>JACBWW010000012.1:12727211-12828854 GCA_020086605.1 Lanius collurio | reverse complement strand
AAAAAATCAAGACCTGAAGAGATGAAACATATGTGGGAAGGGTAGAAGAGCAGAGAGAAGAAGTGGGTGGGGTGGGAAAAACGCATAATAAATCACAGCCTTGCTCAACCAGCAAAGATCAGTAGATTTTAGCTGAAGAAAGAGTCAAGCTAAAAGCTGCCTATGATTGCAATGAGATTCTGAGCACCAGAAAGTTTAACAAATTTACAAAACTTGGCGAAAATTGGAATTTATTTCTTTTTTAAACACATGATACAGTTCCCATCACTGATGATAAACGCTTTGCCGGTAAACCCAAATATGGGCTCAGAGGCTGCTTTTGTTAATTCTCAGTTCTTAGTACAGGGCCATGATGGGTCTGTAGTGAGTAATCAAGCTTGGAGCCTGGCATAGCCACCCAGCAAGGCAGTGAGCCTTTGGTCTGGGTTGTGGACTGCATTTCAACCCCAGCACATGGGTTGGAAGGCAAAAACATGGAGAGGAAGAGACACTCGCTGTTACCAAGCAATATTATATTGTCACAAGCATTTCCCAGCACACACACACAGAGCAGCATGTACACACCATTATAGACATGCACATATATATATATATATGTATGTTATTCAACTAGAAACAGATTAGCATCAGCTAAATAAAAGTAAACATACAGATTTCAAAGAAAAAATCACACAAGGTAAAAATGTGCTTGCCTGCCTGTGGCATCAGTTGAAGAATAAATATGATAATAAAAATCATCACGAAATGGCATATGGTACATTTTTGTACACATATTATTCACTCATTTTTTATTGTATTTGACTTGACACTGACAATATATCTTACTCATTAGGGGAGCTTATATTTCAGTCTCAGCTGTATGTTAAAAATCTCCCACTGTTATGTGGCAAGCATACATAAAAAACAAATAGGCAAAAGCACGGTCGCCTGGAAAGACTTAATATTTCTCAAAATGTTCAGAAATTATTCTTCCCATTAAAAATCCAAAGTCAAAGGGGTAAAATACAATTGTTACCCTTGATTTTTCCCTGGTGTTTCATTTATTACATCAAGAGTTCCTTGATTGGATTCAAATGCAAAGTTGCTCCCATGGCTTCAAAGTCAGAGTAAATTGAAAAATGCGCTTCAACAACATTGATACTCAAATAATATCCCAGAATACTGTCTTAATGGCTTTACCCTTATTAAACAAAACCATAAAAAAACTTTGAGAGTGTTTTTAAGTGAAATAACAGAATGTTAATAAAAAGCAACAAAACAAACCATGTACTAAAGAAAATCTTGTCCCCTCTTTAAATCCCCTCTGGAAATATTTGAGTTAAATTTTCCTGTGACTCTGAAGAAGTCTCTCTCATCCACAGGCACAGACATCCACACACAGACTCCAAACTGGCATGCCAGATACTAAAGAGAAGGCTTCTCATTGTGGGCAGTGCTTTGAGCAAACAGTTGAGTGTGAAACCAGAGCTGGGAAATCCCATTTTTCAGAGGGAGCATTTCAACAAATTTTCACCAGATTTCTCTCCAGATATATCCATCTGCCTGCAGAAAAACAGGCTGAAAAAGAGGTCCACAAATTTCTGTCTGAAAAAAAGCTCTCAAAAATCATTTAAATAATCTAAAAATACTGCTGGGCTGTTATCGTGTCTATAAGTACCTACTCTTTATTCTAAGTTTGGATCCAGAATTTTAGACAACTGCCATTTCATGTCATTTCAATAAACCAGAAAAGATTAAGTAAGGGAAATTAAGAAATAGCCCAAGAGCTGCTGCCCTTTGTAAAAAGCATCAGATGATACCACCACTCTGATTCCAGTCTTTTGGGACTCCATATAAGTTGAAACCACATTAATTTCAACCCTTCCTTCTTTTTAGGAGAAAAACAGAGCAAGGATGAGCAATGACTCCTCCACTTCTGGCAAAGCCAGTGTTATTTTCCCATGAGGTCACCTCTTGCCCTGTTCCCAGGTGAGCTTCCCTCTGGAATGTTTTTTGCAGAGAGAAGCCAAGCTTTGGCATTTTCTCTCTGACTGGTGCAACTCAGCAAAAGCAGTGTGTTTGTGAAAAGTAAAGGGGGGGAAATGCTGTATTGTCCTCAACCAGTTCCCCCCTCTGGACAAATAATCAGAAAGACCAGGAGGAGATTCACCTGGAGTAGTGACATCACCCCAGCCAGCTGCAATGAGAATGTCATCCCCTTAAAGACAGGGGATAAAACAGCCACAGACATACCAAACTAGGATGGTGTCACTGAAGGGAATCAGCTGGACAATTCCCTCTGCAGACATGTGAACACAGCAGGACAGTGAAGAAGCTCATGGCTCATCCATGTTGCTAACTCAGGGGCTGTCAGGATGTCAGTCTCACTGTGCCACATAGGAACAGATGCACAGGGTGGTGTAACAGGGTTTCCTGAACTATACCAGCAGTCCAGACAGGAGATGTTCTACAAAAAAGCACATGCTGCTCAGAAGAGAATCAGCCAGAATGGCCTACTTCACCAATATTCCTTGTTCAATAGGAAATTAGTACTCTCTGACTCTTTACCTTTGCTATAAAAAATATTTCTAAGTGTTTTCTAAGGGTAAAGACACGAAGTAGGTAGAGTTAATCTATGCCTAAGCTCTGAACTTAAACTGTAATAATTCTACATCATATAACCCTTGGAATGATGGCATTTTACAGAAGGTTTATCACAACCTCACCTAAATTGCAGTGCAATTTTCATTTTTTTTTCAGTTTTCATTTCTGCCCCTCCAGAATAACAGGCCCAGACTATCACAATTGAGATATTTCAATTTAACAACACTGTGAGACAGCATTGCTCTTTATTTTCCATCCAGAGAAATAACACCTTTGAAAGCAATAGAGAACATCCTCCAGAGGGAGAATGCCATGGTTAACAGACATCACATTTAGGAGCACATCCATTGTCACCCAGGTGGCCCAGCATAAAAGGATGCTGCAATCTCTGGCCACTGAGATGTATGAGGGGACTGCATCTCCAAGCCAGATATGACTTCCATTACATTTATGAATTATGCCTGACATTTATATTTGAATGTAATATTTTTCGTTTTAATAAAGAATCACTGGATCATCAGAATAATGGATAGCACTGGTGCAAATATAATGAAAATGCCAAGCTTTAAATAGCTGTTTAATTATTAAAAATGTTACCGGAAAAAACTAACTTTGCACTGCTGTCAAGATCAAATGAACATGAATTTCAATCAAAAGAGAGGCTATTGTACAATATATTAAAACATGAGGTTCTGCCTACAGTAATTATTGTGCACAACGCACAAAGGGGAAAAAAGGCAACACTATCAATCACAGTCTGTCCACATTCAGTCAATACGAGCCCCTCCCCTGCTTTGTTGCACAGTTTTCCCTTTGTTAGCCGTATTATACAATACATGGGGCTTTCAAGAGCTTGGCATTGGATGTGCATTAAGGAAGGCTCTCGAGATCCTTCTTAAAAGGAATTCAATATCTTTTCTTATTTGAGAAAATTGCAGAAAACTATATAGCATCTTCTATTTATTTATTGTTTTTTACTGTTAAATCATCAGTCATCTGCTACTTACCACATTATCCTTTCTATGTGACCAGCACGCAACCTTCTCATATGTTCATGCGCATTACAGTGACAGTACAAGCACCACCCATTCAGGCTGCTGAAGGACTTGCTTCTGCATCCAAGAGAAACATCAGGACCAAGATTTTCATTTTGCACCACTGTGCAAGGTTTGCTGAATAAGTAGATGCTCTAATTTTCATGCTAAGCAACTGCTGGGGATAACACGGAACAAACCAGCTTGCAAGAATCACACCACAGCATCTATGCATGCTGAAAAACTTGAACTGCATAAGCACATCAAGACCAGTGGCTCCAGTATTTTTCTTGGGTTTTTTAGAGAAGTGGGAGGTAACCCTACACATGTAGTTGCATGTCCTTCTTGTCCATCCTTCTGCTTCTACTTCCCAAAATTTTGCTGGTACGCAACTTGTGTGTCAACCAGAATGTGTAGTATGTATCCTTGGCAGGATCCCACTGACACTTTAAAATATTTCCACCACTGCTTTAGATTTTAAAGTTCCTTCCCTCCCTCACCCCCGTTTTATTTCTTTTAATCTGCATTGTTTTAAAATTGTTCTTGACTTCTACCAAAAATAGTAAAAATCAGAAGTTTTATTGCAGTATGGCAAAAGCTCTTGTGCTGTATTGTTCATTTGGATATCAATAAAGTACCACATTTTAAAAGGTGAGATTCAACCTTCACAAAGTTATAGCTCTGTGGTTGCCCAAGTATAAATTCTGAGCTATATATAATGCATACATTGAAAACATTAAAATGCAGATAATATATCATTTTCTCCAACTGGCTATAACATCCTGCTTCTGTACACCTCACCACATCTGTGGATCTAGTAGTAAAAGATCCCCTTCCAGGGTGCTCTTCAGGAAAGCACCTATGGAACCAGTTTATGCTGAAGATGAGGGGAATTTTGTCCTCTGGCTTCCCACCAAAGTTAGGGCAGACATGGAAGCTCCAACACATCTGTATTAAAACAGTAGGGCTTGCTGCCTATTTTACTGAACACAGAGGTGCTAGTTGACTTACGTGTGTCTGTGAAAATCTTTACATTCTCTAAACTGAAGATTCACAGGAGTGCTTGAAATTAAACAGCAGAAACAAAATGTCCTCCTGCACACGCTTGAGGGTACGGTCACAAATTCTGTAACCAGAGCTTTATCTCAAGAGAGCTATAAAGCTGTAATAAAAACCATTTTATTGCTACGTTGTCCCATGATGGGGCTGCTGTTCTCTCATGAATATTGGAGATGTCCTGCACTTAGCCATAAATGCCCCCAGCACTATAAACCACTAAGCACTTGACTCATTCCAGCAAAACACTTTAAACCCACACAACCTGAAGTGTGTATCCAGCCCTATGCAGACTATTTCCAAGTTCATTTTCAGAGCAGAAGAAGCCTGTATGGTTGTGCCCTATACCAATGTTACAGACAAAGGGAACCAAAGCAGAGTAAGGACATGGTCTTTATATTAGTCCAGTGGATAAAGCCTGTTAGCTGAAACCACAGCTGCTGACTGGCTGTATTTTTATCCCCAATTTATAGGGCTAAGTCCATCTCCTCTGACTTCTAAGGATATTCCTGGGAAAAGAGGAACTACTCCTTCCAACCATACTGTCACCATGACCCCTTATGCAGGTAACCATGAATGTTACAGCCAAAATATGTGAGATGGATTAAAGAACACACAAAATGGATTTCATTTAAAGCTTGGCATTGAAAGACTTGCATAAAAGCTTTTGCTCCTTTCCTGTTACTCATACCCCATGACCACCACCCAAAGCTGGAGGGAGCAAGTCACTTGGCAGAACCTTCACAGAAGCAAGAGGTAGACTTTATAGCACAGAATCACATTTGTGCAGTAAAACTACTTCCACCCTACAGTTGGCTTATCTGTGGCTAGTGAGTGACTTAACAAGATCAGCCTGGTCAACTTATAACCACACAGACTAGCACTTTCTAAATACCAGCACTGACCCTATACCTGCTCAGTCCTGAGCATGGTTTTCCATCATTAATTAGTCATGCAAGGACTAACAGCAGAGGAGATACAGAAAAGTAACTGCAGTGATGCTTTAGCTTTGTGCAAGTCAAGGGAAAAAAGCATGTTCAAAACAAGTTGTAAAAGTGCCAAGCAAGAAATTAAAAAATACTGAATAAATCCACCCCATCACTCCACCCCATAGCTTTTGTGGACACAATGTAAAAGGATCAAACAAGTCTAAGTTAAACACACAAACTCAGCCAAGGCATCTACTGAAGCATCGGGCTCTCTCTGCTCTAGTTACAACATCTAGTAAATCTGTTCTGTGAATTTTTTTAACCATTAGTTCCAAGTTTCACAGATCTTAATGCAAACATTTTAACTGATAATAGCATGGAGAAATTGTCTGAGGAAAGTCACATCTCGTAGCTACTTTAAGACTGCCTGTGTTGTCCCAAGGGAATTAGTTGAGAGGGCAGGGACAAAACACTGAATCTATTAAGCATGTTGGGCTAAAAGCAGTAATTGGCTCCACTTGATATTCTGCGGACCTAGTTGCATTATGCTGTATTAACTTTTCATGGCTTCATGCAGTGTACATTTTTTGACATTGCTTTCCCCTTGTCCCCATGAGAGCAGTCTGTCTATTCGTTCATCTCTGTTTACATTCTTTCAATAAATTACACGGATAACTCTCTATTTTGCCAGTTCTTCACTACTGGCATTTTTAGGTTTGCATTTACATAAGACAATCTAAGTTTATGAATTGAATTGAAGGCCATAAAGTTAAAACTAACAAGGCTATAAAAATGAATTTGCTTTAATACTACAAACATGCTCACAGCAAAACATTAGTTGCAGCAAGCTTTTCCTCATTTTCTCCTGCTTCCCCTTCTCATACAGTACTTGCCTCAAGCATATGGAGGAGAAGGCACCTCACCCCAGCCCTTCATTAGCAGAATCTATCATAGCATATAGAGGGCATCTCCATTTATAAATTTAGTTCTGGGGCAATCCAACAAGCCTATCCACAGCAGCATCACAGTTTGGAAGTAAAGAAGCTCTCATTATGTGGAATACAACTGGATATGCACTCAGCTGATGCTCAAAAATTTCCCAGTAACATCTCTACAGCTGGTCAGAAGAGAAAGATACTTATATAAATATATTCCAGTGAACAAAAAAATCAGCGTTCTGCAGTCTGAGAAAGAAAGAGAAATATTTCCACAAGAAGAGCTGCTAATACCCATGCCAAAACAAAGGAAATGAGAAATAGATGGGGCTGCCAGTCTGCTCCATAATTTAATCTTTACGGCATCTCTCTGGAAGGTTGGGTGCCAGTCAGTAGCTGTATTTTCACATAAATGACGCGGACGTCAGTTCAGCCTTTCAGACACAAACAGACTTCTGCTCAAGAGCAAGTCTTGTGCCAAACCACCCCAAAAAAGCAGAATAGAGTAATGCTGCTGAGCTCCATTTGACTCGCATTACCCACTGACAGCCTGTGCCACAGCTGCGTGATACGGCCCCACAGAGGAGCGGGAGGCAAGGCAAAGGCTTTGCTTGCTCTTAAATCAGAGAACACATAGGCAAAGATGTAATTCTATGCTATCTGAGAAAGTTCAGGTGCTTGCAAACCCAGGGCTTTCAGGATTCTGGGCCAGTCATATATTTGAAACAGCAATGTGTACAGTTAAGGCTAAACAATAGGAAGTATTTTGAAATAATGAATTAAAACACTACTTCAAAACATTTTAGCTAGACATCAAAACCTTGCTAAAATTCTAATGTCATCTAAGAAACCAAATTCAAGATGACAAGAAATTCAGTGGGATTTAATCATGCACACAGGGAGACATTTTGTGAAAATAATCTGACCAAAGAAATGAGAGCCTAATTGCAGATCTGATGATCCAATCCTCAGAAAGACTGCCTAACAATTTCAGGTCATTGACATGAAACCAGTTTCTACCTTAAACAACCAAAGCTAATTTGAGTGTTTAATATATGAGTTATTAATTACAATTAGAAACACCTGTCATATTCCAGACAGAAGATTAAGATTATTTCCTTGATTTACATGGTACATTATCCTGATATTATCTAAACCCACAGCATAAAACAAACAACAGCAAGGAAATATCATTCCCAAGAGCACAACAACAACAAAAACCTGTTAGACTGAGTCAAAAGGATTTTTTTAGCCAAATTAAAGATAATGGATTAGCCTTCTCCTGTGATTGGCATTTAATTTTTGGCTTGCTTATGAATAAAACTTCTAGATTATACAACTCTTTTGTAACACAACTTGGGAGTAAATTCCAGCTATTTAAGGCAAGGAGCAAGACCTATTAGAGCTGTTGATAAATCCAGCATTTTCCAAAATAGCATTTCTATGGCAAACAGCACTACAGCACTTCAGAAAACAAGATTTCGTTCATGAAAAATAAAACCAAAACATTACTGTAAAGCTGAACAAGTCTAACCTTTTTAGAATGCAGTTTGTAGCTTTTGTTTTGTCTTATAGGAAGTAAAAGTTACACAATAGAAATTTTCCTGAAGGGAAATAAAAATAAGTAGATCTTTCATAAGATATTTTGAAGTTTTGTTCTTAGTCTGCTTAAAAAAGAATTTTTAATTTGTCCCAAAACTTTGTATCAACTGGAAGAACCCATCTCCTACAAGGTTCCACGTTTTCATAACCTCTCCTGGTGCTAGAAGGTAAGGGTGTGTGCATGTATGATCATAGGAGTCATCATCAGAAACCACAGCTGGGCACTTGCCATTCATTTCTGAAAAGAAACAGATTTTTCCAAGCTAAACTGAAGAATGCATCTGCCTGCTCCTGGCTACACATGTGCATTTTGTTAATTTGTGAATGTGAAGCAGATTGAGAAAAACAATAAAATACTGTTGCCATTTGCAACCTTTGTGATATGTGTCCCTGAAAGTGGATTTGAAACTGAAAAAATCTTGGCACTTCAGGCAGATAAAAAGTCTCATCATTATTTGACTCATGGGGAACATAGGGAATTGAATAAGGTATTATAGTTATGCCATGTTATCCCTAAAGTTAGGCATGACAAGCTGTGTCCTAGGCCTGAGGTCTAGGACATGCAGGAGAGCAGCTCCTCATTGCAGGTCCCAGCCACTCCAGGAAACAGAGATGTGCAAACTTACAATGTAGCCCAGGCAGAGTCTGAAGGCCCCAGGCTGAGCTGAGACATTTGCCCTGAGCCACGCAGTGGAATCACAGCTAAACGATGAATACAGAAGACTTACAAAATCCTCAGCTTTGTACAGCTATTTTTTCAAATTTCTCAAGTGGTCAAATTACCTAGAGAGAATCCACAACTCTCACCTCCATCAGAAGGCACATGCCTTTTTCCCCACAAAGTGACAGAATCTATTTGTAGAATGGGACATGATTGCCCATTCAGTGCCTTCTGTTATTGCAGGGCAGCGAAGAAATGTCATCAGAGATTTCCTCTGCATGTGCTGCTAGGAAAAGGGGAAGAAGAACAGAATAGAACAATTTCTCTTGAAGGGGAGCTACAATGATCATCTAGTCCGACTGTCTGACAGCTTTGGGGCCTACCACAACTTAAAGCATGGTATTAATGGCATTGTCCAAATGCCTCTTAAATGCTGACTGGCATGGGGCATCAACCACATCTCCAAGAAGCCTGTTCCAGGACTTGACCCCCCTCTCGGTGAAAAAAACGTTTCCTTGTGTTAAGTCCAAACCTCCCCTGACAGATGTAGCTTCGAGCCATTCCCACACATCCCGGTACAGGACCCCAGGAAAAAAAGAGACCAGCCAGCATTCCCTTCTCCATTTCTTCTCAGGAAGCTGTAGAGAGCAGTGAGATGGCTTCTTAACCCTTTTGCCTCCAAACTAGGCAAACCCAATGTCCTAAACCGCTCCTCAGAGGACATTCCTTCCAGCTCCTTTACCAGCATTGCCCTTCTCTAGATTTATTTGAATACTTTAACATCCTTTTTAAATTGTGATGCACAATTTACGGGATTATATTCCTTTACTGTGCTCCCTCGCAGTACAAGAACACAATTAGTACAGTTACAGCTAATTGTTTCAGGATGTGCTATGTCAGCGTTGCACAGCCCTTTGCAGAGAAGAAAGCATAGTCTTAAAATGCAGCGGCTATCAGTTTGTTTTCAAGCATAAGTCAACACATAGGCTTTAGCTCATAAATCCCATGCAGTTTGAAATCCTTGCTACTTAAAGACTGTCTTTTTCCTAAAAGCTCTCTGGACAGGGGGCACTCATAGTAAGCAAAATAATCTCTAGACTTACTCTGGCTGCTTGTCTATCAGATCTCTGTTTGGACACATTCAGCTTGCATCAAAATATCAAGATTCTTTAACATGACAGACAGTCTGGCAGCTTTCTGCACTCACTGCAACAGTTTTGCAAACTAAGTATTATGTGTGTGCCAAAAGATGGCTTTTCATGTTTCTTTTATTAATTAAAAAGTTCTATACAAATAACATCACACTGAAATTCTCAGGTGGTTTCACATGGGCATATAGAAAACATCTTCAAGTGCTGCTTTGCAGTTATCTTACAGATGTGTAGAAAGTCTTAAAGAGAGGCAGTCATCTTTTATTGTCAGATGGACACCTGGCCACTCAAATCCTTATTCCCACCAGTATTATCAACTACAAGCTTTTTGAATGCTTGCAGAATTTCTTTAAAAACTCAGCAACTTTTATTCACACTGCTGGAGAGTAAAGCATATTCCCACACACAGGAGTGCCACTAACTGCATCACACTGATCCACCAGCATTTCTTCTCTTGTGGCTTTTTCAGTACCTGGGCTGATTTGGCACTTTCTCCACAGAAAGTTCCAAATTGGAACCTCATTTAATGCTAGCTGTGGTTATTTTCTTTTCTAGGATGCAGGTATCCATTTTGAAAGGGCTCAGCCTGACATCAGCAGCTTCTTGTTCAGAGCCCACCACCACAGCACACCCATTACTCAGCTGGCAGCTGGAAAGCTGGATGTGCTGGCCCTGGCTACATGAAGTTGTGGTCCAGCAGGCTACTGATGGCTGAAAGCCTCACTAGGGTAACCTCCAGGCTCTACCTTTCATGCATAGATGTTATCAGATGTATGAAACAGTGAACTGCATGGCCAGGTCTTTTGAATGTAGATTGCAGAAAAGCATAATTCAAGAAATTTAGATTTCCTTATCCATATCAAAGGCTTGATGTCATGGCATGTCAACAAAATAATGCATATCTGTTGCTGCTCCTGATTAAATTGAGAAAAGCAGTAGGCAGAGAAGATCAAAACCTCAAATGGAAGAGCTCCATCATGAACAAGGAAGGCCAAAACCAAAAACTCAAAATACGTTTTATGTTAATAATACTTTTAAAAAGCTTACTGTAAGTATTTTATTTGCCAGTGCATAAGAAGTTAGGGCTGAGGTCATATCCACACACTCTCTACAAGACAAGCCACTGTTCAAGCTCTTGAACAAGTTGTCTCTCAGTTTAAAGGTAGAAGCTGTGCAAATGTAACTCAAAAACAAGATCTTTATAGATTCAGTTTCCCATTGCAGAAAAATTCAGTAATTACTTCATAGTCATTACTTTTAGATCTCATGTATAATATCCTGCAGAACTCTAGTCTCTGTAGAAATTTGACAGGCATTAATGCTTGGGAGTAAAAGCAATATAATCTTGTTTACAGCTATAACTACAAAACACATCTTACTTATCTCTGCAAGTTTCACTCACACAGATTGGTATTTCAAGTTGGTTTTTTTCAAGGTTTTCCTTACCCAACCACATTACACTGGTGAGAGTAACCAAGCTAAATTCAGTACCAGAAAGCCACAAACAAAGAGCCATACCAAAACACAACTCTGATGACTCCTGGTCTCCATAACAGATTAGCCAGGCTGTAGATTAGCCACACCTCAGGTTTAAGCACTTCCCTACATGTGGAACTAGTTTGTACCTCCAGTTCTTGATGGCTGAACTGTGGCACCACATAAACCCAAACACTCTCGCAGAAGTAAATAACTTTCCTGAGATAGTGAAAAGCACAAGTTATTAAACCACATCAGCTATGATAAGCACAATCACAGCCCAAGTGGGATTTTCTGAACAACCACCAAAGTAGATGGCCAAAAACCTGCTGGGGCCAGGGAGAGGACGGTCACACTGAGTCTGCCATTTCCATCCACAGCCCATTGCACATCTCTGCAAGACTCTTCTGAGCTTCTCACAGTAGATGAGAGCTCTCCCTCATCCTTCTGATCCTTCTAACACCCTTAGGGACTCTTGCTAAAGGACTTGATCATCTGTAAAATAATCTAAATACAGAGATACTAAACAGGAAAACATAAACAGTGTCATTCATCCATCTGTTCTATGATGAACATTTTGCATACACAAATTTATGCAGCAAATGCCACTTTCACCACTGAAGTGCTTTAAGGCTAGAGTGGAGTGCTATTATTCCTTGCATGGCAGGCAGCTATTCAGTTATACTTCAGCATTCACACAAGACAACTGGCACTGGGATCTGGCTTTGTCCATCCTCTGTGTGGCAATATCAGTTTCATAACATCACTTGCTTCACCTCCAAGTCAGCTGTCCATCAAAGATGTAATCCATGTGCTTTAGAGTCACACTGTGAATCAAGCCAGTGCCTTGTAAGCAGGCAGGCTTAGCAGACTTGCTTCAGAGCAGCACTGCTGCTCTGAACAAACCCCTAACACAGGTGCAGCCTGGGATATTTTCTGCATTCAACTGAGGTTGGAACCAATATTTTTTGCCAAGCAGTTCAGATCTAAGACTAATGTCAGAAAGAAATGCAACTTCCACCAGAAGTGCTTCTAGGTTCAGTCTTATGAGCTTCCCCATTTTCAAAGGATAAAACTCGCCCTGGAACAATTAACCTGTGTATCAAGCACCAAATTAGGATGCACTTGATGTCTGCTCCACTCAGCAGAAAACAACTACTTTTGGCTGCAGGAGTGCAACTGAGCAGCATCCTCTTTCAGCAGTGTAGCCTACCAAGGGGTACCCATGTGCTAGGGTTTCTGCTCCCTTCCTCCAGCTGCCATGAGGACCAGCAGGACCTGTTACAAGTTTTCCTTGCTTTATTCTGATCTCTTTGGAGCACTTCTAGTTAGAATCATTATAAGATATTACATTTGCACATAATGCAATGGCTAGAATGAAAAGACAGTTCTTTTGTTAAGTTACTATACGGTAGTTGACTAAATATTACTGTAAAAAATTTTAAGAATTATATAAGCATACAATCTCTCAGGTTTTCTTTTCCCATTTTCACCACTCAGAATTTAAAAAGCAGACATAATTCCAATTTCTTAAACAAAACACCAGTGAGACTAGTTCAGAAAATAAATATTAATCAGACATTTTTCATTCCTTTCAGAATATACTTCTCATTAAAAACAAATAAAAATTCAATGTCCTAATAGTGAAAACTGAACTCTCTTACTGTACTTCTCATTGAACAATTCTATTTCTTGACTTTGGCTTTATTTTAGTACCGAAACCCCAAATGAATGAAGAAAGTATTGGTCCCTTTTTTTCCAGAGACTGCCAAAGAAGACACACTGCAAGCCCACATACTAATATCTGTACCACACATTCACTCATAGAGTGATCTCTCATTTATAAGGCACCTAAATCCAACAGTATGGCCATTTTTTTACAAGAGGCTGTGAGGCACAAGGTAGGTGAAATAACAATTTGAGTATTTTCTTTCATGCCCCACTGGAACAAGAGTACGGATTTGATCAGCTGCCTGCTGACAGATGCATCGCTGTTAACTCCATGTCCTTGCTTGTGGGTTTCTCCTCTGATCTCTAACAGGATCCACTGGGGCTTGCCAAGCTTCAGCTGCTCAAGTCTCTTCTCACAGGAGCCTGTAATGCTCATCACAGGAAACCATGTAAAATTCAGCTACCAGAGCATCATATCCTTACTAAAATCCAAGAGGGACAAAACTGGCCCTCAGATGGCAGTGGGCAGATCTCAGCTTCAAGAAAAACAGCAGTCACACATTTAAAGGTGAAATACAACCTAGGAATACATCTCCAGTGCTGGGAATAACTGGGAACAATTTCCAGAGTCAAATAGCTGCTTTTATCATTTTGTGTTTCCATAAGTTTCATATTGAGTTTCTCTCCTTTTATGCAGAGTCAGAAAATTTGTAAAAATGGGAGCATCATTATTTGTTATACTTCCTTAAAGGCTCTGTTTGATTTATGCAGTGAGCAAACCAAAACAAAAAGATGGCTGCTTCTAAACTTATGAGTTGGTGCTGCAGACTGTCAGTATTTTGCAGAAATGGTATTGCAAGGACTAAGAGAGACAATCAACCCTCTTTCAATACTAAGATATTTTAATGCTATTTCCTCTAACAACTTAGGGACTTGCTCTAGTAAGACATTGTCATTCCTACACTGTACAGCATCTTCTGGGGTGCATGGGCAGCCAAAAAAATGGAGCCAAAATAATACTCTTATTGTGTAAGAAGCAAGCAGCTTCCTGTGAGAGAGGTAGAATTTCTAATCCAGAATAGACATGCAAAAATGCTGGGGACAGAACACTCTTGTAAATATATTCAAAACAGGATTAAGCCTTACAGGAAATTTCCTATATCATGTTGCCATAAGACTACTGTTATCACCCATAGACACAGAAAGCAGCTATGAGAGCTTTCTGGTGAATATCAGGTTTACTGCTCTCATGCCCTTAAAATCAAATTAGCTCACACTGTATAATTACCAATGTCCCAAAAATGTGTTCATCATCAAGAGTAAACTCATATTTAGCCATCAGAACTTTAGCTAGGCTAACTGACCAGGCCACTGCAGGCAGAGACAGCAGCAAGTCTACTTCTAGGACAGCAAGTGTTGATGCTTCTGAGGGAGGCTGCAAGAGGATACTGAGGTTAAAGCTTTTGTCATTGTACTGTCACTAAACTTCCACTTCTAAAAAGCAGGTTGTACATCTGGAAAAGGGAAGGCTTGGGGTACCATGCTGTGGTATTCATACACCTGAAGGGAGCCTACAAAAAGATGAGAAGAGACTTTTTGCAAGGGCATCTACTGATAGGGCAAGGTGGAATAGCTTCAAACTGAAAGAGAGGAGGTTTGGATTAGATACATGGAAGAAATTCTTTACTCTGAGGGTGATGAGGCACTGCAACAGGTTGCCCAGGAAAGTTCTGGATGCCTCATCCCTGGCAGTATTCAAGGCTAGGTTGGATGGGGCCCTGAGAAACCAGGATAGTGAAAAATATCCCTCCCCATGGCAGGAGAGGGGTTGCAATGAGATGATCTTTAAGGTTCCTTCCAACTCAGGCCATTCTATGATTCTTCAACACAGATTTTTCTAGAATAAGGTTCCTGTATTTCATCACCTAACAAGGCCTATTAGGAGCTTTCTACTAAAAATGCCAACTTTCTGACTTATTCACATCCCATTGATAGGTCTCTAATTTTTACTAGTGTCATATGTAAGAGGGTTGACCTAAAACATGACAGCCTATATCTGTGGCAGGCTAAGTGCATTAACCAAGACAGTGCATGCTCTTGGTTAACAATTGAGACACTCCATTAGCAATCTAACCATAACAGCAAGGAATACTTTGCAAAATGGGATAGATGTAGAAAAAGCCACAACAGCAATTGTCCACTTCTAAACTTCAGAAGAAATTGGGTAACCTAGGAAATTCCTTCTGAGCTCATTCTTTAAATACAGTTTGCAGAGTGATGACAACTACTGTGGAAGAACCTGACTGAATTACAACGTGCATCTTACCATAGTACTGGCCAGATTACTATCAGGTTATTAAATTCACTTTTCTGTTGTTTGTACTTATCGATATAGTAAACTTCAGTCTTCCTGAATTTGGAATGTGTATCTATTAACTTCTCTGGAGAGATTAAATAACTCTTCCTCAATCTTAAAACAAAATCTGCCAAGCTCCTAAATAAACAGAAGCATTTTCTAAAATATTCTATAGGAAAGCTGTATTTCATGTAGACCTTGATTTCATTGCAAAAAGTATTAGGAATCACAGGAAAATTCAGGAGTACCACTCCATTCAGAGCTACCTTAGGCAGCATACAGCCCTACCTGGATATTGATCATAGGCCTGATCACCCAATCAGATTTTATTAATGCATCTATTTAAGCACCTGCCCCTAACATGGGCACACAAATATTGCAGGAGACCACATCAGAAGTGTTGCTAAAGACAAGGTAAATGATACCTTGTCCCCAGGCCTGGTCATTTCACCACAAAAGATGGGTCAGATGCTTTACTCTCACCATGGATTTACCGTTTCCCACTCACTCTTTCTTTAATCTGTTCAGAAATGTGTCACTCAGCTGTAAAATAGATCTAAAAACATATATCTTTTTTTTCCCTTTTATTGTATCGATTCAACAGTCACAATAGTAGACCAATGGAGGAGGCCAGCAGGTGCTAAGAACAGAAGTCGAGCACTACTTAGTATTTTCATATTTCTCTGTTCTTTGCATAATAGTCCAAATTCAAAACATTTGTGCCAATTCATATTATGGCCTAGCTTCAACAAAGAAGAAAATGTAGAGCATTACATCTGTCTGATGTGTGCACACATAAGGTATGGGTGGAGCCTTGCAAGCAGTTCTCACTCGAGAACCCCTAGAAATGCATAACTACAGAAAAATTCCACCTCTGACTGAGCTACCAAGGGAAGCATCAGTTAGAGCATATGTTTAAGTGTGGTGCTCCAAATTACTACCAGTGATTTCAAGAATAAATCAAAGTCTTTCTGCTTGCAGTAATAAACATTCATAGCCTTTAAACCAACATATAATCATCATTTTGTTAATGCTCCTTGAAGCCAATAATACCCAAAAAGTAAATACTTAAGAGCAACTGAGAGGCTTGGGAATAAATGCTATTTTCTAAGTACCAGCATTTATGACTAACACAGTTTATCATCATATCAAAAGAATACTGTAGGGTACTGTGACTGCTTGCTTCTTGATGCTACAGCTACCAACACAACCTCACTAACTTCAAGGTTACCATATGACAAGTAACAAATTATGTGGCAAATATTGCCTTCCAAGTCAGCAAACTCTTAATTAGATCATATGGAAGAGTCACAATTTCAGTCCTCAAGCAAAACTGGTCTACTCTAAAAAGCTAGACTGTTTAACTAGTGAGTGGTCTGCATATTCTTAGAAATAGCAATAAAGTCAGTATGGGGAGAGAAAAAAAAAAAAAACAACAAGGTTTTGTTCAACATATGTTGAGAAGAGCACTGATTTTAATGTTTGCTGGTAACATCCATCAAGCCTGTATGTCTGCTCAGGACCCTAAGGTTAAGTATATAAATAATTTCAAGTTCAGACTTTCATAGCTCAGCCACAGAAAGGTCAATATAACACATGCACATATTGTTGGGATGTTATGCTGACATCTTAACTATAAAAAAAACAAAAACAAACCAACCAAGTTGTGTATCAGACATCAGAAAAAAAATACAGAACAGACACATCCACATAATCCATATGCAACATGGAACCTGGGGAAAAAAAGGAATAAAACAAAGACCTATGTTTACAATCACCAGAAGCACATGAATGAAAACAATACAGATCTGAAAAGGGAAACTGCAGTTTTCCAGGAACTGTACTTTCACAGGGTATTTTAAAAGGGACCACAAAACATCCATAAAAGTGAACATTTATCTCTCTTGCCTCTAATACATGTTAAACATAAAATGAAAGAGAAAGCCAAGGCAGCTCCTATAGGCATGCTCCAAATCAGAAATTCAGATTTCTGAAAAAGCTGCAAACATTCAATTAGAGACAAAAACTGATGCCACACAAAATCTGGTCTAGAGCAGACTGATGTATATGCAGATATTTTCATCAGACTATTTTTGATCAGAAAAAGAAAAAAAATCCCTCCAAATCTTTTAAATTGTTAAAAGGATGGATAAAAAGAACAGTAACAGTAGCCTTACTCTTAGTCATAACAGGAGCTTGTCAGAACTTGCCCAAACCATCTGCACATTTCAACAGTACAGAAAAGTACCAGTAATTCCTAGAAACCCTATGCAAGTACATCACTCAACACATATTACTCCTCAGACATTCAGGTGAATCACATTTCCAAAGTGCACATGGTAACAGAATCATATGCAAGTATTAGCTAATTAAAAAAAAAAAAAAAATGTCTGCAAATCCAGCTGAAACTTTACCTGGAGAGAAATAAGACCAAGAGCTGCTTTTCCTCTCTAGGTACATCTTCACTTGCAACTGGAACAAGTTCTCCCCAGGTATTTTCCACAAGTACTTTGTCAGTACCTATGCTGAAGATATTTCTTCTCAAAAGAATCTCTTTAATTTTCGACTAGAACTTCTTGGGAAAGGTAAAGGGCTACAACAGTATTTTTTATAAATATACATTATCACACAAGGAAGTCTGAAACTCGAGTGCCAGCTGGTATCTGCTAACAATGTTTATTGCAGTGGAACTTCTCCTTTCTCAAATGAGAGGTGTATTTGTGGGACTAATCCTAACTGAGATCACACAATTTCTCAATTTGTATGAGCAGGAAAGAGTTGAATTTCTCATCAGAAGATATCTGATGCTCACAGTTTCCTGGCAAAGGCACTTTTTGGCTGATTCTTCCACTCTGCACTTCTGTCCATTAGATCACACAGGCCCAAGAGATCAAAGGAAAAATAGTATCACCTCAAAGAATCTCATGTTTCTTGATTGCTCCCCACAGTATGAGCTGCTGCAGCCAGATCACACCAAATGGCAGGAACACAGCATAGCAGCAGTGCCTTAATGAAGTTGAGGCACTACAAAGTCTCTCTGAGCTCAGGTATCAGCCCTTGTTTTCTCCACTGAAGTCTCAGCTTCTGTCCAGGTCACAAAGGGCTTTGCACAGTTTGTTCCTGGCACGTTTCAAGCACAGCTCATACCATGAGCACAGCTTGCCAGTAGTGAGAAACTATGAAAGAGGAAGAGGGGAAGAGTCCTCAGGCCCCTTTGCAAGGTCACTAGTAGCAGGTGCCTAACAGGGACGTGAGATACGAAGAAGAAGCACAAGCTTTATAAGGATCAAAAATTTGTGCATGCTGAAAAATTATTAATGGGTAATTCCCATTGAGAACAGCAAGGCAGGCAGGAGCTTTCATGCCAACTGCTAGGGGAGTGTGGGAAAAGAATAAAAATAAAATAAGAAGAAAGAATAAATTAAACTGTTACGACAAATTCTTTATGTAATTCCAATTGGATACAGTAGACCTGATAAAAACCAAAAAAATGTCTCCAGAAAGAAACAATTGCCATCCCTTTTGCTTATCCTATCTCATGGTTTAGACTGACTAAGTGGGTTGCTGAGTGTTGGAATCTGAGGTTTCATTTCAGCATGTCTAAAGGATGAAAAAAGGGACTGGCAGAAGAAGACACAATAAATGGTATCAAAACAATTTCTAATTTCTTGGCCTGCATTTCAAACTTAGTTTTCCCCCAGTGAGTAAAAGGAGAAAGTCTGAAAAAGTTATACAGTGCCTCATTAGAGAATTCATCTCTTTCTATGAAGAGTGCAAGAAACATAAATTTCCACAAAGCTTGAAAATATTATTTCACCTGCCTACTGATAATCTTGGTCAAGTAGCAGAGCTAAAACAAACACCAAAACTGGCACCACACTAGTCTGATCTCTTGCTTGAATTCGTGATGGGACAGGTTAATGCTGGTGAGTAGGAAATGGAAGGTGGCTGCCATCCTTGGGATAATGACCCTTTAGCAGATGTTTTTAGAGGTTTTCTTGAAATAATCCTGGAAGTAATGCTGCCAACTTTATTCAGTGTAAGATTTAAATGCCTAGTAAAGGAATTGCACTCTCCCCACAAGCAATTGAGGCAGTGAGAGCATACATGTGAATTTCAGAAGGAACTACAACACATAACACCAGGTTAGAGACCCACCTGGAATTCCAAAGCCTTTGAGCTTTGCTTGCAGGAGTGACAGGAGGGGACTCTGAAGAGGGAACCTCTCAGACAAGCAAACAGAGGAAGTTACTAGAAGACACAGCACTGTATCCAGAGTCAAATAAAGGAAGCACAGCTGAATGACTGACATCACAGGCTGAGAAGAACTGATAAGAGAAAGGCACTGCCTACAATACATGTAGGAGGGGGGTTCTCTACATAGTGGCTAATAGGAACATCTTGTGGCTTTCAGGGCTCCTGAAAAGCCATAGCACAACAAAAACATGTCACGACAAACACTTCAGGAAAGAGGCAAGAGATGCACAGTTGCAGAGACAGAAGTCAGAAGAGAATACAGTAACTCCACCAAGACATGAGCAATGCCAGCTAACATGACCAGACTGAACTCCAAGAAGCTGGGGAAGCAGACAAATATAATTCACTGAGTAGAACTGCAAAAGTGTAAAAAAACAGAAAAATATGATTTTGCATGAGACACAAAGTAAAAGAGTTAAACAAAGGCAACATAGAGGTACAGTAGAGAAAAAACACAACCAAGTTTATAAGAAAGACTTTGCATATGGAATCAGAGCTAATAACTATGACAAGAAAATTATACCTATCCTTGCAAACAAAAGGAAAGCACACAGCAGTAAAACTGCAGGCAGTCTCAAAAGATGAAATATTGTATGCATATGACAAACTAAAAAGAATGAGAACAGTTCTAAATCATAGACTAGTATCATACAAGGACATATTTGAGTGTAGCAGGCACAAAATAGCTAACACAACTAAACAGCTTGAGACAGCAACCAAGATCAGAATTATGCCTTCACATCCTTGCTAGAAACAGACAGGGAGGTAAAACACAAGATAAAAGAAAATCAATATGAATGCCTAAAGAGTAGAACTATGTTCAGACCATGTGCTCATCGTCCACTCAAAAATTATGCTGTTACCTGAAGAGGTATGAGCATTACAACACAAATCTTTCCTAAAGAGATTAAGCAAACTCAAAGGTTATTTAGCTTTACAAGCTGTAAAAGTGTCTTCTGAAGTTTTCAGCTCATAAATTGTACTGCAGTTATCAAGTAGTCAGAAAGAATTGGGTGTCACTGAAATTGTCCTTAAAAAAAAAAAAAACAAAAATAGGAGTCCTGAAATTTTTCAGTGAGGCAAAAGGGACCTCTCAATGCACAATTCTGAGGTTCCCAGTGTCCAGAGGTTTTGTGCCATGTTTGCTTCTGCTGAGGGAACAAACTGTCACCTAAACGTGGGGGGGACAAAAAAAAAATTGAAGTCCGACAAATAGTTAAACTCACACCATACCATTGTAGTAATATCCAAGAGCAGGATACCAACACACAAAGAAGACTTTATAGTAAAGTCACTGCTAGTACAACTAGAAGCTAAAAAAATGATCAAGGGATATATCAGTGATTTCTCTTGGAGCAGAAAAACAGAGCGTCTGAATAAGAACATGAACTGCTAAACCAAACTCGTTTCAGACCACTTCAAGGTAACAGCTGGGGGTGGGGGAGAGGGAATTAAAAAGGAAAAATTTATATCAACTGCACCTGCATAATCAGACACTGCAGGAAAAAAACTTGATACTCAAGCACATTTTAACTGTCGAGGTGTTTTGAAAAATACTTCAGTGTTATACACAGAGAGAGAAAACACTTTGGCTGGGTACTATAAAATTCTTTTTAAAAGTTTCTTAGAAGTATGTGGGAGTCACTCTGAAATAGAACTGTTTCTCTGGAGGCTCTAAAGATACAGAGCCTTCCCCACCAGGGCCATGACTGTCCCCAGCACAGAGCTGTGATGTGCATTAGGATATCCAGCTTAAGCAATAGGCTGCAGTTGTGCTGAGATGCACAGCAGATTTTTAAGCATAGTAGAAATCACCAATTTCACCAGGGGGAAAAAAAAAAAAAAAAGGCACACACAATAACATCATTATCACAGACTATTATCTAGACACCTGGGAAGTAAAAAAACCTGTCAGACATTACCTCAGTGACCACTGTAATCAAAGCAATGGACCATTTGCTCAGCCATGATATCTGAAAATGTGAAGTATCATTACAGTAAACCGGGCTCCCTTGTCTTTGTGTGATTTATCTGGAAATGGGAAGTCAGGCATGTCACACACCATTTCCATAACAGAGAAGTCAGTCAAATGGCAAAACTAAATAGCAGTTAAAATTGTTATGGCCAGTCAAGGTGTGGGGGGGAAAAAAAAAAGTGTGGCAGGCCATTCTTAACTGAAGAAACTGATAAAATACTCAAGCAGCAGAAGAAGGGAGTTTAAGGCAGCTCCTATGTGACAATAAGAAATGCACTCTGCCTTGTGACAATCACACACAGTGGTTTGTGTGGTCCTGAGATGCACAGAAACAACCCTCCCAAACACAGCAGAGGAAAGGTCAGTTACCAGAAAGGTTAAGTGATTACTTGCAATAGTAGGACAACATAGATCTTACTGGTTGTACATTAAACAGCTTACTTATAGAAAACATTAATTTTATGCTCCTCACAGTGGTTTTGACACACCTATTGCAGGAGAAGAGTTTACCAGTATGTAAGGCCTATGTCAGAACAACACAGAGCACTGATTATTTTTTCCTGGAAGCACATTATGAAAGCACAAGAAAGTGCAAAGGAGAAAACCTGGATGTTAAACTGCTTTCACTATCTCTTAGCTTTTAATAATGAATAAAATGAAAATAACATTTATAAAAGCTACACTTAATCTGAAGAGGTAAAAAGAGGAAAAAATATCAGCTCAGAAAACAGACATTACTAAAGTTATTTTACTAGAATAGTGTCATTAATTACAATCCAACACTTCCATAAGTTTAGGAACAAAATCAAAATTCCCTCCTCCCTTTAAAAGTAAGCATAACCACTCCTTGATATACACAGTACCTAAGAAAGAATATAGATATATTGGTGCTTTATTTACTCATCCTCTTGTATACAGCCTCACTGGACATTAATTAACACATGAAAATGTCCAGTGTATTTAATAACTAATTAGAGTGGAAGCTAGATGATGTGACCCCAAATTCAAGCCCTAGGCTGTAGAAAGACATGTGCTCAATAGGCTATTGAAATATAAAGACAGTGCTTGGAGCAGAGGAAGGTTACAAGCCCCACATTAGCTGAGCTCACTGCACTGCAGCAGAAGTGGGGGAGCACATGTCTGCCCTCAGCAATGTGCATTTGTGGTTCCATACAGGATGAGAGAGCAAAGCAATAGGCTGCTCTTCAGAAATGCATCTCTGGTATCAAATGCCTTTTCCTTCCTTTTCATTTGTGAGCCACTAAGCCACAGGAACATAGTGACTGTATGTCTGATTGCTGCAAGAGTATCAGAAAGCACCTTTGAAGTGTCATAATCTAACTTAAACCTGTAATACATCTTAACACAATCGACTGTAATATCCCTTTCACAGGCAGAAGAGATGTTCCTTACACAACCATTTTTTTAGTCAGGAAGAAATTTCACTTTTAAGTGGATTTCAGCACACAAACTAATTTACATTAAATGAGACAGCAGTCTAAGGCACACAGCAGAGGATCTGTATTTACAGTCAGTTAGATGAAGTCTGACACAGACAGTAACAGGCGGGACATCTGACATTACAGATGATACCATGTCCTTAAACAAATTCCATTATGCCCAGGTACGTATTGAGCTGCAGCAGTATCAGATAACAGTGACCTTTCTTCCATATTTGCTTTGATACTTAAGTAAAGGAGGACATATTAAGGACAAAATACAAGCTTTCACTTCACTTTGAATTTTGCCTCCCCTTCTCCATTTCTTCCACATGCATTACCAGGTATAAAAAGCATACACAGCAAACAACCACCAAGCTTTCAATACTCTGTTCACCAGGATGCAAGTGGGATTTCATTCGCATTCAGTAGTGCTGTGAAGGGATCAGACTCAATTAAACCACTCACGCATTATAGAATTCTTTATAGCTAACCTCTAAGAGAATAATCACAGTGCAATCAGACCACATCCTCTCCCCAAAAAGGTAGTCCAGAAACACGAATATGCCATGCTGCATTTCTGAATTACTGCAAGCAGCTGAGCAAGCAACTTATTAGCTGAACAGGAAGCCAGGCATGCTTGAAAATACAATTACTGCAATGTTAATGTGCCACTGTCACTGATCTGGACTTTAGAGCTGCCTTCACAAAGGGATAGTGACCAAGAGTGAAAATGCAATGGGTGGGAAACTGTCATGTAACTGTTGCCAGAGAGGGGGGAGGCGTCTTTGCTTTAATTGCTGCTTATATGTTTTTATAACAGTTTTTTCCACCTTATCAAAACACCAAAGGAAATTCTTTGATGTTTTGGATTCTCCCCTGCAAAATTTCCCTCTCCCCAAGCATCTATATACATCAGAGGCAGCTACAGATACTCCAAAGCATGGTTTTAATAAACTGAGATACATATCAAGGACCTGGTTTAAAAGTATTTCAAGATTTAATGCTTCTGCCTCCTTGTGGCAGATGCTGGCATGAGCCTCCCTCCAGAGCTGGTTCAGCTGCAAATACATCTGTCAGCTTTGAAATGCACAGAAACATTGGCTCTCCTATAAAATCATCAAAAAGCAGATTACAGTTAATATTTTAACTGAGTGAAAAACCACTAGAAGTTTCAGGAAAAAAAGAGGAAAAATTCACTGGAAAATTTGTGGTGTTCCTGCCTCTTCCTGAGTTAATGGCTATTTAGCAAATCTCTTCAGGCACCAGCTCAGTGGAAAGCAAAGCTGAGCTGGGTCCTGGTACTCATCTAGAGACCTTAGCAAGCTGAGCCAACAGGATTCAGTGGCTTTGATGTGGAAAGCATTAAGTTGCTTGAGACTTGGTCTGTGCAATGCTTACTTGTCTTTTTGGTATACTGACAGAAATACAATATGCCATGGTGATGGATTACTGTCCCACTGCAGCAGAAGCTGGAAAAGCTGACCTGCCCTACATGTGAAAAATATTCTCTATAACCAAGAATAGCCTTTACCTTTAGATCACAATAACACACGTTACATTTAAGTAACAAGAGAACAGCTGTAACATTTCAGAGTAAATGTCCGGGTGGGTCCTGTACTCCTCCAGTCCTGAGATTAGCAACTGCTGCATGAAAGGTGCAAAAAAAGATCCAAGCATGGAGTTGTACTGCTTGAGAGTGAGCAATCCTGTTTTCCGAGCCCTACTAAAGTGACAGCAGTCAGAGCAAGGGTTAGATATGCATCATTATGCCAAACACACCTCAGCAGAGTTTTTTGTCCTGAGGAGTTAGTGAGCTTCTCAGTTTGTTTTAGGCACCTTCAGGGAAGGACTTCAGTCAGACTTTTAATGATGGAACCCAAATATGTTGCAAGATCCATGCCACTTTCACCTAAGAGTTTGCCAATTCCTTGATAGAGTTCAGGCAGATTTCCTTCCTCGTGGCACTTCCAAGTTACAGAAGAGTTTTTAATCAGGACCCTTGCTGGTTGCAAGTTCAATATGTATAATATATATCAGTAAATTTATATATTTCTATAATATATATAAAAGTATATAAGACCCAAGCATCTCTTTGGGAAACTGGCATCATATTCCACAACTCCAAGTGACAAGGTATGAGCCAGAGTTAAAGTTTGGTGCTTTCAGTTTAGTTTATTTGTGGCTCTTCATCAGGCCCAACCAGAAGTGATAGTTTTGTTGTATTCAGGGACCAAAATAGAGTAGTTCTTGAGAAAGATCATATTATGTGCAATATGAGAGAAAGACTGAAATACTCAAAATTGATTCTGCAGATGCTTCTATACTGTAATGGGGCAAAGTATACAAGGAGTTAAAAAATACTGCAGACCATGTGTCCCTAAGTGAAAGCTTTCTCTGAAGACAAAAAATGATCACGGCAACCTTAAACATGAGGCATTCTGAAACTGTTCTGGCACAAGAGTAGCCACTTAACTGGGACATGAGAACACTCTAGTTCATGGGCATTTCCCATACCAGTCAAAACACATGGCCTTTTATGCTTGGGTTTTTTTTGGTTTTTTTCCTCATACTCCTTAAAGTAGATACATCAACAGTTTTACAACCATTGTTATAGGGAGGACTTCATATTAATGTTTGTACCACAAAGACTGATACAGCCACTATTGCTTAGTAACCACAAAACTTCTCATATACTACATTTGGGAAATAACATCCTAGAAGAAACAAGATTAAGGAGAAGTTAGAAGACTGGATTTAGGGGGAGGGGAAAAAGGCAAAGCTTAAGATAAAATAAGTTTCTACTTCACATTGCAATTTAGTTAGTTAAATAACAGACTGAAATTAAAAGATACCAGATTACCGCCCTGAGATTAAAGACCTAGGCCTGATGAGTAGAACTGAAAATAAGTATCCAAAGGGCATGGAAATCAGAACTTAAGCCTATTTGGACTTAGTTTTCCCTAGTTACTTTTCAAAATAAATGTTAGCACAACATTCTAGATAAATATCAACACATAGACAGTTATGTGGACATATAGATGACAGTAGCTCAGATATGCTCAAAAATGCTTAAAAACCTGAAGTAGCTCAGATATGCTTAAAAACCTGAAGTCTGTCAATATGTAGTCATTTGATATATGTATTGTCCTATTGCCCGAGAGAACAGGGAACACAAGTGATTGAAATTCAGGAGTAATATATTTATCTTACCAAGCTGTATATTGACTGTAGGATTCCCACTTCCTCTATTAGAAATGGAATCTCATTAACAAGTAAGTCCTGCAATGTCCTCCTCTGGACAATTCATGCTTTTACCTACCTACTACCAGATACCTATAGTATACTTCACTCAGTAAGACAGGTAAACTCCTCCTTCAGAAGTTCACAGTGAAGTATGGAGAGATGCACTACATTCTTTGAGGGACACAGTTTTATTGTAGTTTTATTTTCCAAAGGAATCCAAACGGAGCTTGCAGGCCTACTGCATATGCTGGCCTACTACAAGGACTAAGTATTCTACAATTTTCTCCTTGTATGGTCTATTTTCAGTTCAATACGGCTAGATTTCCACTGAGACCATAACATCATCTGTTTATATATTCTGTCAAGTGTTCCCAAGACCTACTTCAATTGTTTTTCTAAGTGTAGGGCCTCTGCTGTAGGTCCTCAAATAAAATGCGTGCAATATTGATCAAAGTCCTGCTTTCACTCCATGCAAGATTCAATATATTCCTATCAGATGGGTACACGCAGAGCTTGATCTTTGGCAGGATAAGCAAGCACTGTACTGCAGGGCACAAGAGAGCTCAGTTGTTCTAAGTGGCTTAGGATTTTGTCTAGTCTTCAGAGCTCCATCTAAAAGTCACTGGAAGAATTAACAATTCTCACCCCCAGCTCCTTACAGTCAGCCATGGTTATGAAGGCACAGAGCACTATTTTGCTTACCACTTCCACTGCCCACAAATGTAAACCATGGAAAGAAAGTTCATGTGCCTTAAATCTAAGATTCATTAGCATACTCCGACAGAGTGGCATCTCCCTCCACAAGTTTATCATGGGTACGTTTGCAACCTGAACAGTACTCTAGTTTTCCCTTCCTAATTTTGCAAATATGCAATTGATGTTCGCATTTTAACCTGTGCATGAAGAGGGATTCAAATCAATGTCATCCATCGAGGCACTGTCACTCATTCTTGGGAATTCAGATGCTTTCCCCATCTGAGCACCGTTCACACTGAATAGAAAAAGAAACTAACAAAACATCTAATTTTGCCAGAATCACATTTTCCTTACATTGTTGATCACAACTTTATGTTTCTATTGAAGCCTGTAGGATTTCTGCTTGCACACTTCAGCCTTTCAATAACTTCTTAGTGTCTTTTATTTTTGAAGCCTTAATTCAAGTTTGTACATCTATGCAAATTTTGCCCTGATATATTAATTGTCTTGCACATCCACTACAGCTGAAGCAAGAAATACAGAGGAATTACAGCAATATGTAAGTCAAGTTTATACAGAATTGTTTTTTCCAGTTCTTTGCCTATGTTATCCCTATTTCAATTTCCTTCTTAGAAAACCTGAATATTTTATTTAGATTGGAATTAAGGTCCTGGCCTCCCACATCAGTGGACTTTGAGGTATTACTGTAAGTTACTCGTATGCCCTTAGCATTTTTAACAAACCCATCCCCCAATTATGTGAAACATTGGTGCTTTTAAAAATAATCCCAGTCAAACTAGGGTGATGGTCACTCTACAAAATGTTCTCAGACACTGACATAACTACAGAGTAATAAAGATGTTCATCATGGACCTTGAAAACAAAAGTCTTAGATAGGGTATCAAACTATGGATAAGGTGGAGCAATACAAGCTTTGGTGACTTTGGGGACGTTAACTAGCTTCTGCTAGGAAGACATCATGAAATTCTCAAAGAATTTCCCCCTAAGTCTAAAAGCATCAAAATGAAACAGGATCTCTAAGCACACTGGGAGAACCACCACCTTGAACCTTACATTGATTTAAATCACCAGTATAAAAGTCTCATTTTCTTTCTAGAACCATATTCTTGCCTTTCAGATAACTTTCACCAATGCTTAGCATTAACAAGTAACTGAGTCACTGTTAATACAGAATGGGGGAAAATAGTTTTCATTTCCTGATTACAGTTTGATTTCAAATATCAACACAGCTTGATGGAACAAAAATGGAGCACTCACACAATTAAGATCTTAACTCAGTAGGCAACTAATCTGTGCCTTGAAACATAAGGACTAGCAAGCATCTTGATATAACTGAATTTTATCAGTGTTCAATGACTATTCAAACTTATGTAGAGCCATGTAGTAGACAGCAAAGCTCACAAGCTATTGAAGTAAAACTTGCATACCAAGATCTCTAGTAAAGAACAGCTTCTTAGCCAAGACCAGCTCCAAGATTAGACAAAGGGATTTCTGGAGTCCACATTCAGAAAACCTGGGACAAACAGACTGATTTGAAGACAGAGAATATCTGTTTCTCTGACTTTGAGTTAAACTGAATTGTATCCTTTGAGGAACCAGTCCATATGTTCAAGAGGTGTTTTCCATCTCCAGCTTTTATGATTCATACATAGATTGCAATTTCATTGCTACGGGGTAAATACATTTTAAATTAGACTATATAAAGAAGCTTTAAAGTTGCCATGACAGTTGCAGCAAAACGCCTTGTCGTTTCTCATTACAAAGCACAACCTATCTTTATAACCAAATTAGCTTTTTCAGCTATTCCCCCAAATGTAGCCTGCAGATTTATTTTTGTTGATCCACCAATTGTTTCTTTCAGATTTGCATGGCTAATTATCAAACAGAATGATCATCACTTAGATTATTAAAACAATCCATCAGCCAGCTTCGTTCTCTTTCATGTGAAAGACAGGAAAGGGGAAAGGCTCTTAAAGAACTCTTCGTCTGGACCTTGTTTAGAAAGGTAGGGAAACAGTTCTATGCCACCAGCCCTGATTTAACTGTCTTCTCTAGACATGCCCCCAGCCCCAGAACTGCCCCTGGACACAGCTCACTGTCAGCTGTTTCTCCTCCAAAGGTTAGCCCTCCCTCTCAGCTAATGTTTGCTCTGGAAAACCATCAATCCCTTTGTTAGCGCAGCTGATGGTGGATCCAGCCATGTCTCGTTTGCACTTCCTTTCCAGGTGTAAGGCTTCAGGAGCATGAAAGATGAGAGGCACAAAGAGCAAAGTCCATCTGTTACTTTTAAATACTAGAACGAGGGGGCAAAAGGCCCCTAAAAACAACTCAAACTCTTCTGCTCCCACCTATCTTGCAATCTTTAAAAACATTGGAACACTGAAGAAAGCGGGGGGGATACAGTAGTATGCATGTAGGCTGCAATTATCATACTAATTATCATTTGCATCAAAATGATTGCATTAACCAGAAAGCAGAATCTAAAAAAAAAAAAATTCCTATGAACTGTTCATTCCAAGAACAATTAAATCTAAAGTAAGAAGAATCATGACGAATTGCTGACAAGTGTTAAAACATCATCTGTTGGCAGCTTCTTTTTCTTTTAAGATGTCACAGCAAAGTCAAAACAAAGACGTCTACAATAGAAGATATCAGATGACACATTTAATAGAACATGAGGCAAGATGTTTGTGTGTAACACACTTTGTCAATCTTTGCTATTAGTCAACACATCGGGGATAGTACAGAAAACGTAATGAAAAGACCCTATTGTAAGATTATGTGCGGCTTCAAACAATATTATCTGAAGTTTATCTGACAAGATATGAACCTTGGGAAGAGTCAAGAATAATGTTGCTAGACACAGCAAGGAGATAGTTTCCTTAAAAGACTCACAGATTTAGAGTTCTGAATTCAATCAATCCACTATAGAATTTTGTTAGAATTCAACTGTGTAGCTGTGTGAACAACAAAACTAATTAAGCCTGATAGTGAATGTACACACATCTTGCAGCTGATTGACTTTAACTGAATTATTCCTTGAGCTCTGAGCTAAGTTCATCCCTTAACCAGAAAATCTGCACAGGAGAGAAAGTTTAACCTCATTCTTGAAAAAACACAGACACCAACAACTGATTCTTCTGCCCCATTGTTAGGAAATCCATAACATGGCCAACATAACAGAGTTAATTTGGACATCAAGATTGGAGGCAGACTAGGCTGCAGTGATCCTGCATTGCTAGAGTTTGCAGTCCTGAAAGATATGGGTCAGGTAAAGAGTAACATCAGGCCCCTGAACTTCAGGAAAGCAAACACCCAGCTCTAAAAGATAATCAATAGAAACCCCTGGGAGACTGTCCGCAGGGACGAGGGAGTAGAACAGAGCTGGTAGATCTTTAAGGAAGTCTTCCAGAGAGTGGTAGAGCTAGCAATCCCTGGGAGCAAGAAATTGGCTAAGGTAAGAGACCAACATGGCTGTGTAGGGAATTGCTGGTCAAACTAAAGGGAAAGAAGCAAATGCCCAGTGGAAACAAGGACAGGTAATCTGAGAAGAGTACAGAGATGACATTCGGTTGTAGAGGGATGGGGTGAGGAAGGCCAAGGTGAAGCTGTAACTGAACCTGTCAAGGGATGCAAATAACAAGGGTTTCTACAGGTATCTTAACCAGAAAAGGAAGTTCAAAGAAGATGTATTGACCCCAATGAACAATGCTGGAAAACTGGTAAAAACAGATAAAGAGAAGACCAAAGTATTCAATTTTTTCTACCTCTATCTTCAATAGCAATTTCTTTTCCTACACCTCTCAGGTGGATGGAGATCATGTTGGGGACCACATTTCCTAGTGCAAGTAAAGGACAGGCTCATGACCACCTGAGGAACCTGAACATAACTAAGTCTATGGGGCCCAATGAAATACATCCTAGAGTCCTGAGGGAATTGGATGATTGCAAAGCCACTCCCCATGATATCTGAGAAATCACAGCAGTCAGGTGAAATCCCAAGTGACTAGAAAAAGGGAAACATTGACCCATCTATAAAAAGGGTAGAAAGGAGGACCCTGGAACCCATGCCAGCCTCACCTCTGTGTCTGGCAAGATCATGGAACAGATCCTCCTAGAAGCTATGCTAAGGTTCGGGGAGGACAAAGAGGTGATTCAGGCAAGCCAATACAGCTTCACCAAGGGCAAGTCCTGCCTGACCAACCTAGTGGCCTTCTGTGATGGAGTGACTACATGAGTGGACAAGGGATGATGTCATCTATGGTCCCCATAACACTGGTCTCCCTAAATTGGAGAGGGATTGATTCAGTGGCTGCACTCTGGAGTGGATAAGGTATTGGTTGGACTCTTGCATCCAGAATGTAGTGGTCAATGGCTCAGAGTCCTAATGGACATCAGTGACAAGTGGTGTCCCATTGGAGGTCCATACTGGGACCAATGTTATTCAGTATCTCCATTAGTGACATAGACAAAGGGTGCACCCTGACCAAATTTGGAGATGATACACCTGAAGGATGGGATGCCATACCAAGGGACCTGGACAAGCTAAAAAAATGGGCCCATGGGAATCTCATGCAGTTTAACAAGACCAAGAGCAAGGTGCTGTACCTGGGTCAGTACCAACACAGAGTGAGAGCAAACAGATCGAGAGCAGTCAAGCCCAGAAGGACATGGGGGTGCTGGTGGATGAGAGGCTGAACATTATCTGGCACTGAGCGCTTGCAGCCAACGTACACCTTGATCCAGTCTGATCCTGAGCTGCGTCCAAAGCAGTGCAGCCAGCAGGGAAAGGGAGGGGATTCTGTCCCTCTACTCCCAGTCTGGTGAGAACAGACATGGAACACTGCATCCAGCTGTGGGTTCCCCAGCACAGGCGAGACAGCAACCTGTTGGAGTAGGTCCAGAGGAGGATCATTGCCATAATTAGAGGGATGAATCTTTCCTTCTCCTGCGAGGAAAGACTGAGAAAATTGGAATTCGTCAGCCTGGAGAAGAGGTTTTGGGATGACTGAATTGTGACTTTCTGCTACCAGAACAAAGCCTACAAAAAGATGAGACATTTTGCAATGGCAGGTAGTAATAGGACAAAGGGAAATGGGTTTAAAGTGAAAGATAATGAGTTTAGATTAGATAACAGGAAGAATTTCCTTAGGGGGTGAGGCACTGGAAGAGGCTGTCTAAGGAAGTTGCAGATGCCTCAACCCTGCAAGTGTTCAAGGCCTGTTTGGATGGGGCTCTGAGCAGCCTGGTCCAGTGAAAGGCTCCTGACCACAGCAGTGGCTTGGAACTAGATGATCTTTAAGGTTCCTTCCAACCCAGGCCATTCTGTGATTTTCCCCCATTAACTGCCCAATGGCTACTGAAGGATGGTCTCATGCTTTCCCTTGGTATGGCATTACCAACATCTTGCCTCTGTTGTACTCTTATAATTCCCATAAAAACATCACATCTCTGAAAGATTCAGCATCCTTCCTTTTCTTCACCAAATTCAAATAGGGAGCAGTCCACATTCACAGATAAAATACCAATAAGCTTAACTTGCTAAGCCAAACAGGCAAAAAAGACTTATGGGAGGAACATTCCTGGGAGTTCTCAAATTGAGTCTGCAGTTTGGAAGTGAGGTTTCCAAAGGAGATTGGGCATTTTTCAGTGATGATAGAATGTGACACAGGGAGAATTTCGTCTTTATGGTTAAAAATTTTGTAAAACCATATAGCTTTCAGTCTTTTTAAATCTTAGTAAATTCTCCTCTTAGAAAAAAAAAATAGTTCTGAAAAACAACGTAAGTGCAGCTGACAGATAGCTTTTAGAAATGTTTTACATCTACAGAAGTCATTATAAATGCTGCTAGTTTCCCTCATGCCCAGCACGCACATTTCTCTAGACAAACCTGAGCACACTGAAGAGACACTTAGCACAATACATACATTTGGTGTTTGTCATCAAAAGTAATTACACAACAATTGAAGGGAGTAAAAAGTTTGCTGGTCTGAAAAAAATCCTCCAGCTGTTTAGAAACATCATTTTAAACAACAGCTTTTTTTTTTTTCCCCCGCATGCTGATTTTTAAGACTAGCTATGCTATAGATGGAATCTTCTGAACCTCAGCTTGAAAGTACAACATGATACCAACAGTATCTGACTGAGTAATGATAACTTTCTCTTCCTGAGAAAGGAAACCTGCTATATTCTTCCTCACACCTGTAGAAGAAAATAACACAATACTGTGTCTTGAGTCTTCCTATGTTTTCATAACCATTACACCTAAAGTTTAACATTTATATGCCATAATCAGGGGAAATTTAACATAATTGGTTTACCAAGATTTCGGTATTGGGAATTAATGCCCAAATTCCATGTTGGGTGAGGAATTTATGTATCCAACCCACAAAGTAGCTTAGAGGTACCAGATACAAAGATTGCAGAAGACAGTTGGCCTGCATTTTGTCATTTACGCAGACCTATAAAATATAAGCCTTTTTTTAAATATAAGTTTTGGGTTCTTTCTGAAGATACCTTCAGTCTTCATCCTGCTGTGTTAGTAGTTGTGTCAGACACCAAGTGCTTCTCCACAAGTAGTTAAGAGAAAGCCTGGGGTTGACCTTCTCAACACCATTGCTTCCCTCCAGGCACAGGGTCTCACCCTGCTGGAGCTTACAGAACAGCTTTATGTTTAGTTCATAAACTGCTGCCTGGTGATTATGCCCAGACAACAGGTAGCATACTTGGATGAGCAGTCTTTGAATAACAGTGCATACATTTACATTTACTCATAATCTGCTACTGACCATAAAAGACAGTTTCATTTTTTAGTTCCCTTCGTATTTCATTTACAAAAGCCTTAACTTTTCAAAGCTAAGTTTACATTGTACTTCGGTTGGCAACAGACACAACTGCTCCTGAGTCTCGTTTGGCTGAGTTATCTTCACACAATAAAAATAGCTTACACATCCTGGTGTACTGATGCATTCAGCTGAGCAGCCAACTCAGTGTGCCCTGCTCTCCTGTTACTGGCAAAGCAGTCACAGAGATTAACAAGTCTGCTCTGCCCTTGCCCATGACCTTGGTGAAGCTGGGGTTGCCAGTGCAGCTTCCTGTGGCTTTACAAAACATATGCCAGTTTCCATCTTCCCTTATGCTGACCTACCAAAAGCATCATGCCAGAAGGAGCAGCTCACAGATTTTACTGAGGAAGCATCAACCTTTGGAGTCAAGCAGAACCTTTAACACCAGGTTTCCAGTTGAACCCACCAAGCTGCAGCAGAAGAGATGGACAAGTGTATGAGAGGTGGGACACTCTAGAAAAAAAGAGTAGCTAATATTTTGTCTACTACTAATAGAGACTGACCTACTACACGGGTCAATCTTTATCAATAGTAGACAAAATCTCACAAGGCTCTCAAATGCATAACATGGCATACACAGTGGATGTAATAAGAGCAGCAGACCTGGAGAGCTGATCACAGAGATCTGAATTTTCCAAACTTCAGTGAACTAAGTGCAAGGCATAATGTATAAAAGAATAATTACACTTCTAAGTGTTTAATTAGTTTAATTTGCTCTCACAAGAAACCGTCTCCACCACAAATTCAAATTTAATTAGTGATCTAAGGTAAGCCTAACAGAGGCTTGTAGAAATTCAGGGAGTCCATTTGACAACATGTCAAAAAAATTCCATTTCTATCATTGCATACTTGATTTTTCCATGTGCTTATCCAAACATAACTAGGATTGAAATGCAATGTTGCAAAAATACGATGATGTATGGTCTAGAGGTATGCCTAGTTCTGAAAACATACATTATAGAAAAGAGGTATTTAGGGATTTTTCACTCCATTTACTGCAAAACTGGCAAATTTCCCTTAAGTCTAATTAGCCCATTGAATTTTGCCAGGTTTTTTGGGTAAACACCAAGTGCCAAAAAGAAGGAACACATTTCTGTGGCTTGGGTTGTCTGGTTTGCCTTTGAAAAGTTGCCAGAGCTCATCTGACCCTTGAAAATAAGGTTTAACCCTAGTAGCTGGACTAAGTCATTGTCACTAAGATGAGCACACTCGTGTAGCTTAAACCTCAGTCACCAGTGAAGGAATGTTGTTGCCACTTGACAGCTGTTCAATGGCTTCTGGGAAAATTGTTGGTGTTCTCAGTAAGTTTTCTAGTGGACAGGCACATAACCTAAAGTTTACTGCCACAGTGTGCAGTGCTCAGCAGAAAAGCAAAGAGCTGAGTCATCAGGGGGACAGTGACTTTCCCAGTACTGACTTTTTCCGAGTCAGACTTGAGGCACTGAAGGAAAACAAATAAGATTCAAAGCAGCTGAAGACATGATTATTTATTACTCTTTATTTAGTATTTAGAACTAGCTATCTGCCGCCAGTTCAGAAGAAAACTCACTTCACAGGAATGGATCTTCTGAGCCATTTGTCGAATTATTTTTGTGTTCAGGTAGCCAGCCAGAACCTATCAAGGAAACTCACTACTACCCAACTCCCTACTCTAAGCAGTCATGAATTCCACTTGGAGGTGTCTTATTTTGGTACAAGCAGGCTACAACAATCCCAACTGCTACTAGCAGCCATACATGGTACAGCTTCCTAAAACTAAATAAATGCTCTACTCTCATGCTGCACAACTAATCACAAGGTTCATTTTGACCTTGTGCACTGTAAAAGAGACTACTAAACTGACACCTGTCTAATTATCTTCTTATCAACACATTACTGCTCCAACACATACACAGGAAAAATACAAGGGCAAAAACAAGGCAAGCAGAAAGCAGGGACACAGACATAACAGGGACAAAGCAATAGAGAGATTACATATACTGAAATCTCTGACCTGGAATTCAATGAAACAGCTGCCACAGTAAAGCTGGAATATCACCTTTCCTAGCTTCTGTCTTCCTGACTGGTATTTCCATCACCTCAATCACAAAGAAGCTGTAATATAAACTATATTATGGAGAGCTATAAGATCTCACCTGTTCAAAATATAGATAATACACTGAATGTTTATCAACATCCATTGTCTGCCCAGATTCCTCTAAGAAACCGCTAACCACTGTGTACTAAAATATATTATTTATCCCTGTGTTTAAAGAGCAGGATATTGAAGAAAAAGCACATTCTAGCCTTAAGGCACTGATGCCAAGTCAATGGACAAAGTTCTGACTACCAGCAAGAAAGCAATGAGCTTGTTTTGCCACTACCAGAAAGTCAGAGCAATAACTCTGTAACAAAGCAGCAGTGGAGCCAGACAGAGGAACATTATGGAATCACAGCTGAGAGCCTTCCTGTCCTGTGGCCCATTGGACATAGTCTCGCTTTCTGCATTTTTAACTTCATTAGCTCATAAACGAATGCCTTGCTAATAGATATGAGCAGGAGAAAGATGCTGAAATGTTCTATATTATTTTTAATGGCATTTAATATACGCCAATTATTCTCCAGGTTCATTTAGCACCTAATACTGAAGAGGCATTAGTATATTTCTAGAAAGTAATATAATCTAAGCATTTCTAAAGATAGTCTTGCTAACAACCTTTGTGCAAGAGACCTGGAATATTGCCACTAAGATGCCAGCCAACAGCAGAGACCAAATGAATTGTCAGATTTCACCAGCTCCCTAGTGAGCTCATGAGCAAGAAAAGTCAGCCTTATCACTATCTTCTACCTGCATACAAGGTGGATTTATCTGTGAGATCTGACTAGGTGCTACAGACTTTTTGCCTCTCATTAACAGTTAGGACACAGCAAATTAGGAGGGTCGTTGTCCTATTACTCTTCCTTTTAGGACACTTTATCTTTCAATGGTTTCTTTCAATGCCTCTACCTTAAGCTGGCATCCAAAATATCTGGTTCCTTCTCTTTTTTCTAAGGGTTTTTTTTTCTTAATTTTCTTCATTTTCACTAGCACACAGTTCCCAAGTCATTACCAGAAATGAGTAAATTGTTAATGCTAAAACTTCTTCCAGGGACAGCTGAGCTGCAAGGCTGAGTGTCCCAGCCTGCCTGTGTACCTATGATTCCCAATGTCAGACAGACTGTCCCACACAAGGATTTGCCATCACTATAAGAAGCTCTGCCTTGGCTGTCATCTCACTCAGCAAAAGCAGCATCATGTTAGAAACAGCTATATCCTCATGTTTGATAAAGTGCCACTTCTTCATTCATTTTCATCAGTGGTAAGAGCCAGTTGCACTTCAGGAAACACATGCAGCCTTCAAAGTACCACAGAAGGACTAAGTTCAGAGCTTCTCACAAAATTGCTGCAGACTTCTTCACACATCAAGCAATGCCACTAGCCAAGAACATAGTGTAGGCAATTCTGGCTCATTAGCATCTGTATTTCCTTCTCAATTCCATCCCTCAAGCCAGTTTAGTGCATCTGAAGGCAGTTAAGATCCCACACAACTCCATGGATGCCAGTTCAGAAGCTGAGATTTTATATGGCTTTCCTGCCTATCCCTCAACCCCTTAATTTAATAGATTAATTTCTTGACTTCAAAAAAAATCAGCCTTTTAGACTACTGGCTTCTTATTCTGACATCGAAAAATGCTTGAAGAAACCTAGCTTGAACCAGGTACTGATACCTCTTTCCCAGGGCAGTCAGAAGGAACCTCTAAATCAAAGTTTCAAAGATGCCTCCCTTGCAACAAGACACTTTCCCAGGCTCAAGAAGCAGTGGGAAAAAGAAGAAAAAAAAAAAAAAACAAACAAACAAAAAAAAAAACTAAATAAGACTATTCTCTGAACAGCTTCATTTAAAAAAAACAACCTGAGCATACAAATTCCATGTGTCCATGAGAGTCATGAGTTGATAGAAACTTATTAGAAACCTTCCTCAGATAGCATATTTGAGATAGATAAACATGTTTCAGTTTATTCAATGCAAAATATAATCATATCTGGGTAGCACAAAGCAAAACAAGTAAGGGGAAAATGTGTTATTTTCTGTGACTCATTGACCACCCCCTCTTTCAAATATCTCACCCAATGGACCCTCCAACTTCACTTAGATAGAGGAAAGGAAAAATGAAAAACTTGGGGAAAAGTAGGAAGAAATCAATTTAAATTTTAAAATTTCTTAGATGCATCAAGGGTCTCAGCTATATAGTTCTATTAGGTTTCTGTGTGTATTCTAGTAAGATGCATGTGGAAAAGCCTTCACTGCATTCACTGCATGAGACTGAGGAAAATGCAGGCTATGAATTTTGAACTTTAATCTTTTTCTTTCCTGGAAAGTCACCTTAAAAAAAAAAAAAAAAAAAAAAAAAAAAGTTTAAATAAACTATATATAGATGCTGGCAAGTTGCAAGGCTGAATACAAATCTCTGATCTAATACAAATATTTTGCCACTCAGCTCATGAGAGCGCACAGCAGTATTCCAGTCTCCCAAAAGGAACCGCAGCAAGCCTATACATCCTCACAGTTGGTACTGGCATTTATAATATCCATGAGGCAAGTTTATAAGCTTATTAAACCCAAAACACAGAAGACAAAGGCTCACAATAAACAAGGATGAAAAAGAAAATATTAGAGTGGAAATGACAAAGGAAGACAAGAGTCAAACACAAGGGATACAACATACATGGAGGGAAATTACCATGGGCGTGCTTTAATACATTAGAACAATTTTTTTTTCCTGTGGATGTCAGATAGTCTAGACATACTTTCAAGCAGCATTCCTGGTAGTTAATCCCTCAACTCTGCTAGTGGTTTGACCGGGTTGTAACACTACAAATAACTTTTATTATGCACTTACGTTTCCCTCCCTTCTCAAAAAGGAGATCAAGTGTGTAGAGCATAAGGTGCATTCCATATGATTTGTTAGGATGATCTCCTCCTGACTTAGGAATTTGTCCCCCATTAACAGGCAAGTGCAGACACACACAGGAAGAGGGTAAAAGTGCTTGTACATATTAATGATACTCCACAAACTTTTTCTTGCTCACTGTCTACTGCCCTAGGATGGAGCAAGCAACAACCACTGAAAAGAGTTAACCTTTTGTCAATGCATTCTTCATTTTTACCCTCAACAGTAAAAATTCAATGTTGAAAAAGTGAAAGACAGAAAACATGGAAAACTTTGCAAGCAAAAAAATGCATATTTTTATCTGAAGAGAAAGCACAAACCTCTCTAAATTCTTAGTGAAAACAGAACTATTTAGACTGGAAGGATAGTGAAAAAAAGTAGCTAACATCCCATGAAGCACTTACGCAATTTTTTCCTCATCCTAATCTGAATACAAATTAAATTCATTAAATTAATTAATTTCTTTTGCTTTAGTTTTTGAGGCCAAATCACAACTTAGTAGAAGTTTTTTTCTCTTAGGGTACACATGCCTTTCAAAATGAAAATCCAGCATGTCAGATCAAGGGTTTTCTCACCAGGATAATTTAGATTTTTCATAGTGTCAAGGAGAGTGGTGGCTTTGGTTTTTGTGGGTTGCTTAGATTTTGGTGTGTTTTTTTTTTTTTTTTTTTTTTTTTTAAGTGAAGGTAAAAAGTGGTAGGAGAAAACTACTTTTAGTAGAGGCTGGAAGAAAGCAATGTCAAATCAACCATTACTGAAAAGACATCTGAAGAGTTTTTAAAGACAAAGTTGCTTTAGTTGAAATGCATTGCTCTTTAATAACAAAAGCAAGCCACGTCCTTGTCTATAGTCAAAAAAGTCTTTTTGTTTTGATAAAGTTAACAGAAACCCTGAATACCATTCAAATTCTTATAAAGAATCAATAACATTAATACTGCTTCCTGGCTATCACTGAAGAGCTTTCTGGCTTCAGTTACAATTTACAAGTTCTCAGAAGCTTTGACCACTGTAATCACTTCACAGAAAGAAACTGGAGTGGTGGGGGGGAGGAAGGCTAGCACAGAACAGAACATGCATTGCCAAAGGGCATCAAACACACACTTCTAGCTTAAGTGACAAGATGCAAAGGATAGGGGGATCCAACCATAATAACCATCCCTGAAAAACCAGAGAGGCACCACTGCATTTGAGGAGGCATTGCTGTACAAGCTCTTCCATGAGCAGCAACTGCACCCAAGAGTTTACCACAGGATGTCCTGCAACAGCCTCAGAGACCAGCCTGACCTAGTTGTGCTAGTGCAGGTAGATAACACTCTCAGATCCCCTCACAGATTCACTTTAAAAGGAAGAATATGTCAACCTGAGCTTCATATCCTTTTTGACAAGGGCATATTACCTGATGGGGCTGTGAACTGGACCATCTGCTGTAGGAAGGAGCACCAGAAGTCTTGTTGGCTGTAGGTCTCTGCAAAATAAAAGAAGGACAAGTCAAATATTCACCAACATGTCTGTCATACACACAGGCAACTTTGCCAATCTCAACCATGTAAACGTCTACAGTTAAAAAAAGTTTAAAAAAAGCTAAACAAAAGCCTCCAGAAACCACGAATATGAGACAGTAGCACTAAAGTCACACAGATGAAAGCTTGCTGAATTTGCAACCAATGCTCTGTTCAGCCTTGAGCCTCAATATTTGCTTCGATTTGTACACGTCCCCTAGACTGCATATTTAAATGGAAAACCCCAACCTAAACTGAGGCTCCAAAGCACTACCTATGAGGCAGCTAATCTATTCAGATTAAGCAAACATGCTCCAAAAGAAGAGCAACTGACATCATCTCTCTGGACTTGTGCAAAGCCTTTGACACTGTCCCACACAAGACCCTTGTCCCTGAATTGGAGAGACGTGGATTTGACAGACAGACCACCCAGCAGATAAAGAATTAGCAACAAGGTCACACTCAGAGCTGTGGTCAATGGCTCAGTGTTCAGGTGGAGATCAGTGAGACATGGTGTTTCTCATGGGTTGGAAGGATTGAAGGAAGGATGTCAAGACAAAAGAAAGCAAAATTGTTATTTCTGACTCATTTCACCTTACCTAAGTTTCATTTTTGAAATAGAGAATGGATTATTTATATATCAACTTTTCTTTTTAAGAAAAAACAGTCTTTATGATTTATCCCTATATTTCTTTCACCCATTTCTCTATATTTTTTCCCCAAAGAACTAAGATAAAAGACCATGTACTTTCACATCCATGATGTATTTTCATATAATGTATGTCACATACAGACTTTACAATCAAACTGCCTTTAATTCTGCAGAAGAATCAATGCAATATGGCATCTAATAGAACTCCATCAATTATTTTATTATACATTATCTCTGGTTTCAAAATTATTTTGTACCATCAACTTCAACACCATCTACTCCCAGTTTAGGTCAGAGCCTGGCATAGCACAAGATCTTCAAATCTACTCCTTACTCAGGTGAATTTGGTGCTTCTAACATAAAAAAAAAAAAAAAACACCAAAACAAAACAACCAAAAAACCCCCAAATGAACCAAAAACCAACCAAATAAAAAAACCCAACAAACCCACTGGACACCGCAGCCAGTAACCAAGTTTCTTGCAAGCATATCACTACTATGCTGTGTAAGCTCATGTATTACAAAATTTTCATGACAATAAGGCTAATTGTATCAGGAAGACCAAGTAGGTTTAATTTCTTTTGCATGAGATCTGAATTCAAACAGGCTTTCCAGACATGAGATACTAATTTATCAGCACATTATGTCACCAGCAGGATGCTAATAAGGGGGACAGATTCATATTTGAACCATATGGACATAAATTACTAAAAAAATGCAATTATGACAATCCATGCGAGATTTATACCACAATGTAGTACATTCTTTGTAAGTATGAAAATAAATAGCTTATGGCTTTTAACACCCAAGGATATAGTACATTTCTATGCCAATTATAACCACCAGGGCTTATACATCATTATATATTCTAAAGCTGGCATGTCATTCCCTCTAATGAGAAACAGCCACTGGTGGAATTGTATTTGTGTGTCAAAAAGCAGTTATTTTATAAATTTAATTATTAGCATTACTGTATAGTGTATTTATCTTCTCCTAGACACCCTTAAAAGGGCAGGCATTTTTAATACACAGATACACCACATAACAGAATAACACTCTCTTTTGATAGAAACTTCAGAAAAGACAAAATGCACACAGTGCTGGTTTCAGCTTCATGAAAAACTATCTCCAGCTGCTTCAGAAGAATGACCAGCCAATTCATGAACAACAAGTTGAATAATGAGGTAGCTGGAGTTTTTTCTAGAAGCATCTGGAAGTTGTTTTCTAGCAAGATGCCTTTCTACAAGCACCACACACCTTTCTTAATTAATATAGATGTAATATATGTCTGCCTTTAGCATTGTCCAATAAAACTGCATCTTCTTCCTATCTAAACTCATAAATACCAGTCCTGGGTTTCATTACTTACTCTGTTACCTGATACCTTTAGCAGGTACATTTCCTTTACAACAATCATCCTTTTGAACTTTTCTGTCTCAGTTTCAAGGACATCCAAAAGCTATATATCCCACAGAGAAAGAGTACTGCAATACTACAGAGAAACAGGCAAATCCTTTCAGGACAAACCCCCAGAAAACAAATACCACAAAAGACAAAGGCAGAAGATGATTTTTTAATTTTTTTTTTTTTAATTTTACAAACAAGGAAAGACTAGAACTTCAGAAATATATATAAGCTGACCATCATCTTCCAATATGGTTAAGAAGGCACTTCAAAAAAAATTCAAATAGTAGTACAAGAGATCTAAGATCAACTTTTATTTCCCCTATCCTTCCAGTTTTTTGGTTGTTTTTTTTTTTTTTTTTTTTTGCTTCTGCATTCACAGACCAAGAAGTGGGCTTACTTGTAGGTTCCAAGGCACCCACATTACTGGGTTACAGAGCAAAGGCTTGCACTGCTCACACACAGAAGTTTCTATATCAGATTATTCAGAGTAGATTCTGAAATATCTGGAAAATATTTTCATCCAACCTTCTGTCCAGGTTCTAAAGGGCAAAAGGAAAAAAAAAAAAAAACCCTGAAGGCCAGCCCACAATCCCTGCTCATCTCAATGGTTAAAATATTTGAAGCAAATGACTTTAAAAGTTATACACAAGCAAACTCCAAACACACACACACCCCTATTTTGCTGCAATCGGTAGAAATTAGACAACCACCTACCTTTAGGAAAATTACTCTTCATACCTAGCAGCAAAGGTCATAAGCCAGACCACATCCTCTACTGGATGAGTAGCTTTTGCATACAGCTTGCACCTCAAAGACCTCAAGGTGTTGCATTTTCTCAAGCTACTTCACCAAGCAGACCACAGGCTGCATTTAGCCCTTTAAGCCACATCCCTTTCTTCCATCATAATCACCTCTCATATCACTCCTTCTTTTGAGAAAAGAAAGAGCACAAACACAGAACACTTAAAAATGCTCCCTTTGGCACAATTAACACTTTAGCACAAGCTGTGGACATGAAATTCCTCCCTGGTCTTGCAGAGCTCCCTAACAGCATTACTGAAACCACCTAACCCAAACAACTATCAACACCTCCAAGGCCCCTAACAAGTCCACTCTCTTACCTAACTTTATATCCATTCTGCTTTCCCAGCTCATTTTTACTCCCTAAGCTGCCTCTGAACCATATGCAGATACAAAAACCCCTCCCCAACTATTAAAAAATAATTAAGACTGACTGCCCTAATTACCTGCTCGTCCAAGCTGTTCCTTATGTCCTTGCCCCTTCCCTCATTCCCCCAACCTGTGAAGAGAGGTCAAACTCACTGAGCTGCAGGTGAATACCAGTTGTTTTAAAAGATCACAAAGTTCTGCTGAAAATTTTAGAAAGGTTTAAGAATCACAGCAGACTGTACTTCTAAAGGCAATAAAACTGGAAACTGGATGAGTGAGCTTTGTATCTGAGATGGAAGTTATGGAAAAAATGGAGAGGAAAGCTGGTGGTCTGCACACTGCTGCCCAGAGAGCAGTCAGAATGAGAGGAGAAAAATCTGATGGAGATACAGGTGCAATGCTTCAAGCACACAGCCAGAACCAAACCTGAATGCGAGGAATGCTGATGAAGCATCAGACTGCCTCCAAATCCCAGTGAGACCAGAAAAAAAAAGTACTTCTCATAGCAGTAAAGTGGCACAGATAAAAGAAGAGCAAATGATGCAGTATATGTGCAAAGATGCTTTTTTATATGCAGTTCACAGGAAAACTGTTTTCTCAGAAGACTCCTACTACTGAACACAGCAGATAACATAGCAAGAAGCCAGGAAAAATAAACTTTTAGAAGAATACATGGAAACCAATACAATGGAATATGGCTCAACAGGAGAGTTCATGAAAATATGTATTACTATTTCATTCTTGGGATAAGGCTGCCAATGACTGTATGCAATACAAGCCAAGAACATATACAGTCCCTAAATAATTCCTCAGTCAGTCAAGGAGAGCTTCAAGATAAGGCTACACTTCAAAATTATGAAAGAAAAGCAGAGCTCAGACTTACAAGTGTCATTGCTCTGACAGTATTTCCAAAAGCAAAAAAAAAAAAGAGTATATATTCTGATAACAAAGCCAAAGTTCATAACTTGTTCTACACCCAAATAAACTTATAAAGTCTTCTGATGGGCATGGCAATTCATCCCATTAGTCTGCAAAAGCATCTTGGGATGGGATGATTTACTGCCTGGAAGTACCTGTCTCTTTGCATCCACTCACTGGAGAGAAAGGCTAAGCAGGCAGTTTAATTGAGACATCTAACTGGGGATGGCTAATGTTAGGTGAAATTAAATCTACCCACAGTCCCTGTTCTCCTTTCTACCAAGGGACCTAAGCAATTTGTCCTCTTCTACGTTTCAAAGGGTTATTATGGTAGCAAATTTGTTATGCAACCAGGGTACTTGTGAACTGCCTTGTGAACTCCCACAATCTGTGATAATCTTTAAAATGCAGCTCATTGGTAAAGACATTAAGTACTGCCATGACTTGCAGGACTTAGACCTTTTTGGCTGGGCAAGAAGGGGAGAAAAGAATTTTCTTTATAAATAGAGAAAATGAACTATGAAAATAAATGGACCATATACTAAACATATAGTCATATCAAAACCTTTTTTTTTCAAGGAAAACTGCTTAGGCCTACACCTGTAGTAGTCTTAGAATACAGTTATAGTTACGTGATACACCTCATACACCACCAATTCCTGAGCTCTTTGATTTCCTGGCCTTGCTGGCATTCATCTGTTCTCTAGTTCATCAGGTTTATGAGAGAGGCTGCTTGTTTAAAGAATAGACAGTCCAGTTTTTGTGTAAAGGCAGATGTGAAATTGAGGATATGTTCTTGCACTGTCCAATATCTAGATTTCTTTTTTTCTAGCATTTGCTATGGAATTTCCCCGATTTTCTCTTAAATTTAAAAAATCATTTGAACAAAAGTAATAGAGAACAAAGCAACAGAGAGAGCTGAGAACTCTGTAAGATGTTAAGGCACTGACATTTTTTCTCTGAAGTTTTTTTTTTCTTTTTTAATGGAGTTTTTGTCTGTGACTTTTGCAAAGAAGAACCAGCAATGATATGTTAAAAAGAAACAGTATTCAGCAGATGCTTCTTGTGGGACACAGGCCTTTGGGTTTACCTGTTTATTTATTTTTTTTTTACAGCAGGAATTTATGAAGAAAAACACAAATGAAAAATAAAGTTTTTACTTCTATAAAGGGCTATAATGTCCTTTATGACTCTCCAGGAACGAATAATGGGCAAAGTCCTTTTGACATTAACCACAGCACACTGGAGCAGTGGGAGCTGGTTTTTGAAGTATTGAGTTTTATTTCTTTTTGCCTATTGAGCTTATCCCACAACAATGCAGTACAGAAAATGACAAGTTATTCATTTCTATGTACAAGGTAAATAGAAATAGTGACAACTTATCTGATACTATCTGATCAAAAATGGTGCTTAGAGGAATTACAGAGTCTGAAATTTAAACCAGTGATATCTCATGAAACAACACAGACTTCACGCCTACATATCAATCCATACCTGCCTCTGGTCTGGCTCCAGATACCCTTAAGCCATGCTGATTCTCTGTGTGAGGTAAGACCTCACACACTTGATAATACTAAATCCTTTACAGCCTTTTCCTCACAAACATCATCTCAAGGGATCAGAGAAGTCAGCTCAGTGGAAAGGGTATCTGTGCTTCCAATATGGTATCACACCTGGCTCCATGGGGAGACAAACCCCAGTAAAGCCTGTTCATTACAAATGTGCTGCTCACCCATGAAGCCATTTTCACTTCTGTGCCATAAATATACACAATTCCTTGCTCCCTTCAAAACCTCATCCCATTTTTTCAACAGTACCAAAACTATGCTGGAAATTCATAGCTAGCACTCTGGACATAAGACAGAACAAATTCCAAGTACTTTAAACATCCATGGTTTCTTCAAAAACATACAAGTTAAAAATCCTCCAAAACTTACTAGAAAACTGCCTGCTTTCTAGTGATGCTAGCTCTACAAAATTGCAGTGAGATGGATTTTGATTTTTTTTGTTTGGTTGGGGTTTTTTGGGGTTTTTTTTAGGAAAAAATGAAGACAGAAAAGGTTAGATAATCAGATTAGTAATAGGAATGTAATTTCACTACAGCTATGCAGCAGTTTTTACCACTCAATGGCAAACATTGCTGATCATGGGGTTAGGACACGAAGTGAAGTACAGTGATGTTGACAGCAGTGGGAGGATGGTATGTGACATGACAATACGGTCTTCTGCATGCAAAGGGTGCATGATGCATCCTTCATCTTTCTTGGCAGCTGAGAGAATAGCATATGTCAGAGTGACATCATTGTTTTGCAGTGATGAGATGATGCAGGGGAATCACCAAGTATGTTGTTCCATAAAAGTGTGAAATCAGGAAGAAAACATTAAGAAAGCATCTGATCTGCATAGAATGTCAGGACATAAAATGTAACAGTTACAAGAGATAAAGTTTGTAAGTAATGAAACACATTCATAAGTCGTGTATGAAAAAGTGCATAGTGGGAAAACAATCTTTCCTTAACATTGTTACACAATGTCATTAGGGATTACTTCCTCTAGCTTACAGAAATCAATGTTATGACAGGAAGAGACAGACAGGAGAGATATTGACTGAGCTGTCAACCATAGGAGTACATCTCTCTGAACCTGTGGGTTTGGGCTTTGATGAAGCAAATGCATTCAGTAGACGCTTGTATAGGAACTCAGGCACTCACTCAGTAAAGTACTCACAGTTTATATCCACTGTCTGGTCTCAATCATCAACATAGTGACTCATAATTTTTGAGGTGAAATTGCCAAAAGTAGTATAAGTCATCTATCACTTGCCCCCATCTGTGGATTCTTGACACCTAACAATTTGACATGAGCTCTGAACCAGGGTGTAGGGGTTGTCATGACACTGTGATTCCCTCTCTTTCTTCTCTTTGTCCATTCCTGTTTAACTATTTAATAAAGACATTAAAGAAGGGAAAAAAAAAAACTTCTAGACAAAGCCAGGGATAAAAATATCCTCTCTTCAGAAATTCTCTTTACACTTATCAACCAGGAGTTTTTTGCTAAAAATACCTCAGCCCTTCCCTATATGACGTCTCATAGTCTACTTAACTGTTAAAACTAATAATTAATGTATTTTAAGTTTCAAAGTATGTATTTAAATGGTGATGAAGTCCACAGGCCTTTTGTATCTCACAAATCAAAAAAGAACTGATATTAGAAATTGTGCTATCCATGTCAAACCACATCTGCCTTAGCAGAATTGACTGGTCAAGCTTGAGCCAGCAATACTGTAACCATTAATTCCTTCTCCATTCTGATTTGTATTGAACAACCAAAGCGCAGCATCCTTGAAATCACAAGCAAGCAGAACAACTGTTACTGTTGGTGAGAAGCAACAATACATTTCTTAGGAATGTTATATGGTGAAAGAACTCTGTGGAGATGCTATAGACACCAAGATTTGCTGTGCAGTCAGCACTTTCTTCCAAAGCCAGAGAGTTTGAAGATAAGCTGCAAAGAGATCGAGGAACAACCTTCAAGTCTTCCAGATAGAACTGACATAAAGTTGGCATTCTTATCCCATAAAATGTACAATTAATAAATTGTAAGACAGTCACAAGACTTGGAAATATGCAATTAGATAAGGAGGAGAAATCAGCTGGAGAAAAAATAAGAAAAATATGGAGACATTAGATGCTTTGAGGTCAAGAACTCTCCCAAGCACTACAGAGAAGATAGGAAAGCACAATACAGCCATATGAGAGAAAATTTAATCGTAAAGTGGGTTTCTAAAGCAGCTGCTTCTGTGGAAAAAAGACTGTGAGCTAGGAAGTAAGTGTAGTATTATGATGAGCAATGATCTATTATGAGCAATCAGTGAGCCAGGGAACACCACAGTACTAATATCACCAGGACTCCTATTGAAAGAATGCTCAAGGAAATACAAGATGTATTATCAAAACAACTTGGAACATACAACATCTTTTATGTCCTTTGGACTCTCACCATTTTCCTGAGTAAATGAAATGCTGGGACACAAGGAGATGTAGGAGAAGTAGTCACAGCACCAAGCCTGACAGAGTTCAGGAAGTGTTTGGACACTGCCCTCAGTCACATGGTGTGATTCTTGGGGATGGTGCAGGGCCAGGAGTTGGACTCAGTGGTACTTGTGGTTCTCTTCCAACTCAGGATATTCTATGTTTCTATGTTTCTATGGTACAGACAATTTTGGCTATGGAAGAGAGCAAAACTGGATTAGTCTTGTGAGACCAAAAGACCTGGCTTTCTTCAGAAGTTTGCATAGGTCTGCAAAAATGGAATTAAATAGTCTATGTTGATTTGACATAGAAGAATAACACCAAGAATGTAAAATAAATTAATTGTAATGAGAGCTGTTCTCTTTGAGCAGCTATTCTGAGAAAGATTATCTGTTCCTTTATAATAATAGACAACAAATATGAAAAGTGACCCAGACTCTTTGAGTAATATTGGGTCTGAGGTATTAAAAGATAACAAAGTGACCACACTGAAAACTGATACTGAGTAGGAAACCTTCAGAGTTGCACAATAGAGAGTATCAAAAAACATTAGAAGGACAAATGCAAATATAATGACAATGGATGCTCTCATAAAGGCATGGGGTGATTTTTCCTTTTTTTTAATGTTCACCAAAGAAAATAAGAATTCAGATTTATGCTTACATTGAAGATTATAATAAAGCCAGAACAGAGATGAGCCTTGATAAAACAATGCAAAAGACAACGGTGCAGAAATTAAAGTAAAATATGGCATACAGTAGATGTAATAATCAGAATATTTTACATGTGTTTCAGTACTGTGAGACAAGGGCATGAATCATGAAGGTTCAGTAAAGTACAAAAATTAAAATCTTTATTTGTAAACAATGCAATCATAGAAAGATGGAGGAGGTACTATAATGATCTCTTTAATGGTGAGAGATAAAAGTGAACAACAAATGGTTATTTTCTAGATAAAGGAGTCATTCTTAGAAGAATAAAATTTTGAAAGTACTCAAAAAGCAATTAGACATTCAGAAGAAATACTGGCAATTCCTGCTAAATTAATAAGGCTTGGATGCAGTAAGCTTAGACAAATTTTTTACAACCTAATTTTGAAAACATTCCCTAACAGCCGAAAGAGAAAGCCACATCTACAATTTCAAAATAAGGATGTATTGGAAAAGTAGGAGTTATTTTTATGTTTCTTTCCATTTCAATCTCCAAAATCCAGCTTCCATACCTTTTACAGACACGTACTCTTTAAACACAGGAAACAGTGAGTGACAGTGAATATTGGTGTTTGGCAAAGAGTTCCCTCCAAAGATTAGTGACAAAAAATGAAAACAAGCAATGAGTTCTAGTTAGGTGTTGTCTCAAGGGAAAATGCTGACATAAAGACAACTAAGGTGCAATTTCTTAGAGGATTTTGAAATAATCTAGTGGGTCTTTGGACTATAAGGAGAGGATCTGACATCTTAGAACAGCACAGCACAACTATGAAACTGTTTGTTATGTAGGAAATTGGATGCTTTTCAAGTAGGGAGACAATGAAATTTCTGCTCTGTTTCATTGCAATCCAATGCTAAAGTGGGAAGATGAAGAAGCCCCACACTTTTCAGATCAGTCCAATCATTGGCTGGAAGGCACTGAAGCAATCTGCCTTGACTTCTGAGTAAGTGACTGCTGTAGGAAAGACAAAGTCAGAAAAAATTGTGGTTTTGGATCAGTGAACATGAATGATATTCAAGGATTGTAAAACCAGGTAAGTAGTTTTTTAATGATATGATTTTGAGCAAACTTTCTGTCAGGCAATGAGGTTGCAATGAGTTTGGTAGCCTAAACAGCTGGCAGCTTTAAATAACAGTAGGAGTTTGTGGGAGGAATAAATTCAATTATTTGCTACTTTGAACTTAATGACAGTAGGAAAATTTCTTTGAACAAAAGACCCTAAAATGTCACTAAATTAAAAAAAGAGCTTGCTTGATTAGATTAGCACTGGTATTGCCTAATCATCAGCTGAGTAAAGAAAGCTGACAAATGGAAGGGGTGATGTACTGCAGTTTGACTGTAAGCACAATATAACTGGCAAGGGTGACAGCTGCTGTGACTGGGATGTGGTACAAGGTTTGCCAGCTGTCAGCCACCACAGCAAACTTACTGGGCTCCTGGGTACATAAAGTGATCTCCTTTTGTTGCAGACACTTCTAGAGAGAACTACTGAGGATATAGTTAGCTGACTGTTCTGCAAAGGATCCACACCACCACTCCTACTGCCCAAGCAATGTGTTGGACACGGTTTTTATAGGGATTCTAATCATCCAGGTGATACTCCTTTGCAAACAGGATGCTTGTTTATGTAAATGTTGTGAAATCCCACATCTATTGTCTCCACCTACCTTCCTCTTCTACCAGCAGCAGCTTTCAGGTTCTCCCTGTTCCCAACCCCTGTGCTTGCCCCCTGTGTTCAGCAAGCATTCCTTCTTCCCCAGGCCTATCATGCAACCTAAATCCCAACATCATGGCAGGTGAGACTGGCATTCAAATCTGGCTGTCGCTGCAGGAGGAGAGATGTGGCATAGTGGCTAGAGCAGCAATAACTGTGAAAATGTATCATCCCAGCTTCTTCAAACGCCCCTCCCTGCTCCATGATCGAGGCACACCAGAGCAATAAATTCTTCTAAGAGCCCTTAAATCTATCACACTAATTGCTAAATACAGAGTAGCCATTCATCTTTCCTGGTAACACAGCAATGCATGAATTTGCTGCAAGATTTTTTTTCTTTTTTTAATGTTTCCTTATGATTAAACTATAAAATAAAAGAAAATGTAACATCATTGTCTACTTTCAGGCTAATGCTTCTTTTTGAAGCCTGGAGAGGAATTCAGCATGAAAATCAGAAAAGATTAGAAGGACTGTCTGCACAAAGGGACAGATATTTTCCTGCTCTGTTCACATGAAGTCTTAGCTTTTAAAAATGCACGTGAATAACACTTATTTCTAGACTGCAGAAAGAATAAACAATATCCATACTTCCAGAAATTTCCTAATAACATTCTCTTCTAATTTCTTTCAAGAAATATCACAGCAAGTCTTCATTCATTTAGCACTGGGAGTAAGTTAAACTGGACTGTATTTTACCAGAGAGGTCAAATATTTAAAATAATGATATTCTTTGCAGTTGGTTGATAAATATACATGGAAAGAAACTTCAATGAAAACACAGGCAATAATGAGAGGCAAACTTCAGATCCTGAGCTTGTCCTTTGTCAGTTTGTTCAGCGTACAGTAACCTTGTCAAATTAAGAAAATTCCAAGTGTATTAGGAAAGGCTGCCCTCTTCAGACAAACTTAATAAAAGGTACACAGAAAAAGTTCTGAGTGTCTTAGAGTTAAAATAAGAATGTGGTGAAATTAACTGTGCAGTGCAGTATTAGCATATCAACTTTCTCCTGCTTAATAATGATTTGCTATCACATAAAGAAAAGCATTTTTTGTCATTAGCTACATATTAATGTGTGTTTGTTTAGACTCACTACAGACGCATTTATAAAGCTTCCACAAGGCAGCTATAACTTTCAGTCATATGCTGAAATATAGTGACATAATTAATTAAGAAGTCTGTTGAGTCTGAACTTTCCCTGTGTCATATTTTGCGCTATCATATGGAAAAAATAACACATTTTGTAGTGCTGAATTTCTACCACAGGGGAATTTTCATTAAACATTATAAAATTGCCTTTTTTCCTCTAACAAAACTTGGGGTTAATATATATTTTGATCTCCCTAATGATCCAAACTAGTGAGCGGAAAAATGTCTTTGTCATCATGATTGGTTTTATACTTGATGGCTATTTTTAATTTCATTCATGAACAACTAAGAAACAGCTTACTTAGACAGAAAGTCATTTTTTCTTTTCCTTGCTATTTGTCATCTGAGTGTCTTCACAGGTGAAATAGTGGATTTTTATCTTGCATCACACTAGGTGGCAAAACACAAGGCTATCAGGTATTTTCCTGGTGAATATAATAGAATTTTCATAAGGGAAACCATCTGTATGAAGTAAGTAACTGTATCTGGGTTAATGACTGTAAATAACAGCTTTCAATTTACTGGGGAGAAGAGGTAGACATAAATATTTTTATTGGTGTTTTACTTTGAAAACTGAAAGCTGTATCATAGAATCTTCTGAGGAGACCTAGAAATTCATATTATGCTCCACAATACCAAACCAGATACTTACCTATCCACGTTTTTCACATCCTTTACCAGGACCTGGAACTGTACGAGACAAAACAGGCATTAAACTGTCAATACAGCCCCCCTAAGGTTCTCCAGAACAGGGAGCAGAGCTACTAAAAGATGCTCCTAGTGACAGAAAGATAGGAGGGATTTAGCCGCCAGTTTGACGGAAGTCTCTCCATTCATCCTTAGACAAGGTCTTTTTTCTAGCTTTTCAGCAAAGCCTCCAATGTCATGATGTCTCAGCAGAACACACCTAACTGCCCAATAACTTTGCGACTGCAAGATTGCTCTTTTCCTTGCAAAATAACATTTTTTCTTTTTCATAGCTCAAAGTATGGTAAATCCAAGTCATTCTATATTCTGATCCAAAATTTGAATCATGTTTCCTGCCTCCTTCACCACATCATACAGGCTTTCTGGACAACAGGTAATTTCATCTATCATGTCCCTTTCCACTGACAGTCTCTTCAGTCTCTGAAAGAGGCAGCATTTCTAAGTTCACTTTAATAAACACCCCATGCTCTTAACTTTAACCACATGAGGAAGTCTCTCTGAAGACTTGTGGGGGTTTTTTTCCCCTTTGTTAAATAGGATTCAGTTTAAGATGTACTTTAAGTTAAGAATTACTTAAACGCTTTGTTGAACTGGGGCCTGAAATGGGACTTTAATTTCCTTAACAACTCTCAGTATACCATTACTAGAATAAATGCAGAAAAATCAGACTTTCTGAAAAAATGTGTCTCGAGGGTGCTAGTACAAGCAAATTATGGAGCATTTAAATAATGCCAAACTATAAATCTCGTATCTACCAACACTTACCCATCTGTCCTACCAGTATGCTAAGGAGTAGGTCTTGTTCAAATACTGAGATGTTAGAGCTGGAAATTAATACTTGGTTTTTAGTCCCCTCCTATACTACAGTATTCAGTTTCATGTATAATTGATGAGCTGAAATTTTAAGACAGACTGAGTAAATAAATTATGAGTATTCAAAATATCACCCTTTTGCCAGTAAACCCCTGTTATTCTTCACACTGACTCAGCCACCTCTCATGCTGCTATCTTTATTTATAGGAATAGTAATTTCTGTGATTTTGTGGTATACACTTACTAAAATGATTTCAATGGAAATTATTTCAATGTCAAACATAACCATGATTTTGTAATAATCAAAATACAGTTCGGCTTTGCTTGGGTGTTTTTCCTTCATTCAATTGAGACATAGCGTAAAAGAAAGGCAAATTAGTTGAATACTAGCATTTTTTATGCTATTGCTAGTTCTTGCACAATAGAATTCCTAAGAACTGTGCTGTAATTCTTTCCTGCAGTGAAACACAGGGGTGTCCACATTGGCATTCTTGAGTTTTCTTAGGCCATTAAATTATAAGGCTGCCTGTACTATGCAGAGAGATTGGGTTATGAATTTTCTGAAGTGACAGATTCCGTTATATAAGCCACTGGTGAGTCTGGGAATGCCATTCAACATTTTCAGCCCCAGAATTAATTTTATTCTACTTTTTCCCGTGAGAAAATTGAAAATGTTCACCATTTTACTGGTAAGGAGGACAGTTTCCATGACAAAATCACATCCCTGGGAAAACCCCAAGTATTCCTTCCAGCTGTGGGTGTACAGAGGTACAATTCTGACCTGACAGCTGTGCACCTGATGAGACCTATTGAGAAACTCAAACAAGGATCCTAAAATTAAAAGGCTGCTGGACAAGATAGCTGCAGCATATTTCTTGTAAAAGGCAAGGCTAATGGACTTGAAAAAAATGTCAGAAATAGTCTTTGTGGAATGCATTATAAGCCTCCTTTATATAAAAATACTGGTCTTTTGTCACCTGTGAGTCTTTCCATCTCTTTCAGGTCCAGGCTAGTGAGAGGGCTAGTCAGGTAAGCCCACTTCAAGTCCTTCAAGTCTTACAGAGATGGCCTCAAAAGTGAACTGTGACACAACCACCTGATACCACTTACAAAAGTTGGTATCATATTCTTACACAATTTACTTCATTTAGTGACAATCTGTAATCACAGCTTACTGAGTCCTTCCAGGGCTCATAAAGTGAATACCTTGAGCAGTAAGAACTCTTCTACGGACATCAACTTTCAGTAAAAAGAATTTGAACAGGTAAATGAACACATGCAAGTTTATTAACAGAGAAAGAACACAGGAAGGGAAAATTTGCAGTGAGATAGACATTCATTCTGAAAATTAGAGGAAGCCAGTGTAAATTCAGAGACAAGGCAAAGATTACTGATCTTCCTTAAATAAAAACAAGAAAGTGACCTAACTCTGTCCCAAATAAATTCACTCAAAGAAACACAGTTTGATTTTTCCTGTCTACTTTTTCTAGGCAAAAGCCCATCATCTTACCAACTCTATTATTCCAATATCTGCAAGCTTCACAGCCCTCCCAGATACTCACCTTCAAACTTCTAATCAGCAAATAGGGGAAAATCAACAACATCCCTCCCTAAATACCAAAAATTCTCAAAAATCACATTGATGTAACTGCATTACCACTGCTCAGAATCACTTTAGATTTTACTCCTCTAAAACCAGAAATACCTCAAACTAGATGCTTCAGAGCATACCTCCAGGTCTCAGCAATTATTCTGGGCAGAAACTCCCAAGGTGTGCACTAGGTGACTCCTAATACCTTCTTGTCATGTCAAAGACAAGTGACAAAATGAGGACAACCACCAGGGTCTACAGTTGAAGCAGGCTGGGTTTCCTTATGACACAGAAGTTGTACCCAGTATGATGTGTTTATACTGACTGCATTAATAGGTTTAACATCAGGACTTCTAAATTCCTGTTTTAATCAGTGTGTGTTTTGGCACACTGTGCTAGGGAATAATTCTGTCCTCGGCCAACACAGCTTATTGCAGCCACCTCAGAGAAACAGCCTCTTATCTTCCAGCTGTGTGGCATTGGTATGGTGTCAGATTTTGTAGCCCTCCTTAGGTACGACTTAGGTACTCCAGCATAAGATCACCATCTAAGCTAGGAGTACTCACAGATGTGGTGACTGAAAGAGGCATTGGCAAAACAAACACTGAAGTCACATTTGGCCTGTGCCCCTTGTACCTTGGAGCTGGGATTTTCAAATTTCAACAGTAGATGAATGTGAAATACCCCTTCCTTCCTTTGAAGAAGCCAATCTGGAGCTGCAATGAGCCTGCAAATAGTGATTAGCATTTAAACTGGCACCCTGAATAATAAAATCTCTGTGAGCCAGATTTTAATTTTCTGGAAGTGAAAGATACTCTTTACATTTACCTCACAGGAGCCTAATTTTGGTCTTGTCCCGCTAAATGAGAGGTCACAAGGTATCAGCTCCAATGAATCTTTCCTAGGCTCTTCAGGTAATATTTAATTCTTGACATTTCATTTGCAAGCTTTCTGGAGACTGTAGTTTGTGGCTCCCTGCCCTGTTCCCTTCCAGCCTGAAGAGCAGTACATGTTGTGAGCCAGGCTGCAGGAGGCTGCAGTGGTACTCTCCTGCTCCAAAGAACTGCACTTTCTCCCAGGCAGGTCTGAATAACCATCTCTAAAGCCTGAGTTTCCCATAACACTTAAAAATCCTGCTCCCCAAATCTGGACCCTGACAGCAGTATGGGGCTGTGAGGATGTTTGTGGTATGCTCTGCACCTCTCCTACCTGCTGAGACAAAGCTCATAGCAACCACTTACAGTGATCAGCTCAGTCTTCAGCCAAGTATTTTATCAGTAAATGTTGTACCGGGCTAGTTGAAAGCCCACAGGAAGGATTTATTGTGACATCAAATTGAAGCCTAATAAAACCAAAATAACAAATGAAGAAACCTGCAGCGAGGTAAAAATATCTGAATCCACAAGTGGTGAAGCATTCAAGTATCAGTAAACTCTCATTTCTATCTTCTTCTGTGGAAGCAGTGTTAAGCAGAAATGCCTAATGGAAACAAACCTAACCTGGGCAGGCTCTTTCAGGAGAGCAAACAGACAGAGAAGCCTCTTGATGCCCGTGTAAACGTCATTACCTCTCTTTCTACCCTCTGCTGCAGCAGAGGACGTTGGTCAAACAGTTCACAGAAAAGTGAAAGCGCAGGTTTAGAAGCTGTACATTCCCCAGAGAAGACCTCCTCTGCTCTGATTTTTAAAAAGCATAAACTCTCTTACTTTTCTATGGTGATCTTGAAATCTGTTCCATTTTCCATGCTTGACTATAGAAATCCTCTCTGGATTCTCTGAAAGGAGAATATTAAGCAGAACATCCAAAGTTTTTTGAAATACTGCAGCACTTGAGTCTCTGCCTGCCATTCAATGAAACACAGCAATTTAAAATTACTGAAGATCTTAAATTAAGTGCTTAAATTTGAAGGTGATCACCACTCTGAACATGCGAATTGTACAGCTATCTGAACTATCAAAGCCCTTCAATTTACTCTAAGCAAGTCATTTTTGGAAGTGATAAGGGAGTCTGTAATTGCCCAGACTGTACTGATTTAAAGCTTCTGTTCAGTTTCCCTTTCTTTTACAAGTATTTGAGTGATTCTGCTAGCTTATAGAAAGACTGTGCTGAACACATCTGAGCAACTTGGGGGAATGTGTGTGACTTTTGTTTTGCTTGTAAGTAACCACTTTGGATCAGCGTTTTCCTTCAGGAGTGATGTCAAAGTAAGTGGTTTTACCTAGTTTTTCAACAGTTGCGTGGAGATAAAAATTGAACACCCATACCCATTTTCAAAATCTTCAATTCACTTAATATACAATGTACAATTTTCTGAGTGCACTGAAAATGTCATTGCTTTGTAGCTACAAATTGAAACCTATAATGCTCATCTCCAGGAAGCAATCATTAATGTCTTTTTTTACAATACAATATATTTAGTCTTGCGATTTTGGTGCACAGTGCCTTTTGAAAGTATTTTCTTAAATGAACTAGTAACAGCTAGTTACCCTCTGTAATACATTACTCAGTGATGAAAGAGTTCCATTCCATACACAAACCTCTTATAGCTGCGAGGACTATAGAAACACAAGAGATTCTAAAACACCTGCATGATTCTTTCCTGTGCCATCCAAAGCAGCTTCAGGCCAGAACGAGGCCTTGACAGGTTTTTTGTTGTTTTTTTTAATTTGGACAGCTTTCTACATATTCCCAGAATTGTTAAATATTGCACTATGTCCCATACTGCATAAAGTTCAATTAGAAACATTCTTTCTGTGGGCCTTTTCCTTTTGCTCTTCCAACTGCCCCATGGCAGAGCTGTCACGGCTGATGCTCTGCTTTGATTCACAAGTCCCAGCAAACATTTCTCATTTTCCTTGATGAATAGCATTAATGATAAAGCATAATTATCTGAAAACTCTGATGAATTCTAGTATTTGTTATAAATTAATTCCACTTAATACCTAGTCTTTTCAAGGCACTCTATCTATCAGAAGTAACTTCTGAGCTGAAGATATGTCAGTTAGCCTTCCAGTTGTAGACCCTTGAAAATCAAGTCTCTTTCAAGTGGAAGCACATTTTGGCTATTTGACAGCAGACACTTTTATACATCTGTACTGACCCATAAGGTTATGCAAAGGATGTGCATTAGCATTTATATGCTCTGCTTCCTAAAATAACATGTAAGCCATGACCTGGGGGGGTCTTGCTGCACTATCTGTTGTTTACTCACATCTGGTTGATACCCAGCTAAGCTGTCTTGAATGCATTGGAGGGGAGGGGTTTTTTTTTGCCATTTCAAGGACTTCTGCAACCAGCAAAATCTAATCCAGTGTATGACTTCTGAGGCACATGGTGCTTGTGTTTTATCCACCCACTTTTTCTTTTAATGTCCAGTCAAATGCCAGAGGTGAGATAATGCAATGATGCTTGACATTTGTCTATTATCAAATCATTTGCTCAAGATTACATTGATCTAGCTGTGCACACTGCACCACAATAAAACTATTTTTACAGGTACATTGTGACACATCAAGATGTTTCAGAATTATTTGTAAAGAAATCTGTCATGTGATTTCAGAAAAAGTATGAAGATTTTTTGGAAGCCATTTGTTGTTCTCCTGAATGATTGAACCTTGTGTGAAAAATGAGTTGACAGGTGAATTCTCCATGTAAAAGTCCAGGCCGCAGCACTGCCACTTCTTTCATTTTAATATATCAATGTGGAAGAGCTTGCTTGTCAACAGAAGAAGTGTAACAGTCATGTTGCTTACTTTGTTAATTGCTATCACTTCTAACATCTCTTTGAGATTTCGTCTATAATGCTGCATTCCCCATTATTCTGTGGGACTTTCCTATTTCCCTGCTTTGCAGAAGAATTCAGTAATTTATGAGCCATCTCGTTTCTCACAAGCGTTTCCCTAGTGGTATCATCTCAAGTTTCTGAATGTTTATCATGTCTTTCTACTGCACATGTAAAGCAAATGTAGTAATAGAAATTTCAGAATGGTCAAAGTCTTCAACCATTTCAATAGTTGAGCTGGTAGAATCCCTTTACTGCAGCTTAACCAACTGTTTGACCTTCTTGATTAAATTATCCATGTGATTCCCTTCATTTCTACCCATGTTATCTTGTACTACACTGTCCTTAAAACATTTTGCTGTCCCTTTTTTCAAAGGTATTCCTGAGCAGTTAATACTTTTCTTGTCTTGTTTCTTTTCTCAGTCATGCAGACTTCAGGGACACTTTTCTAAAAATCAGTAACAGCTGTTGCTGCATCTGTGATATGGTCGTTCAAAAAATACAGTGGCACATCAGGGCTGACTTGTGCAGGGCCTGGGCCTCAACACACATAGACTCCTTTCACTGGTACAACCTGAAATTTGGGGTTTGTGTCTTGAATAGCCTTTTCCTTATGGTTTTTAAGATTGTAAAAAAAAAAAGACTTGGAAAAGAATTGCAAGGCTATTTTGGCCCCATTCTTTGCTTTATAAGCTAGGATCAAGCCATTGTAGACTCTCTCTGGCAGAGTTTCCTTTAACCACTTTTTTTAAAAACCTCTCATGAGGAGCCCTGAATGAGTGTCACAGTGCCTCAACAATTTCTCACTGTTCCTTCTCATCGTTCATATATGTTTTGGAAGATGAAGTTTCCCCTCAGGCCTCTTTTTGCTAAATTAGACAAATCAGTTCCTTCCCCTGATTTCCACAAGCACTTTTTCTAATCCTCTTTTTCTGTTGCTCTCCTCTGAGGTCTATCCAGTCTGTCTACTCTTAAGCCCACCTCCCAAAACCATATTTCAGTTGCAGTTACACCAGTTCCAGGAGGAGCAGAGCACATTTCCTGCCCCTGAGAAAAAAAATTAAAACATCCCACAGCCTCATTCTCCTGGTTTTGCATCATCATAATAAAAGGGTGTGCTTCATTAATGAATTTGTTCTTATCAAAGAAATGACCTGGTAACTTCTGGCATCAGCTCATCTTCTAGCACCAGCTGGGGTCTTCAAGAGCTTCAAATTTCCTTTTAGCAAAATTTAAAGCAATCAAAGCAATCCCCAGTGACTCTATTCGGATGACTCCTATGACTTGTAGACAGACAGATTTAACAACAATTTCCACCCACTCTGAACTCTGACACTGGGCACTGATTAATATTTTTTCCTCATGCTGATCTAAAATACAGGGATGGCTCTTACCCATTGCATTCCCCAGTATATTTTGACTGCCTCAACTTTTGTTATTGCTATTATTGCAGAGATCCTGGCCTAGCAATGTTGTCAGTCGGAGCACACTGATGAGTTACTCCAGTCATAACTGGCTCTTAGCCTATGAGTGATGGTGCTGTTTCTGCATTAACATTATGCTCACTGAATAGTAACAGATCTTGCACCCTTGGATACATTACAGATTTCCTCATTTTAAAAATGCTTTTTGTCAGTAGTGATGTTTGCTCACTATGAGAATTTAGGGTTTGCATTTGTCCATTTCTTTCATTGCCGCTATCAACTTTCATTACTGCAACTATCGTTCTAAATGCTCTAAAAATTCTCATACATACTTACCTTCAGAAAAGTCTGAAGGTAAGTATGAGAGACCTGGCTTCCCCAATGACTCATGGAAAGACTTGCAAAAATTGCCAAGTGCATTACCTTGCTTGTGTGACTACCTTAGCACGCTTTTGATGCTTCACTTTATTTTGCTAATGAGTATAAGTTATAGAACTATCAATCACCTGCCAGCCTAGCAAAACAGTGAAAGTCATTTCATCTGGCCTCTTTGACCTGTTAGACTTAAGTGGCCCTACCAGGAGTTAAAACTCCAGCTAGCAGAGATGATAGGATCATTGAAACACAGGCTCTTTCATTACCGCAAGGGGTAGCCCTCAAAGACTGAAATCTCAGTGGTGCCACTTGTAAAGATTAACTTCCTGCCAGAAACCACTGCCCAGCATATCAAAACACTTCTACCTAAAGTGAATGCCTGAATGCATACTTAGGCAATGAAACTGAAGTAGGCTGGTTTGGGAAGGTGCTGAGTACTCACAGCTTTCAGCAATTTTATGGAATTAAATGAAAACAATAGGTGAAATAATAGACTTAAGAGAGACAAACACACTGGCATAGTATGGCCAGAGTCTTTTCAAAACAGAAATAGATCTTTGTGTGAACTTAAATAAAATTTCTTAAAAGGTAAAGTGACTAATTGCTTCTTTTTATATAGTTTAATTGATGGCCTAAAGCCAAGAACAGATTTAAAATTAATCAAAGTTTCCTAAATAATTGTGACTTCATGGTGATACAACCCTGAATAATGGACTGAATAATAAATTAATCAATTGACTGGTTCTTTCACCGAACAGAATATCAAATGAAAATATTCACCTATTATTTTTATTCATTGATATTTAGATGTAAGCACATACAAATTTGACTTCCTGCCATGCTGAAACAGGATAGAGTATTACAGCATGGAGTGTTCAGAGACAATTTGTCATCCAAACAACTGAACTGCAGGCAAGGGTGACCGTAACACAGCGTCTCAGCACTCAGAGCCCAGCACACACTGTGTTTGATGTGCCAAGGAAAAGGAACTGACACTTGTCCAGCCCATCCACCGACATCAGTTCTTTGGGAAACTCCCTCTCTGTTCTCTGCAGAACATTCAGGGTCATGCAAGCAGGACGCTGAATCTGGACAATACAGGCCATCTACCCAGGCTGGACACAGCACATTATGTCTGGCACCAGCTTGCCGATTTGGGGTGCAGAGGGGATGGCCAATGTACTAAAGAACCTCTGTCAAAGAGAGGAGTCTTTACCCCTAGAAGATTGATACCACCGCCTCTCTGAAGGCATCAGTGCCAGATAACTTCATACAAATAGGTTTTGAATGCACTTTTTATGAAAGATTCAAGCCAGCTTATAGTATGCAAGAGCACAGTCAGCAGTTGTTCACAAAAGGAACAAAATGTGGAAGAAGACATGGAGATAATCATATTATAAATAAATCCATGAGTCTGCATTTAAAAAAATAAATGTTTTAAATGTGGGGTCTTCTTGAGTTAGTGTTAAGAGGTTGGCAGGCCAACACAGTTTCTTTTACTTCTTTTACTAGTTCTAGGTTATATTTTCAATTGTCAGTTTACTTTTCAGATCAGTACGGCATATTTTCTTACCAAAGCAGAGCAATACAGATCTTCTGAAATAAAAGTGCATATTTATTTGACAGCACCCTGCATTACAGCAACCAAATTAAAACATATTTAATATTTCCTGTGCTGTCTTTCTATTATTTATCAAATGCTTATCATATATTTCATTATATATACATATATGTATAAATATATACACATATATATGTATATATATATAAATAAATATGTGCAACTTTGAAAATTCATTATCATTTTTCAGAACACTCCAACAAGGGTTTTATTGTTCAAAGCTGCTGTAAAGAGAGCTGCACCAAAGGGAGCCATTTGGACTGCACAACAATGAACTTTATTGATCCTACATAAGTCATAAGCACAGTTACATTTTTCTGAGTGCATGCTATGGGCACATATTCCTAATGGCAGTGTACGTGTGTCTATGTATTATTGTTAAAGACAACACCACTATGCATCAAAGAATTCAGCCAGCATATGGTCCAAAATTTCCAATTTTGGAGTGGGATCTTTGTAATTTTACTGTACTCTCACTGCCATTATAGAAGTTTATTTAGAGGCAACACTGTACCCCCACTGAAATACAAGATTGCAAAGATTTTTCTGGCTTTTTATTTACACTCAATAAAATTGTTCCAGTTGTGGCCTTGACAACAATACCTGTATGCTTGTCCATTCACTCACATTAAGAAAAAAAAGAAGCGGCACATGCATGGAAGTGAAATAACTCTGCCTCCAAGTAAGTTCTCACAAATAATCTGGCAGATTACTCAGTAAGCACCACATCTGGATAAACTCTTTCTGTGCCCAGACTGTGAAGCGCAGAAAGGAGAGCTCTTGCAGACTGATACCATTAACATAGCCAATGTCAACAGGTTTTATTTTACAGCAAACATTGAAGAGGATATTTTCAAAGAAACATAAGAAAGTTATGAGTGACCAGGGATCAAACACCTTTAGGCTCCTCTAAACAGCACAAGGTCAAACAAAACGTCCAGTACACCAGCCCATGCCAATTCCCACACTGTAGTGTTCCCTGAGGCTTCAGTCCAAGAAATCAGGACCTTGTTTATGGAAACATAATTAAAGCACTTTCTTTGCTTTTCTGTAATAGATACTTTAGCACCTGGTAATCAAAGGGTTATTAACAAATCTGTTATTTGGTTTCACTAAGGCTATGCATTAGAAGCCTATTTGCTTTCCTGTGGCCAATTTGGTCACAAATTCATGTGCCAGGGCTTCTTTGACTCACTAGTACAAATCAGAGTGCATATCCCTAACTCCTCTGCTGCTTGCTGAGCCTACCTACAGAAGCTGCCCTTCTCACTTAGAGGAATTTACTTATTCAGCATGCATTTTTAATAGGCTCTAGTCACTTTCATTGTTTAAATGTTTGGACCCTAATACCTGCTACAATGGTGAGGACATTGAATGGGAATCCTGCCCTTAACACCCACAAGTGATTCACATATATGCTTCCCCTGGCTCAGACTGTGCTGAGGCCCATCTGTTTGAAATCACCAATCCTGCTTTGCTGGTCCAATGCTCAGGCAGCAATGCCAAGGGACAGGAACAGTGAGTGGGACATGCTTGCTCATGTAAGGGCTCACAAAAGCCCTTTCCATGGCTCCCAGCCCTGCAGTCACATTATGTCACTTCTGCTGCCAGTCTCACTGAAAAAGGCCCCACATCTGCTCACTCAAAGTATGGGGCCATGGAAAGTAGGATATGGTCCAAGGGAGCTTCGGCTACACATGGTGGCTGCTGAGGGTGAAGCCAGCCTTCACGGGCTTGCCCAAGAGCCCATGCCAGTAGCACAAATCTGTAGCTCAGGAAACAAAAAGTGATTCTGCCACAGACAGATCTCCTTCTTACTTGAACGATCAATGCAGCAAAGGTGCCACAGGGTCCCAGAGCTCCCCACACACATACTCGAGTCTGAAAATTCTAATGAAAGACACAGGTCAAATACAAAGGACTCTGAGTAATGAAATGATTAAAGAGAAAATACAGTTGAAAACTCCTGGAACACATTATAATTTAATATCTCATTATTTACTAGGCACATTGAACATAAAATGAATTTCCCTCTGCTCCACCAAGCCCACTTCATATTCCACAGAGCCTACACTTCTGTACCTCATCCAAGCCAAGATGAAATTGTCTTGTATATCAGACAAATGCACTAGAGAGTAGCCTACACTTTGGTAATGTACAAGCTGAATGTTCCCAACAGTCCAACTTCCACATCGTTTAGAGAATTTGCACTCACACATTTTCAAAGCATAATGAGAGGTTTTAGCAGTTCATAATTATTAAGTAGTTATTTTACATGCCCTTGTGTGTGGTAAATAATACCATAGAGAAAAAAAAGTAACCAAGGGTTTGTATAAATGATTCTGCATAAACCTACAAGCTCAGATTTTAAATCTGCATTATCATGTTGGTTCAGATCTTTGGGCTTAGGTCTGAACAAACATGAACTTCAGGGACATTTGAAATTCAACTCTGTATCCTGACCTGGATTTTCTAAATGACCTCTGAAATTTGGAACTAAATCCAAGTGTTGCAGAGTCTCTATCTGGAAGCTTTTTGCTGATGGATTTTCATTCAGTCTAATGTAGGTGGCAAATTATGCTGGGAATAAGTCATTTTCAAGAGATCCAAGGTCTGGCATACAGACTACTGCTTCCAGCCGTTTTAAATGGAAAACAAAGGTTCTTCATTTACCTCTGAGGCTTCTGTCTGATTTATTTTGCTTCTCTGGTTTGCATTTATTTGATTGCTTGTGCCAGGTATAATGGAGAAAATGCAGGCATTGCTAGAAAAGCTGCAATCTGCAGTCCCTCAGCCACACTGACCTCTTGCAGACACCTCTGAATCGCAGCAGAAAGAAGAGATGGCAATTCCCAGCTGGACAGGCCTTTGCATCTTGCCCAGATGTCAAAAAACTAGTCTTTACTGGCCAAGATTGAGACAGCCATAACTTTTTATAAAGCAGTGAAGCACACAGTTAACTTTACTCCCATATTTTAACTTAAGAATGTACTTAACTGCTTGCTGAACATGGGCAAGCACAAGCTGCACTGGCAGCATAGGGTCAGTCACTCTTAGAGCACTGAAACAGTCTCAAAAAATCCTGAAAATGGGAAATACAAGAAATCCTATTTATCAGGTAATTACTCCAGTGTCATAAAATCATAGCCTCATAGAATGGCTTGAGTTGAAAGGGACCTTAAATGTCACCTGGTTCCAACTTTCCTGCCATGGGTAGTAACACCTTCCACTAGACCACATTGCTCACAGCCCTGTCCAACCTGACCTTGAACATTTCCATGAATAGGGCATCCACAGCTTGTCTGGTCAACCTGTTTCAAGCCTCATCACCTTCACAGTAAAGAATTTCTTGCTAATATCAAATCTAAACCTACCCTCTTTCAATTTAAAGTAATTTCTTCTCATCCTATCACCACATGCCCTTGTAAAAAGTCTCTCCCCAGGCCCCTTTAGGTACTGGAACGTGCTCTAAGGTCTTTTCAAAGCCTCCTCTCCTCCAGGCTGAACAACCCCAACACCCTCAGTCCGTCTCCCTAGGAGAGATGCTCCAGCCCTCTGATCACCTTAATGGGCCTCCTCTGGACTTGCCCCAGCAGGTCCACATTCTTCTTATGCTGGGAGCCCCAGAGCTGGATGCAGTGCTCAAGGTAGGGTCTCATGAGAGTGGAGGAGAGGGGCAGAATCTTCTCCCTTGCCCTGCTGGCCACACTGCTTTGGCCACTCTCTTGTGTCAAAATGGAAATTAGGAAAATGTCCCTTCATGTGACAGCATCTGATATTGCACTTCAACAGCCCCAACAAGCCTCTGCCCTTTTATGTGAAGGCAGACATTCAGCTTATACTGGTAAACCAGCAGATCTTACCCAAATAGAAATTGAGGAAAAACAGCATCCCAGCAGTCCTCTTCTGAACTGTACTACAACCAAAATGAATACATAAACATAATTCTGAAAAACTGACTTGCATATCTTATCACTATCATATGGCTTGGTTATTTAGAACTATGCACAATTAAAATTAATAACAAAGAAATTATTTTTGAAATGCACAGAAATACAGAAGCAGAAGTCAGTTATATTTTCAGGCATCTATTAGTTGTTTTGGTGATGTGTTGAAGAAAATAAAGGACAATGAAAAGAATCAGTCTAGTTATTACCTGCAGGAACTTACTGTCCTTTAAAATAACTTCAGTTTCACGAAAATGTAAAACCCAAAAGCTCAATATAGTTTGAGAAAAAAACACCCAATTTCCAGGGACAGTAAGAAAGCTACTGAAGTAAGTCTTTTGTTTGCCTTTTGACCATTTCTGCATGCAGAACTCCCTGCAGTGTTGTCCAATTCTGCTTCCCAAGTGCTTAGAAAGAAGCAATCTACCTTTGACCATGCCTTAATCTACATTTTTCAGGACAAAATATTCTTGGCTGCTATGCTGCTCACCCAACTAGAATTTTTAAGTACTGTAAAAATCTCACATCAAAATAGTGCTATGTCCTCTGCACATTTTGCTGTCTCACTTTCATTCTCTTTTCTTAATGGGAACTATGGACACATTTTATTTCTTCTGTATTGGCAGAACATTTATGTCTCTACAGATTCTTCTGAACAATTGTCTCTGTATTTTGTGTGAACAGTTGTAATTTTTTTTTAATTGCACTGTTTGAATTCATATTTTAAATAGAAATTACACGTAGATAAAGAGAATTAAGTTCCTGCTGAGATGAAGACCACTGGAGTCAGGATTATCATATTGTTTTTTGACTAGTATTATGTGTGGTTGAAAGATGACCTGAACTTTCTTCCCTCATCATAAAAAGAAGAAACATGAATCAAAAGCCAGCCTCCCATTTTAATCAAATTGCCCTGATTATCTGGTATGGATCTAAAGAAGGGAGGTTTAAATACCTCCTACAATGGAAATATTTCAGAATTAATCTGACAGTACAAGCAAAAAGAAGTAATTAATAAAACCAAATTAAATTACATTGTGGTAATCAGAGAACAGCTCAGGAAAGGGCAAAAAATTGCAAGAACCAGATGATCACTGTGGATTGTTTCTACATTAAAAAAAATAATTAATTAATCCATGCTCTTAAGGCTACTTAAAAGTAAGAAAGAAAAAGGAGAACATAAATTTGTCTGTCTATAGAAGAATATTACTGGATTGCAGTTCGCTGAAACTTACAAAAAGAGAGTAGTTTCATATTAATGAAAAAAACTGATCTGATGATACAGTTTTCTTTCTGGAGAAACAGGGACAGTTTTCTGCAACATAGTTAAACATAGGTGTTAACTAAGTGGCAAATCGATAGTCAGACTTCCTACTGAAGGCTTAGGACAGAAAATCAAAAACCTTCACAGAGAACAGCACTCCTATTCCTTGCCTTTCCTATCAGAGCTCCTGGGAATAATAAAGTTTTATATTGCACAAAGAGCCTCTTACCTGGAGGCATTGCTGATAACTCTGTCATCTTCTCACCTGGACATAAGAGAGGAAAGATACTGAGGGAATGGCACTGGGCTGTGCAGACAAGCCCCAACTGCTGTGAAACAGTTGAGGTTCACCTTACACCAAACAGAGGTTTGCCATTGATCTCTGGCCAACACAAAACTTGGCAAACCTTTACATTACCCTTAAAGACCCTATGATAACTCTTGAGTCCTGCTTCATCCAGTGAGAAGTAAAGTATCTCAGGTGTGCTGCCTAGAAAATTTTAAGAAGTTATGATCCTTACCATTGAGTGCCAATGAAAAGAAATTTACATATCCAAAATTTTAATTCATCAAAGGTCAGACAAAATCTACCGCATGTAGACAGATTAGTACCCTAACATACATCAGAAATATTTTTCAATCTGAGAACCAGCAAAATACAAAATAAACCAGCATTTAGGAAGATGTGCTCCATGGACATGATTGCAATTGCCTTTAACAAGTGGTTCTTCCTGTACCATTCATGCCTTAGTTTGTCAAATGTTCACTAAAGGCAGAAACTAAAAATGAGCTGGATGTAGCTGTAACATTCTGGAAAACCCTCTTCTGTCAGAGGATCAAGTTAGGAGACTGTGGAAATAAAAGAGCTGTAATGAGAAACCTAATGTATAGTAACTGTCAAGTGAGGTAATGTAGAAACTGGAAAGCCTTGTCTTAAAGAGTTAATGCCTTAATCCCAACATACCATTTACACTGTGAAGAAAAAATGTCAGAAACTGAAAATCCATGAAACAAGGTTATGGAACAAAGACAATAAAATAAACATTGTCAGTGACAATGTGTTGAAATTGATTTGTTTTTATTCCTGCAACAGGTACTTACTCTCTGATTTGCCAAAAATCTCACAGCATCCTTTATGTTCAAGTTATTCTGAGGTCTGTTCTAGACACTAAATATTAATTATGAGTATCTATGACAACCATTGACACTAAAAATGGAGTATTTATCCCCTCCAATGACTGAGCTCTGAGGTATTAACCTCTCAAAGTTTTGGATTGCCAGAAAATAAAACTGATGTTAAAGGATGTGGTTATGTGGTGAATAGTGAAAAAATTTCCTTTTAACTAAACACAAAGACTAAAAGAGTTTCTTGATTATTAATGATAAGCTTGTGTGCGGGGCCTAGCTAAATCAAAGCCAAGTGTTCTCAACCACAGAAACAACAAAAAATATGATTGCATGATAATCACATGTGTTTTGTTTCTATGCATACTACAGGCTCCCACAGAACCTCCTAGCCCTCAGCCCAAGCCAAGTTCATCTGCTGTCCCATGGCCAACCATGCCAGCCCCAAACCCACCAACTTTCACATTAAGTTTTGACATTAAAAAGTGATGAGTGGGTGGGAAAATGAAGCCTAAGGACCACCATTTTGCCAGTGCCCTGCCTCTATCTGTCCCCTTGGAGCAGACAAGGCAGCAAACAGCACCGACAAGCTCAATCACATCTACCTACATGGAACAGGACAAGACACCTCTGTGCCATGACCCCCAGACCAGGATTCTCCAGCAAGTCCCATCAGATCCTTTCACTGCTTCTTAACAGGATACAGAGGGATTTGGATGCCCTCCCCTTAGAGAGAGTTTTGGTGGGGAAAAGGAAGAGAGGAATGGAAAAACTCACTCTTGGATTTTCTATTTTTGTACATGGGTTTTAGAGAACTTTTTGGACCTTCCAAAAAGCACTGAACCAAGAGATACAATACCATGGACAAGAAATAGGAACACATGTCGGACAGACATCATCAAGACTCAGTGAAGGAACACAATAAAGACCACTGCCAATAGCCTTGTTGGCCCTTAAGTGTTCTGCTTAATGTTCAGAGCAAGGGGGGTGTTGATATATACCAGACACAGGTCAACGTACTAGAGACAAGAACATTATTTGGCCTCAAGGACCCCATCTGTGCTGCTAAAATAGAAAAAGGCCCACAGTAGTTAGTCCCTAGCCCCATGTTTCCCATGGGATGCTTGAATTTGGTCCCAATTTTGAGGGGCAAGAGAGTTTAGCAGTGTGCACACACATTGTGCCACACCCCTTTGCTTCAGGGATATCAAAGGATCTTTGGCACAATTAGGTGTAGAGTTTTGGGTGCATAAAGGAAGTCCTAAAAATCAAAGGGAGAGGCAGTCACAGTGTCACCAGTGGTGAAATACTGAAATAAAGACAAGAACAGTACTCATCTTCAGTACAAGTATTAGCAGCAGAAAGGCTCTGCACTCCTCTGGTTATTCCTTCCTCCATATCAAGGAAGCATCCTGGCATGAGTGCTTGTAATGCAGGTGTCCCCATACCCTGAAAAACATGCCAGTACTGATGCTTTCCCCATTTCAAAATTGCAAGGAGTCAGGAAATGTTGCTGCTAGTGACAGGGGTGCTGCTGCCACTACACTACCCTACAGAACAACCCCTCCCCTAAGAGATGATAGCAATGACAAATTAAAGTGTTAATTTGTTAAACTGCAATAACACTGTCAAATTAGCCTGGATGAAAGTTAAAAATAAATCCATTCATTACTACAGAACCAAAATAAGTATCAACTACAGAGCCAAAACAAGCATTATACCGTTTGATAGTAAAATTCTGTGTGTAGAGCAGTCTTACAAGTCCAAAGAAAGAAAACAGAGAAACAGGTAGGCAGCTCAGAATATTCAGTTTATACAAATGCAGCAAGTCCAACAAGGATGTTGCCTCTGAAGAGACTTCAGAGAGGGAGCACAGGCATCTGCTGAACACCCCTGAGGTTCACCAGAGAAGTGACTTGAACCCTCGCTTCTCTGACTGCTACTCTGGTAGTATCAAAGACTGATCACCAACAAGTGATAAGACTGATAAACCAACAAGTACCAAGTAGAGAATTGCCTCCTAACAGATAAAGAAAAAAACACACTGTCACAAATTTTTTTTTGTGGATGGAGGCCAAGCTGCATCTGTTCCAAGCATCAGGGCCAAAATATCATCTGCAATTAGAGCATTGCTGACAATGTTGTTGAGGCTACATGAGACAGAACAGACTACAGGTCATCCTGCAGCTTGGAGGTATATTGGCACTGTGATGGTAGTGGTAATAAAAATGTGTTTGTGTCAGTAAAGGAAGTAAATATGACTCAAAGCACACAGGCAGCAGACAGGCTGAATAAGAATTTACTTTTCTAAACATAACCACTATTTGAAGTGCCAAAGCATGGTGGCCTACAGAGCCTCACTGCTGGACAGCTGTTGTGGAAATCTAACAGAACATAACTGAAATTAATGAGATAAGAAAGCAACACTCACAAGCCTACCACAGTAACTGATTTGCAAAAGCAGAAGTTCTTTTCTATCACTGATAGACAGGGAGACTTTAGATAGAGTGAACTATGCTATTTGATAAAATACCACAGTATGGGGGCCATTAAAAAGGGGGATAGGTAAATGCAGGCACTGTGGAAGCCCTGCCATATTCTCACAATAGGAAATACAGAGTTGGGAAGATGGGAAAAAAAAAACCAAAACAATTGGAACAGCGAGCATAGCCTTCACCATCTGGGAACTTACACCCGTTGTCTGGGAATGATCTCTAAGCCCATGCTAAAAGATCAATGAACTGCAAAAGATGTCTCAGTCTGCCTGGGAATCTGAAGAATGAGTGGAATCTGGTTTTGCTTTGATTTCAACTTACCCAGCCCACATTACAATTCTGCAACATACTGTCAACCCAAAAATATTTATTCTGTTGCCAGTGTCCTATCACTACTGAAAGGGAAAGAGTGATATTTTGATCATGATGGGTAAATGGCAAAAGCACATGAAATAAAGTGGGGGTGCAATGGCAGTGGGAGAGAGGAATAGCTGGGGGAAGACTCATTCCCTAAATAACTCAGTAAGCCAATACTTTAATACTCATTGTGAAGCGTGATCATGCTGCTAATGAAGCAATAAATCCTCCCTTGCATTGGTGCTGGAGGGAGGGGGGGTCAGAAGGTGGAGAGAGCTCCCTTTCCTTTCTCATTATAAGCAGCAATGCAAAATGCTTTAATAAAGCTCAGCAATGTCCTAGAAGAAATAATCAGCTAATGCTTCTCCTCACAAAGCCATGCTGCAAAATGGCACGTCTCCTAGGCTCTTCTGGCTTCCCTCTTGGGACTCCTGTACTACAGTCAGCACCAAGCCTGGCCCTGCCCTCCCCATCCTCCCCACCAGCCTTCATCCACTTTGGGACTTTGACAGTTGACTTCCAGACCTGCACCAGCCTATTTAAGCATAAGCATCACTGATTAATGCCTAATACCCCTTCCCCCTGTACATATATTCTAAAATGCCTTTATTTTAAATTGCAGAGGAGAGAAACATTTTCTTTCCCAAAAACTGAAACTGGCAAGGAAAAATGAGCAAAGCCTATCTCTAATTAACGCTAATCTGTCTGCCTTGTGTACGCACCAGTGAGGGAGCCACAGTACACTGCAGATCAGAAGATAAAAACACACTCAGGAGTTCAACTGCTTTAGAAGCACAACATCTGTTAGCCATGTTATTCTGCAGCTATCCAACAAGCAGAGCACTCTTCACAACACTTAATAGCTTATGCATTATGGATGCTGCCGTGGGTACAGAGGTACTTGGGCTCAGGGTTTCATTCTGCGCAAGTCTCAAATTAAAAAAGTACAGGCAAATCTGGGGAGTGTCTCTCCTGTCTCCTTCCTCACATGGGAAGTAAGAGCTCAGGGCCAAATTCTGCTATCAATTACACTAATATGGCTCCACTCAAAATCAGTTTGGTGTAACACAGAAAAATATCTGAGTGACTCCATCTTTAATTCACTCAGTATGTGGAATTAGAATAAAATTGCAAGAAATCTCTTTAGAAGAGAACATTTTAAGTCAGCTATTATAGTAATATCCGTGATTGATTTAGCCACTATGTTATTATTACAAATTAATAAAGGAAGGGTACACATTAATGGAGTTTATAGGTATTTCAATTACTGTTTTCCTATTATTCTTCCTATTATTCAATTCACCAGCTTCTTCATATAGTTTATCTATAACTCTAATGCATTATAGTGCTTCAGAATTTATGAAGTATATACAAAGCATATCAATCCTATTAACTAGCCCATCATACTTATAATTGATTCAATTAAAATGTTGTGTGTGCCTACAGTACATAAAGGGGAGGGAAATAAAATTGAGACTAAGGGGTTAATAAATTCTTGATTATTTATATTTTCTTAAAATTCTCTGCCATGGTAGAGACAAGACACAGCACAAATATGATACATTCTGCTCCTTGGACCCTACAGCCCAGCATGAAACATAATGAGCATAAGAGACCTGAGAGCAACTTAAAATGATGTTCATATTCATTTTAAGGCCAAAGAGACCATTTTGTCCTTCTAATATGACTCTAATATTCACTTGACATGAGCCATAGCATTTCACTCAGGGATTCTTTCGTAAAGCTAATGGTTTCTGGAAAAGTTTGGTTTTTTCAAGCATCCAACCTTCATTTAGGGATTTCCATCTATTTGTTCCAATTTTGTAACATGGCCTTGTTGATAAAAATATACATTCTGTCAGGTTTTCACATCACATATGCATGCCCATGTTAGGTATCTAGCTTAGGAATGATTCAACAGATCAAAGTGAAGGACTGGAGTTCCCTGCCTAGTCAATGAAAGGAGGCAATCAGTCAGCTTCAGCACTTCGAGTCAGAGATGGCTGAAAGAGCTAAAAGCAGACCAGGAGAATAAATACCTACACTGACTTCTGTTCCGAATTGCTCGAGATCCTCCTCCTACTGACAGCTGCTCCTTCCAGCTATTGTCTTTGGCAATACACTTCATTTGCCAGACTGAATAGGCATCTACTTTCTCTACAGCCATACATGCAACTCTGTAATAACTAAACCACATGGAATTTGCAGTGTGACAGTGAGACAGATTTTCCAGAATTCAGATGATTCAGAGAGGTCTTTCTCTCTTCCCTTTTTTGCTGCTATCTTTATTTCAGTGCCAACTCAATACAGGGTTTAGGCAATGGAATCCTAAGTGTCACTGAATTGAATTTGTGCTAAAATGTCATTTAAGTGCTTTTGTAAATCACACCCTTGAACTCCTGATAGGACTACAGTATTACCCTTGCCACAGAATCCCAGGGCAACATCAATGTGTTAATTCCTATTTCTAAAGCACTTTGAAGATGCACATACTACTGTATTGCACCCTGCAGACTTTCACTGGTGCTAACATGGTATAATTCTGTTTTCTCCCTCCCTCCAGCATGAGAACAAGAAGAAAGACCAGAAAATGTGTTTTTCCCATACATTTGAGACGACAAATTTTGATGTCCCAGCATGAATTATTCTGCACACACAAAAATGCTAATTAAGCCTTTATTCTATAACCTGACAGATGTTTCTGATGCACTGTTCATCCATTTCATACTGTACAAAAGCTAAAGTTTTAAACTTTTTGTATTATGACGCAATTAGCATTATTCATGAAGACAGCCATCAAAAGTCTGCTTGAAGAGCTGTCCCATTCCTCAGAGAGAAGAATTTTGAAAGACGTGGCTGGAGATTGCCCTCCCTATGCACTAGGTAGACACAATGCATACACACACACACACACATGCAAGGAGTCCATTGGCCCCCATTCCTCCTCCCCCACACACCCTCACTTGTCTTTCCTACTAAGGACCATCTTCTGTTGCACATAAATTCCAGTCCTGGTGGCTACTCACTACTCATACCCAGCCCACGCAGCCTATTGTTGTGCATAAGGAGAAGCAGTTCAAGCAAAAAGAAATGGCTGCTTTTGTGACTGCAACATCACAGAGAACAAAAGTTGAATCCAAAAACTTTGTAGCTGCCCACTCTGTTCCTCTATGGCATAGAAGTTTGTCTCAGTGCCCTTCTGTCCCAGCAGTGGCCAATGCCTCCCTCAGGAGCAGCCCGCTCTGCAGTTCCCGTGCATCCCCTGATGGAGCACAGCTTTTGGCCAATGCTCATGCTGCACCTTTCCTGCTGTCATGCTCAGGATGGACAGGCAAAGACAGACTCATTTTCACACAGATTCCTCTGCTGTCCTATGGATGTGGCATGTACATCCCAGGGAACGGCCCATTCAGTCTCAGCCTCGTGCCTCCCCTACCCCCAGGGAGCAGCCCAATGACCAGGGCTGGGATTGCTCCCACTAAGCCCCAACTGCCCTGCTCCTGACCAGGGCAGGTAGGGTGGGCCCTGGCTGCCATGTCGTGCCCTAACACCCCAAGAGGCCGTGACTGCTCCTGGATCCCAGCACTCATTGTGCCCCAGTGCTTCTTCCAAGGAAACCACCATTGGCTCCCACTGTCAACTTCCCTGCAGTGTCACAGCAAACTCATCTTCACCCCTATTCCTTTTGTCCTATCTTCTACACATCTACACAATATCCTTCTGGGGTTTTTTTATTCCTCTTACCTATCACTATTCCCTTTTCTCCTCTGTTCCCCTAAAAGAGCACATTAATACTCCAGCCTACTCAGTCTCCTGCCCTTGTCACCAAATCAACATCTGAGAAAACACTTGTCCTTTTCTCTCTGCTTTCTGAAGTAACTGTCAGGAAAAGAAAGATTTCTTTAAAAATACAGATTCAGCAACTACACACTTTTAGTTGGAAGGAAGCTCGTCCCTGGGGTAGTGATTATACATATAAAGACAATAATAAGACTGAGGGCTGCAAAGCTATGTAGCAAAGGTAGAAATCTTAAAGTCTGCCTTTACAATTCTCCAGAGGTTTAATCTGTAGCATAAAAAATCTTATTTTACACATATGTAAGTGCTGTGAAAACAATGCATTTGCCTGTTCCTCACAAACTGCACTATAACCCATCTCAAAAAATGCATCAGTAAGAGGATAAACAGAAACAAATAGGCATATGAAATGTCTATGAAAAGGATGTACAGAAATGAACAACTCTAATAAAGAATCAACCCATCTTTTTCTATTTAAAAATTTTTAAAATTGTATTTATTAAGAATACATACCAGAGCTATTATCTGTTACTGTAAAGCTGAAGATGTAAGATACATGATCTGTGACTTATCAAAACAAAGCTAAATAGTCTCTTGATCATTGCTTTATGTACTTAACAAAGTACATCAGTAAATAGGCAGGATAGATATCTAAAAGCAGAATTTAATTGAATCAAATTAGGTTATGTCAAAATCATTGCTGTACAGAGAAGACAGAGTTAAGTAAGTGAAACCTGGAAGTGTGACACAGATAGTTTAGCTATAAAGTTAATCAAGAATCATGATGGAGTATTAGACGGAGGATGAGACAAAAATAAAACCCAAAGAAATGAAGACTTCCTATGAGGATCTTCCAATCCTAAATCTGATAGCCCTTCCTTCTGCCAGGCTGAATCCAAACACCAGATTTACGTATGGGATCTCTGTTCATGTTAAGAAATACACACATCATGATTTAGGTATGGTACTCCCCAGTTTAGTTCTCCCACTGAGTGTCCAAACCCTTCGCTGCTTACTCGCTCCCCTCTCACTCAGCAGGATAGACAGGAGAATTGGAAGCACATGAGTTGAAGATCACAGGCTGAGATAAGAACAATTCACTGGAAACAGCAATGAGATAAGAAAATAAACAGTTGCAGCAAGAATACTAATGACAGAGGAGAAGAAAGAGGCCAAATACCCAAGCCTCCCTCTGCCACACTAAGGTGACCCAGAAGAGTGCCCTTCTCCTGTCCCCAGCAATGACATGAGGTGATTTAGAATAACCTTTGGGTCACAGCCATGCCCCCTCCTGGCTACTGCAAAAATTAACCTTGTCCTGGATGGAACTAGGACAACACTTCAAGGAGGCAGTCCAAAACAATCCAGATCCTCATCATACTTCTAGAGCAAGTAACTTGGCAACACTATGAAGAAGGATACAACACTGGCATTGTCCTCCCTGTGAACTCGTAAGAACAGTGAGAACTAGAGCGAGTTCTGAGCTGAGCTGGAGAGATGGCAGGGGAAACAGAAAGGGCACCTTTCCTCTCTCACATAAACACAACTACAGTGTGGTTCAGGGTTTGTAACACTAGAGAATAAGAAAAGCAAGGAAGAATTTTCAATTACAACATCCTTGGGGTTAAGGAAGTCTTTTTGGATGCAGGGCACTGAGGTTTGAATGAACCCCGACTAGGACAACAATTGACTTCATTTTTCCTACTGAAAAAAAAACAATTAAGTGTTCCTGATCGTTATGTATTTTTATGGAAAACAGCTCCCTTTCTTCCTCCAGTGAGTTTAAAAAGATAATGGCCATTTCTGCCTCTTGGTAAACTAGATATAGGGAAGAATTTTCCCAGAGGTATGGTGGGTGCTTCATCCAAGGAACATCCTGGACATCCAAGATCAGGTTGGGCAGGACTCTGAGCAACCTGATGTAATTGAAGATGTCCCTGCTCATTGCAGGGGATTTGAAGAGTTGCCCTTGAAAGGTCCCTTCCAACCCAAACTATTCTATGATTCTGTGAAGGACCTGGTTGTACTAGCCTGTGTGAGGGAGAAATCAGCAAACCTACAGAGTGGTGGTCAACAAGAGGCTTAGGAGCACATGGCTTAGGTATAAAGCAGAAGCCAAGGAGGTGCCTCTTATCTGAATAAATGTGAGCCATATAATCCCAGTTCCTGTTTACTCAAGCAGAGCAGCATGTACTCCCACATCACCAAGTCACTCAGCTTCCCTTCAAAGGACCCACAGCAGCAGGCATGAGACCTGCACACTCAGGGAGCTTTCCTTCACTGGAGGCCTTCCACTGTCTCAGTATGAAAACATTTGGTCAGACAAAAGCAGCCCTGGCCACTTGCACTAGAGAGAACAGCAGCATGGGGAGCCTCAGGGACAAAATACACTGTAATTAACTTCAGACACCATCAAGCTACAGCAGCGGCTGTTGAGGCTCTCCTTGTTTCACTATTCATGAGATATATGGCATACAGTGGGATTCATCTAATCTATAGCTTGATATCCACCATACTGACCTAGTGATTCTCAATCCCCTTTTTAGTTTGTGGTGCTTTTTACTCTAGGTGTCTTTAGGATGCAGCCAATTTCAACTGGTTTAGATACCTTACTTAAGAGGTGAAAATCACATCCTCCTCGCTCTTGACAGAAGAATGGGTCTATATGACCAGGAAGCAGTAGATATCTGGTGCATGCACACTGATGCACCCTCAGAGGCTGGATCTGGTTTCTTTTATGTCACTGTGTCCTGTGGAGCTAGCTGTAAAGATCACAATGACTCCTTCAGTCCTTAAAATCTATTAATCTTCTAATTAGAGCTAATTAAAATGAAATGCATTTTTACTTTTTTTTTTTAGATAACTTTCTCTTTCATCATTAAAACACTGACATTTTTTAAATGAGCTCCCCTAATAACAAGAGAACATTAATATACCTGATTAGTATTCTTTTCTAATAGTTAAGACCTCGGCTTGTCCAATTACACATTTTTATACCATTAGAAAACAAAGTGAGAAGCTACATGTAACAGCACACCCTGGTTAGCACAAAGAACCCAATGTAAACAGAAAACAACCAATTAGGTGGTTCTTCTGGGTATCAGGGACGAGGGAAAATACTTCAATGGGGTTTGTGAACTGTGTTTAAAGTACATGCAATAATTTGTATTCAATATTTGGGATAAAGTTGAGTGATGTAGAAGTGGGAGAACAACAGCAAGAAAGCAGAGGGGTGCATAAGTAGGAGATGTTTCCTCTCAAGCTTCCATCTCTCTCTCTGTAGCTCTTATGAAAAGCTTACAGCAGCAGAAGACAACAGGAGATGTGTCATTTAAACAGAGGTAGGCCATTAATATATTGTTTAAAGTAATTGAAATGCATTGCACAGGATTAGTTGCCTGCCAATCATCCCAATTAAGCAGGCGTGTCATTGATCAGCATAGCAATTAAGAGGATTCTAGGGTATCAGCAATTTATTCTTAACAGCCTCAATACTAATTGCTTTCAAGCACAAAACCAGGTTCAACATTCTCGAAAAGAGAAATGAGAGAGTTATTGGAAAATTTCTTGTTCTTTTCCCATGAATGACCTATGGGCTAAACTAGATTAGGAGAATTCACAATACTGCAGAGCTCAAACATAGTAACAAATTATTCCATCATTATCCACTGCTAGAAACAGGAAATGACAAGATCAAATGGAGCAACACTCGATGTTTGTTTTAACCTGGATTTTGCAATGGCCCTGCAAGTCAACAAACAATTCAAACTCCAAAGGCAGCATACAAAGGCTCTGTGGCAGCAAAGCAGACAGATAGTGCTTTTCTGCAGGTTATTTGCGAATTAGGAAATGCAGCCCTGGCAAACCACCAATCTTTTGGCATCCAATAAAGTCCAGTTTCAAACTGGTGTGACTCCCCACAGTAACACTCTGCAGCTGGCGTCCTTGTGCTCAACGAACTGACACCTAGGTCTATCCTCCAAGCAAATTGATTAGTTTGACACCAGTCTGTGTTTTACAAGTGTATTAGGATGTCAGGAGGTGTCTGCTGTGTCAGCAGCGCTCAGGAAATCCTCTGTGCAAGCAGGTGCGACTGAAAGAACAAGGCATTGCACTCCAGGTAGATCAGAGGCTCTCAGGAGCCAAGTTGCCACAAGCATGAATAGGATAGAAAAAAAATGGGTAGAGTGAGGCAATGCTGGGCCACAGGAACAGCAATGAGTCAGGCTTGGTCATAACCTGAGCCTTGGCACAAATCAGAAACCAATAAACCTCATTAAAGTTCCAGTGAGAAACCTTGTGTGTGCTGCAGAACATTGCTCTATGTTTTCAGGCTTTTTTTTTTTTTTTTTCTGTTCATGTAGTTTTTATTCATGTGCGTCAGTGAGGAAATAAATTACAGATATCTACACTGGAATATTTACATTTTTGCTTTTCTTATTGTTTTCTTTCAACACCAAAACTACCATGAACTGAGTGAAGAAATTAACATACATAGCAACTCTAAAAGCACACTGATGGCACTTGAGTGCTTATGAACAGCAGCATCTATAAATATTATTTTGATGTATCAAAATCTTAGCACAGGACTTTATCTTTCTAAAAACTTAAATATTTCGTACTAGAAAAATATATATACCCAATATTAAAATATTTATTATGCAGAGAGCATAATGTTTGCTCTTAATCATAGGATACAATAATTACCTCTATAAAAATAAGGTGCTTTACAAGCTACTTTATCTAAGGTGCATTTTACTTTAAGTCTATAATTTCCCTCACCGGATCTGCAGTTCCTAAAGGGAGATGACAACAGCAATGCAGATCAACACACTGGAGACAGTGAGAGAAGGAGGGAATCTTCCTCTCAGTCCTTAGAAAATCACAGAATTATTAAGGTTGGAACAGACCTCTGAGATCTTCTAGTCCAACCTTTGACCACCACCATGTCAACCACACCATGACACACAACTAGACCAAGGGCCACATCCAGTCATTTCTTACACATATCCAGGGATGGTGACTCTCTACCACCTCCCTGAGCACTTCATGTCAATATTTAACAACTCTTTCCATGAAGAAATTCCCTCTGATGTCTACCTGAATCTCCCCAATAAAAGTGGAGGGTATGTCCTCTCATCCTGAAAATTCCAAATCTCTGTCCAGTTGTATCTAAAACTTCCAAAGCCTTATGCAGAAAGTAAAAACTACATTTCAGCCTGGAGAAGAGAATGCTCCAAGGGAGACCTTATAGCACCTTCCAGTACCTACAGGGGCCCTACAAGAGATCTGGAGAGGGAGTTTTTACAAGGGCATGTATCAGTAAGACAAGCGGTGATGACTCTGAACTGAGCGTACGTTTAGAGTGGAAAGCAGTTGTTCATTATGAGGGTGGTGAGACACTGAAACAGAACATCTAGAAATGCACTGAAACCATGCCTAGAGAAGTTGTGGATACTCCATCCCTGGAAGTGTTCAAGGACAGGTTTGATGGGGCTTTGAGATAGCTGATCTAGCTGAAGATGCGCCTGCCCATGGCAAGGGAGTTGGTGTAAGGTACCTTCCAACCCAAATAACTCTATGATTCTATGGGTTTTCTAGTACAAACAGCCCACCAAGCCCATATTCTAGCTTCACATCCATAACAAGACCTAGACATCTCCTTGTCCTTTCCTATCTGAATTTAACCTCCTCATACCTCTAGACCAGGGAATAGCTAATATCTTCATTTTAGAGGTATGAGACCCAGAAAGACCCACTCAGCTGAGATCACACAAATAGCCCAGACAGATCCCCAAGTGGGATTTGTAATTTCACAAACCCAAGAATCTATTGCCCTAAATCCTGACCATACAAGCCAGGAGTGTCTTTTAAGGAGCATCTCTTCTCTTTTAATGAGCCCAGGACTTGCCACTCATGGTTCTCCTTCAGGCCTTGTTTACGAACTGCGATGTCTCCCCCCCAGTATTTCTCCCTGTAAAACTAATGTTGGCATCATTTTAAAAGGCTTTGATATCCTGGCCTGACAGATGCAGCTCCCATTTATCCATTAAATGCTATTTGGCATATTGGACCCTTGCACCAAGAGACAAGAAGAACACCCTACTCACATGCTCCTAGCCTAAAGAGTAATAACTGCAATTAAACTGTACATTGGTTTTTGCAGAAGTCAGTGAGGCTGCTATGGGTAATGGGACAGAGAGTGCAAAACTAGCAATTAAAATAGCCTCAGTCTCTCCTAAGAAAGGAGGCAGAAGCATACAGTAGATAGACACACTACGCATGCAAACATCTGTTGTAAATGCATATTTGGCAACTCAGCAGATAAACAAACGGGTCATTGAGTTAAGAAAAATTGTTTCTTTGCTCTGTCATTTCAGGAGAGTAAAGCCTGCAACAACCTGCATTTTAAGTAAATCAGACTCTTTCTACTTGCAACAGTGGAACTCTTGATTTGCACAGCTTCACGACTACGCATTTACTTAGAAAAAGGGAGTGCAGCCCTTGTCCCCAAACCAGCTTTTTCCTATTAATTTCACTATGCTTACTCTATGTGTAATGGAGCCATTTGAAATCCTTCCATCATGTTTGCAACTTGAATCATGTCTCTATTTTTAGCAGACTTGGAGCTACACTATGACTTTACCAAATGGAAAATGTAATCATGTCTGTCTTATGTATAACAAAGTGTGTGTTTGCCCTGAGCCAAATGAACTGCATCATCAGGATTTTGGACAGAGTCAGATTTTGGGGACAGTAACAACCCTAGGAACTAGCCCTGCCAGCAACTTTGCTTTCCTAACTTGCATTAGCTGGAGTTTTGTGACAGCTCCCCAGAGAATGGCACTGAGGCAGCACAGCAAGAAGATAGTGTCTCAAGAATGCATGAAACCAAATTACTCAATTTGTCCATATAGTGGAATGGGATTTGGTCTATTCAGTGGGAAGGGACACAGCAATCTTGAGGGGAAAAAAGTCCCAAAACATTTCTTTAGGAAGAGCACGTATATAACACGCTTATAACTGACTCAGTTTAACTAGCATTGGCAGAGATTCAAGAGAGTGAAACACTTCTCCCAAAGTCAGTGGGGGTTGATTTATGCCACTGGGCAGCCTTTTCACATAATGACTTTCCCTCCCAGAGGGTCACATTTACTACTTCTGCCCTGCTCCAGAGGCAAATCACATCTAGCTTCCAGGCTCTGCAGTTAACAGGAACAAGAACAGCGAAGCTGAGAGAGAAACTGAAGAAACATATGGCAGCTTTGTGCATATGGAAAGGAGAGGTGTGACTGGGAGCATACTGCATGTTGCTGCTATTGGAGCCCCTCAAAAGACCTAGATACGTGCAGTAGGGAGCAGGAACCCTAAGCTGTTTGTTCACACACTTGTTTTCAGAGATTCTTGAACTAACACCTACTAGATGTGTTATCCAAAGCATTCTGGATCAAAAAAACAGACATTCTTTTTCAAATACTTTTAAAACATTTAAATATATAGTGTGCCTTTGCTGATGACAATGGAGAGGCATAATGTAAAAATAACTGCATGCATCTAATCTGGTTTTACTCTTACAGCAGTTTTATACCAGTGCAATTTCACTGATTCCGGAGAAATTGATACAGATTCAATGAAAGAGAATCCTGAGAGAGAAGAATCATCCAGTGAATGTCACTGCCTTAAGACTGGTACATGATATTTTAAAATGCTATAATAAATGCCCACAGAAGCCACAAGATCTCTTGCAAAAGGAATTCTGAATCATCCACATGTGGGACAATTGTTCCTCAGTAGAGTGGTCTTCCCTCAGTGAAGGAACTGTCAGCATACAATTATAGATCTCTGAAAATCATTAAATCTCCATGTTTACTGGAAATACATTAGTGAGAAAACACCATTCTATTTCTCCAAATGTCTTTTGAACATAATAGCTTTTTTTTTTTCTGAAAATGAAATTCAAAATCTGTTGAGAAATTACCACAAAATGTCACAGTTCGGTAATTAATAATTCAAGTCTTTTCCCTATCCCAACCCATAAAGAAATCAAAAATACAATTGAAATGTTGTTTGCCTGGCAATATGTATTCTACTTCACAGCAGCAGTTGTCAGAAAAGTACTTTTGGTGTTAAGAAAGACACTTCGGGCTTGGTTTATAAACAAATTTTTGCTGGCACAGATGACATAAATCAAACTAACTACATGATTTACATCAATTGCATTATATCAAATTAACTGCTAAAATTGAGGAGTTCTCCTAAAAATTGCTAAATGAAGAAAAGCAATTCACATCAGGCAATTTGTAGGCACTTCCTAGTTGTTTGCAAAGTTATGCTCCCACTTTTAGAAAGGCTGCAAAAATATTTGGCATAACATCACTCCACCATACGGTAACTTTGTTCTGTATCAATTATAATCTTGCCTTAGCACTTTGCTCTTCAGCAATTCTGATGCTCTGCAATTTAATTTTGTCTCTGCTTCCACGTGGGGGAATAAAGGAACAGAAGGAGCGGGTTCAGCCACGGACCCTTCCATTTTCCCACTTTCTAAATAAAAACTGGTGCCAACAAGCACAGCTGTGGCAATGAAAAGATAGAATAAATTGTACAGGTAAGGGACGACAACAAATGCTAGGGACCAGGGATCCATCAAAAGCATGAGTGTCAAAACAACCTTCTATAGAAAAGCAGATCCACTTAAAAACAAAGTTATTCGCTTCTTCTGGTGCTGTCTGGATTTGAATAAGTATCTGATGGTATGAAGTTGGCCTTCCATCTCTAAACATCAATCCAGTCACAGACAGACACATTGTAAAAAGCTGCCTGCAACTGAAAACCTCCTCTCTTTGGAGACTGCATCAATTCACTTCTAAAGTTCCCAGCATAATTTTGTTGGATCTCACAAAGCACCATCACTAGGCAACCACTTTTTGGTAGGCTCCAACTTATTGCTTAAGACAAGTTTCTTTCTGCTATATCCATCGTCTACCACTCCTTCCCTAGGGGTGTTGAAATCTGTCAACATTTCTTAAGACAGAGGCAAACAGTTTTATTTCTACTTGACCCCGTGGCAAAACGGTATTGCTTTCCTTCACTGCCTCTAAATGTCTCAGCATCCATTTTGCTTCGTATTGAAACCGAATTGGTAATTGCCCAGAGTCTTGTCTATTGAAATGGATTTAAATTCTAATTCATGACTGTACCAGACTTTCTTTTAGAGTATTTGAATTGCATTTTAAAGGCATCTAAAGCCTTTGATACTCATTCTATGTACAACAGCAGCAACAAAAATGGTGTGGGAAAAGAGCAAGTCCTTAGAAAAGTTGCATACAGTAGAGAGGCCTGGAGCGCTGAGTTGCCCAGTGCCCTACAGCTCCCTACCCGGGCTGGGAGCATGGGCCCGCTCTTTGGGGGAAGGTGTGCAGGCCAGAGGGGTGCAGAGGTCACTGGGCCCTTTAGATCCTACAGGCTGCAGCCTGTGTGAAAGGGTGAGGGCATTGCTTTCTTTTTTAGGAAGTCTTCTCTGCTTCAGACATTGCAAAGAGGATGAAGAAAAGGGATGTGTGCACACTATGCAAAGTGAAATGAGGGATGTTTCAAAGAGGATCCCTCCTCAATCTCCTTCTTTCCTCCTCTCTTTTTCTTTTCATCATTTTACTCTTAGCCACCACTTCTCACTGTCTGAAAATTTCTCGCCATCAGTAAAATATGTTTTAGAAACATATTTCATCTCTCTAGTCCTACTGTCAGATTTGCTGAATCTGTCTTGACTTGTAAAGAGTCCCGTGTGCTGCTGCTTCTTTTTAAGACTGCTTACATATTACAGATGGAATAAGACAATAGGAAATATTCTTTTATCATATATGATTAATCTGTGGCAACTCAAGTCCTTGAATTAGGAAGTTTCCTAAAAGAGCTATGCTCCTATTTTACCCACTCAATAAAAAAAAATTATGCTCTGTAGGAGATTGTTATGAAAAAAGCTTTTCCCACATGGAGGAATTTTCTCCATATAGAAAGATTATACCAGGCAGGAGTCTTGCTGAATCTTGGTTTATGCTGGACAAGTTGTACTCCTGTTTTGAAAAGTGTATGCTTTTGGCCACTCAGCACTTACCTTACTACAAGGATGATATAAACCCCGCAGAGGAAATCACTACCACTGGAATGCACCCAGAAAAAACAGAAATCCGGTACCAGTTGAGTGAGAAGTTACAGCCCTGATCAGTAAATGCTAAAGTATTAATCTTGCAGATTTTTAAGCTGTCTATTAAAATTATTTAAGATAGCTATCAGAAGGTGTCTTTGTGAAAAACAATGTATAATATTACATCAGTGCCAGCAAAGAGGTACTGCTGCCAGTTTTACACTATTCCCAATACATCTTGCCCATGCTTTGTGTGAGGTATTTATCATTTGCACAGCAATACCACACAGAAGCTCTAATCAATGACATGGACTCCACAGTATCAGCCATTAAATGGATACAGGTAAAAAATTACTTATTTCCCACAGAATTTGATGAAGGGATCCAAAGCAGAAGATTGACCTAAGGGAGACAGAAGTGTTTTAGAAATCTATCTAAATTCAATTGCCATTCTTTCATTCACTTCACTATGTTTGAACTGACTAAATTCCTACAGTTCAGATATCATCTGATACACCTTTTTGTTTCACACAACTCATTTGGAGTTTGATACACCTAATTATGCCCATATGATACTCTTAATTATGGCATAATTAGTTAAACTCTGGGTCTAGGAAAGTCTGAAAGCTATTCAGAGCAACATCACTTAAATCAAGAGCTATTCAGAATGAAACAGAGGTCATGTGAACACCCATAACTCTGAACAACATCTTGTAACTTTATCAAAACATTAGGAAACCGGGAACCATATCAAATTAAGAGGACAGATTGTTTTATGATGCAAACTCCTTGGTAAAAGGAATGAATAAAAAAAAAATTAGTTGTGGTTGTAAAACAATCATGGTATTATATTATTAGCCTATGGGGTTAACAGTTATGGTTAACCATTGCACCAGAGGAAATAGTTCCAGTGCCAGAATACTTAAAATCAGCATTAAGATGTCCTCTTGTCAACTTATCAGTAAGTCTCAATTAAACAATTTCATTTGAATTAGGTAAGACTGAGCTGCCCATGCATAATGTTTACAAAAGACTGATAAATACTGAACTAGCAAAATAAAGGTCAGTTTTAGGGAAGTTTTCAAACTGGTTAACAGTGATCTTCCCTTCCTTTTTGCCGCCTTTGAATAGTTGCTCAATGAAGATTCCATTTGTTTAAGAGAACAGTAATCATAGATCAGGGTCAGGTCCTAAATGGATCAAAACAAGAAGAGTAAACTAGCAGGTGGGAAGCAGGACTGACTGAAGCAATTAAGAAATAAACCCCTATCACTCCTTGGAATTCTAGGTCAATACGGAAGACTGTGTGTCTAAGCCACCAAAACTGCAAGTTCGTTTTTGTCAGAAAAGTGAGAAACCTCTTGCACACAGTGACAACTCTGAATGTCCCTTCTTGCTTAACGAAAGACATAACCTCAGGCAAGTTAAGAATCTTGCAATGAAAAATCCCAGTATCCATCAGAATTTGTGTGTAGGACCCAGAGGTGCTAGGCAGTCTGCAAGCACACAGGGGGGGCTAATGTTAGCCACAGAAGGGCTAATATGAAGTGCATCACCAGCTTTTGATTAGGAGCAATTGGAGCTGGTTTATTATGTTAGTCAGAAACTGAAAAATCCTATCATGCAGTGTGTTTTATCTTCCATTGCGGAAAACTAAAACAGCAGCAGCAAATAAACCTTGTACCAATTCAATCTGGAAATCACAAGTTCAGCAAAAATGCAGAGACACAACAAGTTATCGAAGTTACCAGCTTTGAAAAGACCTTTATAGGAAGACAAGGTGAACTAGAGGTGTAAATAAATTTTTTTTTAAAATTGAATGAGTTTTCTAAGAAAGCTTTAAAACAGACAACTTACAAGGTGAAGATATAACAGAGATTTAGAACATCATTTAACCATGGGAATTCAAACCAGGGAACAAGGCTGCTCACCTCTGGGACAAATCCTTCAGCTCCTCAGGAAGCTTGCTAGAGTGCAGGGAACTGATAACTGTCCCAGCAGCAGGTGGGCTCGGGCCCCACGGAAACCCTTCCCACAGCTGTGCTTATGACAACGCCAGAAGTCACTGAAGGCCACAGATCAACAGGGATGCAAAGGCACATGAGGACCTGGAGACACACACAAGCTCCCTAAAACAGGCCAAGTGCCCCAGGCAGGAAGGAGAAATGTGTAACAGAGGCTGTGCACTATCTCTACAGCAAGAATGCTGGGATGATGAGGATGGCAAAGGCCATGGCCATGTCCTCCTAATCCACAAACACAGCACATATAAAACAGACCAACACTGCAGACCCATCACTTCTTCCTTTCCTTTGCATCTACAAATCGTCCCAAAACACATGATATTTTGGTGATTACACTAGTGAAGGTGACAGAGGTTATGAGCCTTTTGGCTCGAAGTTAAATTATTGAAAAACTTCTCAGACTTTCAGAGCTCTTTCCAAGACTACCCTAATTTGTGTCTCCACTGCAAACAGTGAGTCACCAAAGAATCACTTAAAGAACTCAGATTTTGCAGTTTGTGAGCCTTCCTTTTTCTCCCCACTCATCTGTGCTGGCAGGTTGATTTGTTCCTCAATCTGGACTAAAAAAAAAAGACATCAATTTATTTTTTCGAATACTAACAACACCCAATGGGAGAATCAGGCGAGAAGAAAATTGCAGGCTTTTCAATCTCCTATTGTAGAGAAGTATGCTGGAAAGACATTCATAAAATGAAATGAATGTAAAGAGTACATCCAAGAGTGCAGATTAGTGAGGAACGCATGTGCTAGGATTTGCATAATTCCAGCTGGTTGGTGGAACATTTCATATTAACAATCATGCTAAAAATAACTTATTTTGAATATACTTGAATAGACTACACTTAAGCACTGCTGTTTTCTTCACAGTCGATGGGTGCTTTACAACAATCAAAGGCAATGGCAGGGCAGGAAAATTCATCCTCGAGTGAGGTGGTTACAGACAGCGTTGCAAACAGCTACAGCTATTGCAGTGAAAAATGCCAACATATATAACCAAGCAACACAGAATTCCTCCACCTACTCATCAATAACCCTTAAGTGCCTGCAAGAATCCAGACATTAAGTTCTTGGCCAAGAGAAGTTCAGACTTGTTCGACAGTGGGACTAAATTAAGCATTGCAAGGCAGAAAGACTCCTGGAACTCCATTGTCTCAAAAACTCATATGCTTTCAAGGGTCTTTACTTCAGTGCCTCTAAGCTTTGAACTGATAAAAAGATATTCTTTTATGTTTACAGGTCGCACTCTCTAAGGCTCCTCTACCCCTGATTCATAATTTTATTTCGTGTCTTTTGATTTGGTGGGTTTTTTTAAAGCCCGGCTCTTTCAATGATATGTTTATGTAAGGATTTCATTTTTCTTTTAAAATAAAAACCCAGATGCTCTTAGCCTTCATTGTTGAAAAGAGGAGTTTTGAAAACATCTCCAAGCTGAAGATAAAAGATCAAAAACCAGAAGGCAAGTAAAAAGAATGAACAATTTTTTTAAAGCCCCATTTTTTTTCAGCCAACATCATGATATTTTTGAAGTATAACATGATTTATAAAGGTTGAAACTGTAGAAAAAAAACCCAAAGAAAATGCCTTTCCCTGCAAGCATGAAAGTAACTCTTTAACCATACATGCCAGTATGTCAAATAAGTTAATGGAGTTATTCTTATGCGTAAGTGTGAACATGTATGAATATTCACAATATCTGATACAAAGTTTTATTTGTTTTTGTTTCTGTGTATTAAAAGTGAATATCAGTCTTAGGGATGCGATTGATTATGGCTCAGTCAACAGAGCATCCAAAAAGAAAACCCTAAATCAAAAGTGTTGCATGCAGACGTACAGTATGAAGATAAAAAAATAGCACATCAACCAAGCTCTGTAGTTACCAGATACCCAAACCAATAAATAAAATAGGGCAGTGTCCTGTGAATAGACAATACCACTTAGGTAAGGCTAAAGTTTGGGTGGTGAGGTGACAAAAAGAGGGAATTCTTGAACTGAAAGTCTCCTGAAAGACGAAGGCAGCAGCCTCCATTAAATTCAGAAAGACTCAGTTCATAAGTCTGACTTACGAATGAACAGTAGATATTTGATTGACTCATTCATACCTCAGCTTTAATTTTTCAGTATGCCAGTAGCTTGATTTTCAGTCCCTGAGCACCTACAGCTCCACTGAAGTAGTAAGAGATGTGAGAATTCAGCCTCTTTGAAAATTCAGCTAAAGGCACTTGGAGTTATGAACAAAACGCAGGCTCAGTTGCATGCCCATTACTGCACCATCATTATGACTACTCACAAATTAGGCACACAGTCTCACACATGGTCTTAATCAAATGGGGGACAGTTTCAAAGACACATCATGAGATGATATGAATCCAACTCCCTATAAAAGCACATACCTTTGAAAAGCTCACCCTGGGCTTTGAAGTTTTTCACAATGGTTCTCTTCGATGATTTGGTGGTAATAGAAATCATTCCTTATATATCACTGGATAAAATCTCAAGATTATTGAAAAAAGGCTTAGGTTTTGTGCAAGAGGAGGGAAACTTTGCACATTGCTCCTGGGAAATCTATGTTTCAGCAAGAGGAACAATGTAGGGCAAAGATCATGCAAGAGTGAAAAAAATATAGCTGCTACACTGCTACATGAGGGACATTTCATTTTAGTCCCCTAGTAAATACTTTCTTTTTTTACAGCGAATCATGCCAGAAGGGCAAAAAAATAAGCTACCTTCCAGTTAAACCCATTCACAAAATCAACACAATTTTGAACCAGCCCTTGTTTGCTTTCATTCCATTACAGTTTAGGATTAATATAACCTAGTTTATTGGTTTTTCATGCTCTTCAACATTTGTCTTTTTATACCAGACCAAATACTAAACTACAGGGGCCAAAACTAAGCAGAGGGGAGGGAGGAAGGCAAGCCCCTTTCATTAATCTCAGGCAAGGGTTTCAGTCTCAGACTCACTTAGAATTCATAGTATAACCATGCAGTTAGCTTTTAAAATTACCCAAATGTATTCAAAATGTTTGCTTAGTTGAATCTGTTACGCTTTGATAGCATCGCTCCATGCCATGAGGGTATGGCAAGGAAATATAATATGAATGATAGCACTAATAAATTGTCACTGCAAACTACAACCACACCTTTACATGATCTTCTGATCTTTACTGTGAAAAATGCATTTAGGCAACAGGTAAAAAAGTGTTCCTTGGAGTATATAATCTTCTGAAATGTTATGAAGGAATGGAGAAACAGTGATCCATTGGATAAAACTGCAATTTCACATGCAACCTTAGTTCTGATGAAGCCAACAGGATTTTTTTTTTTGATGTTTGGGGCATTCTACCCCATCCAGATACTGTTACAAACATTGTTATGATGGAACTTTCTCTGAAGACAATAAATTGCAAAACTGCATGCAGCTAAGCACCTGGTTTGGAAAGAGGAGGATGAGCACAGGACAAATAAGCCTTACAGCCCACATAGGATAACAAAGTGATGCCACCCAGAGTCTGGGCATTATACTGGCCCAAATAATCTTTATGACCTGTACTGTAAATCTGCATATCTGCCCACATTTGCAGTTTCATGAGTCTCTCTTCCTCTCTTCCTTGGTTAAGGACAACTTTGGCCTCTTCCTAGGTGAATTATTGTTAAGGATAGGTGGATTATTCAAATCAGTTTCAAAACAATTTATAATAAGCCTGATCTCTAAGAGACAATTATGAAACAAGGAGCTGGACATCTGAATATTTTGTCTCCAAATTCATTTCTCCCCATGGGTGAATGCTTGATGCTGTGGTAGGTTTTAGTAACAAAAAGAATGGAAGATTCCTCCCCTTAGCTCCATTTACCACCTAATCCCATACTTAGGAGAAACTAAGAAGGTGAGCAGACCATAATCGTGATGACCAACCTTTACTCAGAGAACTTGAAAAGGTAGTTTGACATTCTGGAGACCAGATTTTCAATTCCAAAATAGAATATAACCTGAGCTAAGATATGTGGCAACACTATCAAAATATTATTGGTCCACAGACCATCTGCTAAGAGGAGGGAGGAAACATTTTGGAAGTCACCACTACTCGATCATCCATAATCTAAGGGAAAAAAGTGAAGACCCTATTTGAAGAGTACCTGGAATTTGGAATAGTTTCATGGGTAACTGATGATGTTATACATTATCTAGCCTTCAAAATGTTAGCTTTTCCTCTCTCCTTTTATTTTGCCAGAGCCTGGTTTTAGCCCAAAGCTTTTCAGTGAAGTTTAGTTTAGTTTTGTTTTGTTTTTCCAACTTAGTTACAGGAATAGTCAGAAGTTTTCTATTTTCTGAGTTGAATACACAGGACAGATGCTTATACGTGCTAAGGAACAGTTAATTTTCTCTTAGTGTTTATACCAAGACAGGAGTGAGGACAGCATTTTGCAGGCTTTGAACAAAGAATACCAGGAGAAGAGTTGTAGTTATGCATTACAGTTCAGTCACTGCAGCTGGATACAATCCATATCATTTGCTTACATCTTCACAAGATCTTCAAGCCATATCAGCTGCAATGCGTTATTCACAATGTCAAATCTTCTAGACAGGCCAGAAATAAATCTGTCTATGAGCTATTACTAAGAAATCATCCATCAGCAACACAAAAGTAATCTCTGCTGTATTCTAGTCCAAAGTCCAATTGAGAGGGTCTAACACACTTGCTGAGATTGGTTGCTTCTGATCTTGGCTTTTTGCCATTTCCTCAGTCATCTCAGAAAGAAACAAGGAGTTAGGCATTGTGGTAGGCATTGCCAAACCAGTGACATAAAAAAAAAAACTATTAGTCCTGATTGGATTATTGTTTTTTAAGGAAGGTGATAAATGAAAAGGAAAAACATTTTACATTATATACATAATGGAAATACTTTTTAGACACTCTTCATAATCTGAGGCACATCAACTATTTTTTCCTCAGGTTCTTCCTCTCTCATAAATCTTCTCCAAATTGCTGATATGCATCAAATTCTGAAGACTTGAAAGAGAGAGGCATAGAAAAATAATCTAATTTGATACATTGCCATTGTGCCTGTATGGATGCATAGCATAGAAATTGTCTTAAATGAGAATTTGTTTTCTGTAAGCCTGATGATAAGAGAAGGTTTTAAAACCCACAAGCATTCATCCCTCTATCTGAAAAACTCCTATGTGCAAGTCACTACTAGAAACAGCTAGTTTTGAAGGGGGAAAAGGGCAAGATATGCTAAATATTGATAATATTTTGGGTTTCCTTCTCCTCTCCATATCATGTCTTTCTGAACACTCCAGAAAACAGAACATCCATTACTGTTGTCTTAATTTCTGTCAACAGTGAACTTCAATACAGGCCTAAATCTGCTGCCACTGCAGTTGGTGAGAACACTTCTTTAATAGGACTAATGTCAGCCACTGCTGCCAATGCAGCCTTATAGCACAGATCAGCCCACCCTTAAACCACTTCGAGTGGAATCCCAGCTCCTCCAAACCCTTAGAAACAGTCACAAAGAAGAAAGGAAAGCACAAACTCTGGGTATTTTCTTCATCTTGGGATTTTTTTCAACAAAAGAAAAACAGCCAGCCTATGAACTCCCTCCAGAACAGGGTGTACTCAACTCATATGCTTCAGTCTTGACAACAAACAGCTCGTGCTGCTGAGCTTAATTGCTGTCTGGCAGTTCCAACACACAAACTTCTCCAGCAGTTTTCAGATGCTTCAATTGCTTGGCTCCCTGGAAAACCATCAGAGTCTATTCCCTGTCTTGTATTTTTCCCACTTTTCCTGAAGATTTTTCTTCACAGTTCACACTAGGTCACAATTGTCAATCATCACAAATGCTGCTTTGACTACAATTCCACCCAGACCATATTGCAGGAAAGTAATATCTTTGGGAGAGGATTCATCTCACCTAACTCACTTTATTTCAGAGTTAGAGCATATATCCTAGGCTAGTCAGCTAATTCCCATCATAATCAGAATCTTCAGGCAGCTGAAGATTCATTTAATTCCAACCCAGGCTTCTAAATTAAGTGCAATGAATTTCCCTCCTTAACTCCTTGACTGTAGAAGGAACCCAGAGAATTAGCTCTGGCTAGTTGATTCTTTTTTTAGATCTGGTTTAGCAGTGGTTACATGATCTAACTCCATGCAACAGTGTCAGATTCTGGTGGGAATTTGATTGGCGTTTATATTCTAAAAGATTTCAAATATCTTTTCAGTGGCTCTCTGTTTACCCAAAACACCACATGTTCAGTAACTTTAAGCCAACCTCTCAGAAGTCTATCTGAGGTGTTTAAATGTCCTAGTCTGTTCTTCCTGGAAACTGGAAAAACATATTTTATGAGATAATACAGCAGGGTCTGTCTTTTCATATGACAATCAGCAATGATTTCTTTTATGTTCCATTCCAGACAAGCATAGAAAACAAGGTGCCTGTATTTTTCAATTTATGATATTTTTCACTTTGTTTTTTCAGTAGGCTTTCAAATCTGCATGCAATTTTTGCCTTTAAACCAGCTGAACATACAAACCAAACTATAATTGATTTTGGCATTCAACAGAAGAAATAGAGTCTCATGTATTTGGCGATCCTATTATCAGAACCCATTTGAGCTAATTTTTTTTTTTTTTTAACATAATAAAATGATTATGCAAGAAACTACAGTGGCATGCTAAATCTTCCAGACATGAGAACAAATTAATGACTTAGTGGGTGAAATTCTGGAATGCTGACAACTGCAAGCTAGGCTTCTCTAATGTACTGGTAGCATGGCTAACAGCCTGCAACCAAAATGTCTTATAATCTTTATGTGAACCATCAATTTATGCCTTTAAACTTACACTGCTATTATACCATTAAATTCCTATTTTTTCCTTGCCAAAGCTTACTTTATTTTCTTGGGCAAATTCTACACTAACACAAAATGTTGGCCTGGGGTTGTTCAGAGAAACAGGTGTATATAGAAAAGAAATGTACCTCAAACTTAGTGGGCATTCACATAGGGTAAAATAAATTTAGCTAGCATGTTGAGATGCTGGAAGGGAGAAGTATCTGAAAGAGTAATTAAGAATAAAATACAGCAAAAAGCCATGCGTCTCTTTTATCTTACACCCTCTTTAACTTTCTGCTTTTCCTTCAGCTTCCTCCCAGTCAGATCTTCTTGCATACAACTTACATATTAACTACCTTCGTGCTCTGCGTAAAAATAGTGTCAGGTTGTTCTAGTTTCTAGCAGGGCAATTACTGAGCACAGGTGTTACGAAAAAATAGATAAAGGAAGCCTTCTTTCACAGCCTTGTCACAGAGAAAGAGAAACCAGATGTTGCTTCCCCTCCTCAGCCCCACTCTATTACTGGACTTTTTGGCTTAGGAAGGTCCCAAATCTAAGAAAGTATAACAAAATGGCATCTCCATAAGTTCACTGAGATATCTGCTACTTCCTTGTGCTGGAGATGCTACCTGGACTTTCACACTGAGCCTGTTTCTGGCACTTCTTACACGTACTAATTCCCACCTGATGAAACAGACCCATCAGCCTACAAAGCCAGGCAGTTGTGGGGCCATCCAGTCCAAAGTCATTTTTCCTCCCTGCAGAAACCTATGCCAAGACCCTGTCATTTTGAAATCTCTACTATAACATTTCATGGCCATTCCAAAAGACAACACTGCTTACAGAATGCAGTTATAAAATACTACCCCATAAACTGCAAAAACTATTCAGGGACTATAAAATTGTCACATAAACTCTCACCAAAAACAAGGGTGGGGGGGGACAAGTTATAGAAATCCAAACCTCTTGAAGGAAAGATAGTATGTTTTTCTTTTATGGTAATTAATACCACTTCCTTGTTACCTTCAGATCTTTTAAGGTGGCATGCTAAATTATGCTCTTCGTGAAAAGCAACTTTTAGCCATTTCTAAAAGGCAGAAAAATTACTTCTGAGTAAGTAAACTAAACTGCTTTTTTTAAAACAACATATTCAAAAAGTCTTACAAGTGTGTACTGATAGAAATAACTGCATCAAAAACCTAGAGATTTTACTTTGGTTTTATGCTTATAGGGTGATATCCTATTCCCACAAAAGACAGTGGAAATTTTGACATCCATTTCAATGGTGACAGAATTTCACTCACTGAGTTAAATGACATTTATTAGATTTTCATGTTAAATGCAGAGGAAAATCCTGTTCAAGACTCCTGCTAATCCAGACTCAGAGTTTCTACACAACGAAAGCAAGAAAGTTGGTAACCTCAGATCTCTTCTAAAATGTACAGAAGTGACCCACTTTCCTACATTCTTTTGAATACTAAATCTTTGAAGCCTGTGATGAGGGAGGAACCGCTATGTTGCACTTTGAGTTTCACTCAGTATTCTGACTGCAATCTTTGTGAGTCTGCAAGGATTTACATTCATTGTCTCTCCAGAGTCACTTCCAAAATGATTTCTAAAAATTCTCTCTTTCAACTACTATTAGACACTGTCTAATACAAGAACAAGGAACTCCTGGCCCAAGGGCCAGATACAATCTGCAACTTAATATCAGGCAGACCGCAGCCAAATGAGTTTGCATGTGTGTGTATTTATCATTGGCTGAAAAACAAAAGCAGTCATTGACATACAACTTGCCAGATGCCTCTGAGAGACTTAGCTGGTCCTTCTCAAGGAAAGGACCTCTAGTCCAGGGCTAATAAACTGCAACTCAACATTACAGCTACCAACCAAGCAACACAGAAACATAATACTGCAGATTACTCCACAGTACATAAATGCAGTATACCAATGGGATTATCACATAGGTTTGCCATGCTGGTGCAAAGGGCACCATAAGCAAGGCATTAGTAAGGCTACTCAGTGCTAATACCTTCAAATCAGTAAATGGTAAAGATGGAAAAGGAGGAGGAGAGAAGGAAGAAATTACTATACCTTGAGCTTCAGAGTTCAGAGAAGATTTGTGGACTGCCAGGAAAACAAACAAACAAAAAAGTATCTTTTTGCTTTCAAACTTTTTTTGAGCATTTGAAACAGAAAGTGAGGAAGAGACAGCGTAATTTCAGCAAGGTTCCTTTTTAAGCAGAACTGTACTTTTATATCAAGCAACTTCAAAGGAGAACGCAATAGATTCAGAGGGAAAAAAAGAGTTCAGAACTGAGGAAGTTGCTCACACCCTCCTGTTACTTGATCTGAACCATCTTATATCCATCTAGGTTATTGCTGTTTCCTCTATCTGTCACAGATAAATGACTGTTCATGCAGTAAGAGCCACTGCTATGCAACAGCTGTGCTTTAAAGGACATTTTAAAGCTCCTTGGGTTGGCAGATGCAGGGAAGGAAAGGAAAGGAAAGGAAAGGAAAGGAAAGGAAAGGAAAGGAAAGGAAAGGAAAGGAAAGGAAAGGAAAGGAAAAAGGAAGGAAAGGAGGGAAGGAAGGAAAGGAGGGAAGGAGGGATGAGGTGGAGAAGCAAATGAGAGAGAGGCAAATGTAATGGGTTTACATCACCACCCTTCATAAATCTTGATCATGTCTTCAACAAGATCTAGAAAAATCACAATTTCACTCCAGGACAGGGATGTTCATTACCCAGGTTCAAACTGTATGAAAAATTACTGTGGGAGAATCATTCACAATTGATTTATGGCTAAATTGAGGGAAGGGGAAGTGCCATGGCCAATCCACTGCCTTCAAAATATCTTCCAATCTTCACCAACACTAAAAGCTTTGCAGGAAGCTGCTTCTATCATTTGTGTACCCAAACACAAGGCATTAGCCCAGCACATCCCATTAATCATTCCAGCCACCCAGAAATGAAAGCTGTAATAAAATGGAAAAAGGGGAAAAATTAATAATTTATTACTTGATCTCTATCTGGAAAAATACACCATTCTAAAATAAACACTTCTGTATTTAAAAGCCTGAGAGAGTCCTTAACAATATTTACATTAAAAATTCTAACCAATTTATTCATGTTTCTTTAAGAAAAAAATAAAAAAAAAGAAAAATTTTGCTGTCAGAGGGAAGACTCAGGCTTCAGAATATTTGTTCATCTTATTTTTAAAAAATACTTAAGTGTTATTCAGAGGAAACTAAACAAAGGGATGGCTTTGTATAACAGATAGTTTTGGAGATCAGCTGTTCAATGTCTCCATATGCTTCAAATCAATACAAAGGGCACATGGATGTTTAGATTAATTTCTGTGCTCCAAGAAGCACAAAAAATATCTCAGGCCATGAATTCTATGCTCACCAGCAAGTTTATCATCAAGAGACACGTTACTTTAAAGCTGCATCATGCCTTCAGGAAAATTTAACTCATGAACGGCTATGGCACAAGGAATGTGTGGACCCCAAGCAGCATTTGGGAAATGCATCTGGGAAAGAGTATTTGGGAAAGTGAAAGGAAGTTTAAAATTATGCCTCTGCTTCAAGGAACAATCTCTCAAAGCAAAAGGCAACTTTCTGACACTGCGAAGTGAACTAGGACCTACTGTGAAAGACCCATCTGTGCACAACCCTGAAAAAAGGAAGTCATGGAAGTCACTAGAAAAAAAATCACACCATGTTATTCTTGTTTGCATCCTATTGAGCAATCCCCATCACGCTTCACTATAAATTAATTTGTGCCTGCACACACCCATACACACACATTTGTTTCACATCCACTTCAGTAAGTGGCTTTAGGCCGCTGTTTTTTCCCAAAGCATGCAAACTAGACTAATGAGATACTATATGTTATAAAAGAGATTTTAAAGTTGCACAGTTGCTGCATTACACTGTATCAGCACAAGCACTAGACCTCTCTATCAAAGGCTTTTTTTTTTTTTAATGAGCACAGTTCACTGTATTATTAACTTCCCTTATAGAATGTAAACAGGATTTCAGAAGAGGAATTAATCACAAAAAATTCAAATAGCAGTTTGAAAACTGGAGCATGAAAAAACTAAGTAACAAACCTTCTGACAAGGCACATTTGTTGGAAGTTAGGCTTTTGCAGTACTATGGCTGTCACCTATTCTTTACCCCTCTTAAAATCTTGAGTTCATGACACTAAGTTAATATCACCTCCCAAATTAGTCATAATTACTACCTTTTTGAACCACTGCAGGGTTTCATCCCGAATCCCTGTGGGCCTACGCTATGAGATGAGAAGAGAATAGGTTCCTGACCTCTCACCTCCAACATAAGCAGGATCCTCCATATTTGTATCATTTCTCCTCTATCTCCTAAGGCTAAATTTTTGTCCTTCTTCTGGCAGGAGCTTTCTCAGGCTCTTCAATGTTCTTGTCAATCTTTTTCCAATCCCCCTTTTTCAGTCACATCCTTTTTGAGCTCAGGAGGACAAAATTGTGCACTGAGTTCTAGCTGAGACCACAGGCACAGCTTTATGCAAAAGGCTGTACAACATCCTCTCAGTTACTCAACTTCTTAGGAGCCTTGAATGATCTGCAACCCAATATCACAGTTGGGTTTTGATTGCTGTAATTTGAGCAAGGATCCCCACTGATCTCTCATTCCCATCTCTTCTGGATCTGTCAGGACTTACTGTTCACACTCAGTCTTTCTTTATTCACTACTGATCTTTATCCAGCACTGTTCTGCCCACTTGGTGGAAAACTTTAGAATTAATAGTTCTTGCTTCTCCTGAACAGACAACATAAGTATTTCCACACAGATTTTGCAACATGGTGGCTCCAGATCTCTCTCAATATATAGGTTTACAACAGAAATCTTTGTTAATTTGCAGATGTCCAAAGCTCAACTTTGGTCTCTTTCTACCCATACAGATTAGCCTAACCCTCTGCTTTTCCTCTCCTCCCCAGCTCTCAGTCATAACAGTATTTTGTCTGTTATTCCACGACTTTGGAGTTTTTTCGTCCAGAGTTCTGTCACTCACAGCATTTTGTTTCCAATTATTCATTACTTTTCTAATACATTCTTTATGCTAGAAGATCATTGAAACATTGGCAGTCATTGGGAAAAAAAAAAAAAAGAACTACATCATGCCTCTCTGCTACTTTACTATTGTTTTTAAATGAGGATTTCAAGTTGGTTGCCAAGTCCAGATGTAAAGTGTTACTTAAATGTATCACTGAATTAACTAACTATGCCTGTAACTGATTCACAGCTGAAGCTCTGTTTCCAGTAGAATTTATAGGAGACAAAAGCCTCAAATCACTGGGAAAGCCAGCCACAAATCACAGTCCTCTGGCATATGGGACCAATTGGTCTAGAAGAGGTTTGCTGCTGGAGCACTCAGCAGTTGGTGCTTGAATCCCAGCCCCTGGCCACACCATTTCTGTTCACAGTGCTTTGCTATCTTCAATACTGCACCACTCTCCTTTGCAGATTTGCCAGGCCCCCATGCAGATTCATGGATGTTTCTGTATGACTTCTGGAAACCAGAACATGCCCTGCTATTCCAGAAGCCTGTCAAGGGTTCTTCTTGCCTCAAAGCCCTCTAAAATTTGAATTCTCAGCTTCAAAGGCTCATCTGCCATGCAGGAATCCAAGATTTTGATATGGGACACAAATAAGCAAACCATGAAGGACAGGAAAAATTAGTAGGACACAATGTCTTCCATGATCTCTGCTGCATCAAGGAAGCAGCTCTATCAAGGATGTTTATTTAATCCTTCTGCTCCAAGAAAAGGTCAACTGGATGCTGTGTATCTTTGAGGATGAACACTAGGAAAGAATAAGCCAGAAGACTTCCACTGACTCAACCACAATTTGGGAAAAGGAAACAAAGGAAAAAAGAAAATACAGTGTGTATGATGTGGTTCAGCTTCATTTTCATCATCTTAGATGGAGAGATAGAGACTGCTGAAACCATAGCAGAGGCCAATATGACAGCAGGGTTATTGTAAATGATATCTGTAATAAAAAATGCAATAAAATTACAAGGATGCACTGGTGTTATTACACTTCAGAAATCAAATTCCAGCACTGAAAAACTCATAGGCATAGACATATTCTGAAGTTTCAGACAGCCCTCACAATGACAGCATTGCTTCCTCAGGGTTCAGTCCTGCCTTGCCTGAAATTAAGAGTCTGCCTCCTTTTCAGTTTCAGCACTGCAAGACTAAACCTTGGCATCTTTGTTCCATGTAAGCATCCACACAGGTCAGTGAAGAAACTGCAGCCACTCTCCCTTGGATCTCTGTCCCACACCTTGTCTGTTTAGGAGTCTGCAATGTTATCAATGTCTCATTATTGAACCAAATGCCACCACAGTGACTGAAACGCAGCCCAAAAGTGGGCACTTCTTGTCTATTTACCCCCAAGTCTACAGCACACAGAGCAAAAAGACAACAAAAACCCCTGGTGTGTGCTTCCCCTGCTCCACGACAGCTGCATTTCACCACAACATCCAGCCTAGGATCACTGTTGCTGGGTTGGGCCTGTAGCTCTGCTCCCAGCACGCTCCCCATTTGCCTGTCAGTTTAGTGTGGTGGGTGCTGAGTAACCCTCCTTCTTCCCTTCATCAGCATCTTTGAGGCTTTAATATTCTGTTTGATCTGTTTGAGGCTGTGGGAGGAGTAAGCAATTTTCTGTCTGGCTTATTAGCTAGGTAGGGAATACTCCCCAACAAATACATTCTGTAGCATTGCCTTTAGACCTCTTATCCATGATGTTGTTCTGCCCTTTTTTTGGTCTTTTTTAGGACTTCTTTGTTTAACTTTATGCATTCAGGCAAGTAGATATAATGCAAATAACCTGAGAGCCAATGTTATTTATAACTTTACTGCACATAACACCCTCATTCTCCCCACCACCCTTTCACTCTATAAAAATATACAAGAGTAAACAGGCATTCCAAAAAAAGAAACCCAGGCATCCAGTGTTAAAACTGAACAGCTAAGAGCTTAGCAGCAGCAAATATAACCTCACCTCCTTGTGAATAATGCCTTGCTATTCAGTCTGGTTACAGATGCACCATACTGCAAATACTATGCTGTGGTATCAGCTTTTCTCTACAATCTTTAACACAAGTCTTGAGGATTATGTAAGTAGAGGC
>JACBWW010000012.1:12686457-12726854 GCA_020086605.1 Lanius collurio | reverse complement strand
GGAGAGGAGAGGAGAGGAGAGGAGAGGAGAGGAGAGGAGAGGAGAGGAGAGGAGAGGAGAGGAGAGGAGAGGAGAGGAGAGGAGAGGCAGCAAGTCTTTAGCCAAACAACTTTAGCTGAACAGCTTTGCCCAACTTTCTGCCCAGATACTGTGAGCAGAGTTTCACATCAGTTGCCTTCAGTTTCTTTTAAGATACTGATAAAGGGGTAAGTGTCATTTAAAACAGAAACATCTAATACTCAAGTCTCCTGCTCAGCACAGATGAGGCATATCCCTGGTTAACAACGTGGGCTTCATCTCTGTGGAGGTTTACAATAGCATCAGAGCACTAGGCCAAAAGTCCCAACAAGCCTGCCATCAGGCTGAGAAGTGAAAGGGCACCCAAATGCCTCTTTTGTGTTGTTTCATGAAGAAAATCTTTAGAAGAATATTACAGGGAAGCTTTTAGAGAAAATAAAAATATTTATTTCTTTCCTCTACTGAGGATTTCTGAATTCACACTGACATTTGACTGAGCAGTTACTTTAAGCATGCTGTACACATTTCACTTACAATAACAATGGACACGGTAAAATTCCCCTTTTCCCCAGAAGATGACAACAGTGTATATTTTTCGTAGAGAGTTACAATTTTTCAAGGTTTGGGGCTTTTTTTTTCTTCTTTTTTAAAGGCTCAAAGAAGGGAAAATATGTTTGAAAAGAAGGATCTGTGGTTAGAGGGACCCTGAAACTGGAGATACAAAACTTGTTTCTAGGATACATTAAATATCCTACCATGGCCAAACAGACACACACAATAACAATTATATGTGCAAAGGGTCCACAACCGTAGGTCTTCCACCAACTCTAGAAGTTGCTTCAGCCGCAGATTTTGTAATCAGTAACAGGCACCTGGAAGACAAAAGAATAAGGAACAAATGTTAGCAGAGAGACACTTCTCCCACCCTCAGCTTGTTGCTCATTAGAATTTGGGAGAATCTTTAACATCAAGGGTAACTAATTCATCTTCTGGTCCTGCACCATTCTGTGATCAGCAGATAACTGATATCTGATTTATCTGTGATCTAGGTGTACAGCAGCGGCAGCACAGGTGTCCATGGAGACACCCAGCAGTACCCAAACCTATAAAAGATGGAGGAAGTGAAGCAGAATCACACCTGTCCGCCTCCAATCAGCAAGACCACCCTCCATTTGGTGCACAAAGTGGGTGTTTCTACCCACCAGGCAGCATTATGGTTTATGTCACTTGCGTTGTTAACAGCACGCTGGGGAAAGGTAAGACAGCAAACACACATTTGTAATACACCACCCAGCTCATCAACAGGAGCAGTAAAACCTTTAGAACAGACATAACAGCAAAAGCAATTAAGGAAACTCCTTCAGTTCAGAGCTACCTGGGGCGAGCACATGAACTGGCATACAAGCTGCCTGGAGGCCCTGGAGAGCAGTTGCTGAATTAGTGAGGATTGGAACAACTAATTGGTGATTGTTTATCAAATAATACACTAGCAATTCCACTGTGCTCTAAGAGGGAGGCAAGAATAAAGCCATTTCAGGTGCCACCACTGTGAACTTAGCATTTTTCTAAGATACATAAGACATATTCTTCAACTCTTTTAAGTGTCCATATGCAGACTAGACAGAGGCTGGCAGGAGGCACATTTACAAGTGCATTTATTTCAAGTGTCTCTGCTAGTTCAAAGGGCTCAAACAAAAACTGTTGTCTAAAAAAAATGTGGCTTAGAGAGGAGGAGTACAATTTATCACTTTTGAGGTGGGAGGAAGAGATGGCAAATATGGTACTAATTAATATAAAACCTTCTCCTTCCTTGCTGCCCCGCTGTCCCCAAACACACAAAATGAAGAGTCTACTCTGCTCTGCTCTCTCAGTACTCTTGGCACGTACCTCCTTCTCTCCCCCTCACACTCCCTCTCTCTCCATAAAGGGGCATGAAATGAGAAATTTTAGCAAGGTTTCTTTACAGAAGAGAGGCTTGGCTTCAAGCCCAGTATACATATGTGGGAGGGAGTCTTCAAAGAGAGACTCCCTCAGTGCTGCCCAAGAAAGCCGTGCTTCTCACGGTCCACAAGCGAGGCTTTCTGGGACTCGCTGGCTCGAGCCCCACCAATACTGTCTAGTTCCTCAGAGGTGATAAATGCCCAAGGAGGTAAAAACATCTGCACGATGCTGTCTTGAATTTTCTTTAGCTTGAAGTTTAGAAGAAAAATGACCACATGTGAAGAGGAATGGCTAAGAAACCCCAAACTCAACCAAAAAACAATCCCAAAAAACATGGGGTATCACTGGATTTCCCTTTTATATAGCATGTCCAGTTGTATGAATTAGTCAATTTATGCTAAGGATTATTTGTTGTCTTTAGCTTCGTACAGATGATTTCTTTTCAACAAGACCTTGCAGACCCTTGTAACGGTGTATTGGTATAGTTATACAAGCACAGACAATTTACACTTACAAAAAGGCCATTTGCAGGTATAGTTTAACAACATTTCCATGAGCAAATTGAGTTGTCCAAGAAAAAAATCCTTTTCTTTTTTCCCCCAGGTCTAACTTCATACATTCGAGGGCTTTTGCTAGCATAGCAATGATGACAAAACTGTAATAAATCCCACCCTGACACAGCTATGCCAGCAAGACTAAAGCCTTTATCTCAATTAGGCTGAAGTATTTCCTATTTCAGCCAGATTTATATTACAAGCCTTTTTCCTCACAGCACAGTGGATCCTCCCCAATCACCTGGCTTTTCTTTGCTTCCTGCCCATACTCTGGTAACCATGGATCTCCCTAGACAACATTTACAGTATCAAGTATGCAACTGCATGCTCACCTAGGGCCATTTAAAAGGAGTTTATTTTTGATTGTTTAAAAAAATTTCCCTCCATCACGCAGACATTCTCCAATTTCTGATGGGCCCTCATCTCCATCTTAAAGCCAGTTCTGACCCACTTCTTGGTATCATGGTAGTAAATTCTGTACCACACAGCTGAAATGTATGTTTGCTTTAGTTGTGTCTCCATCCTGTTTTAAATTGCACTACATCAAATAAATGCATCTAGTTTCCTCAGCCATATTTCCACTTTGAACATATCAGAAGGTAAACAAAGCAGCCAGCTCTTAACTCATTCTTTTTTCTGTAATTAAATGAGAGTTTCTTACCATGGCCAATGAAATCCAGAATGCTTCAGTGCAGATGCCTGAAAAAGAGAGAAGAGTGTTTAAAAGACCGTCTTTTGCTCAATGGAAGTCTAACTCCAAAAAAAAAAAAAAGAAAAAAAAAAAAAAAAACTATTGCCAGCATAATACTATAGGTTGAGTTAAATAAAGAAATACTTATCTGATTAATTGTTGCCTGGAATCCATTTGTGCTTGTATCTCTTGAGTTAGAGGCCATATTAAAAAAAGTGCACAGGAGATTTGAAATCTGAGGACAACCTAAAGCTTGATTCTAAGGAGGCTCAATGCACCAGTACTTTCCCATGGCGTGGGTGAGACAGGTTTAGTCATCAGGTGTGACAGAGAGCAGTCTGCTGCAATCCAACATTATGTGGAGAGCCAACTAGAAAGCAACGTATTTAGCACATACACTGCACACATTACAATACCCTCAAAGAAAAGAAAATCAGGTGTTTCAGTACACAGGTTTTATTCAGGTCAGCTGCATTTCAGTCTCTCTGAAAAGCTACAGTAAGTGCCTGGATAGAAAGATGTTCACAATTTGGAGATTATTGCCAGACATCAACATCACTGTTCTTCACATGTGAGTGACACACTAATGTACTATGTATACAGCTATTAAGACAAAAAGTCCCTTCAAAATTAATAAAATACCTTTGAAAATTAGGACTTCACTCAGAAGCTCATTTTGTCCATCTCAGACTTCTCTTTTTTAAAATCCTTCTGCCTTTCTCTTCTCCAAGAACACTCACTGAAATCCTTTCACAAAAGCTCACATTGATTTTTAAGGGCAGGAGCTTGTTTGTCATGCATTTAAACAATACCCTGGTACAGGGTGGGTGTAATTACAAGGGAAGAGGCAGATGGGATCGGCTCACACAGACTGAGGAAGTCCAGCATCCTATCACACTCACGACTTTCACTTTTTCCTCCTCAGGTAAGTGCTAATAGCCTCAGCCCCTTCCCCAGTCCCACTCTCCCAACCTCTGGGCATCCCCAGCTCCCAGCAATCTCTGGTGAGGTGATTCCCTGAACCAGAACTGCAGTTTTGTGTGCAATAGCTTTTGGGAGAGTTTTCTTTAAGGGCTATGTCCAAACACCCCTGTTGGCATGGGAACTCTTGGCATCTACAATACCCCAGGGTGATTTCACAGCTACAGGAAGTTCCTTTTTGCTAGCTTAAAAACTGTCACCTAACCATTCTCTTGAGGCTGCTTGGCTCTCATGGCATGGGAGATTGAATGGATATTTTCTATTTGCTTTCTCCATGCCACTTGAGAGTTCACAGACCTTTGTTTCTTCCTGCTCAAATAGATGCCCAAGTGCTGTTTTCCATATAGGAGTCACTCCCCGTTTTTATCAATATTTTCTGTATCATCTCCCCTTCTTCTGCATCTTTTCTAAAGTGAAGGAGCAAGGATGCAATATCCAAGTGTGTGATCCATTTATGCGGTAGCATAAAGACCCTTCTTTTTGCTCACAATTTCTTTATCAATCAGTCCCACTATTCAGTTCTATTTTCTTTTTTCTTTTTCTCATTCCTACTGCACATTCAGCAGACATTTTTATACAATTATTATAAACCAAGGTTTCTTTGCAAATGGTAATTTAGATTCCATCACTGTGTATTTCAATTTAGAATTGTTTATCCTCATCTGCACTATTCTATGTTCATCAACATTGAATTTCAACTTCCAGGTCGTCCTTTGGTCACTCTCCATGGTGAGGCTGTTCTGCGGTCCCATAGCACATCCACGCCTCAACTATCCTGTCTGATCTGGTATCATCAGAAGGCTTTTTTTGCCTCATTCTCCACCTCTTTCAGGACTGTGCTGAACAGCACCAGATTCAATAGTATTACCTCCCTGCTCTTTCCATCCCTTCTCTAAAAGCTGGCCAGTTTCCCACTCACTTCTATTTCCTAAACTGAAGTTATTATTAATAATTAAGGACTTTGCTCCTTACCCCATGGCAGCTTGATTTCATTGAAAGTTTTTGAAGAGGTATAAATAACAAAAGCAAACAAACAAATCTTAGAAAATTTGTTTATGTGATTATAACAGAAGCACAAACATCCTGAAGCTCAAAAATCTTCTGTCCAAAATCTACTGTCCAACCCTTCTTTAAAGTAACCCTTATCCTTCACCCAACTAAGCTTTTAGCTTCTTCTTGAAATGACAGAGTGCATTACCTACACCCTGGAATAACTCCTCCCCAGCTACAGGAGTTACCTCATCTGTGGGGAAAGTGTCACTCGCCTCGAAGAGAGCTTTTCTCACTGTGCTTTCTTGAACCACAGAGAACTGCTAACAGGTGGGCCAGTTCCAGACCCAGTTATGGGCTGCAAGTGTCCCATTCCTTCCAGGAGCAGTAAGCAAGGTATGTAGTAGGAGACACCAGCACTGAAAACTTTTTTCCTGTATAGTCCATCTGGAAAGGCGTTTTTTTCCTGTTCTTTTGTATTTTAGGGAAGCTGTAGCTCTTCTCTCCCGTTCCCAGCCTCCTCGTACACATGCATAGGTTGAACAATGGTGCACGTTCCATGCTCACACGAACCCTCTGGCTTTGGATTTCGTTTAAACAACGCAATGCCACATATGGTTTCCCAGTGCTCAAGAGCAGTTCAGAAGTCCCAATTTAGACTCTGAGGCCCACCAAATAAAAAGGAATGTGATGCATATGTTCCCAGTTCTAGCTCAGAAAATGTAGGCTAGAGGAAGAGAAAAACATCAAGCCTGGTAACTTAATATTACACTAGAAGAATAAGTATAATTTTCTAAATAAAAATAATTGGCTCAAATATAATGCCAATAACCCTTCAGGGACTTGAGCTGGTGAGTACCATTGAGAATAATAGAAGAGGCAATTCTTACTGCATGCATACACTTTAAGAACAAAAACACAGTATGGGAATTTTAATTCCAATGATTTGGATAAAGCTCACTGCCCTGAATCAGCAAGCAAAGCACAACAGGAATGGTGAAGTACAAAACCAAAAGAACTGCAACTTTCAGACAGCAATCCAACCTCAGCTAAGCACAACTCCAGGATTGCTAGGACAACACACCAGGTGAATGATGTGCTACAGTATGTAGCTTCTTTAGGAACAGGACTTTCACCATAGTAAGTACAGGCCCTAGCACATACCACCTCTTAAGTGGCTGGTGGTCCCCACAAAGCAGTGCTGTGGATGGAAAGGTGTCTGCTCAGGCCCTGCATTGCCCTTTATTGCACCAGAAGCAGTGAATAATTTCTCCTACGTGATGAAGAGTCGAAAAAAATAAAACTTGAAGAAAATCGATACTGGTGTTATTCTGATTCTGCCTTCTCCAGCAGAGTTCTGCTCATTGCAACCTTAAAGCACAGAAGCAGCTGGTACTACTCCACAGACTGGTCAACGCTGCAATTAAAGGATGCACTTATTCCTTACACAGACCCTCTAAATTTCCCTAAGGTAACCAGTGGAAACCCCAGTCTACCCTTTTCAAGGACATAAACACTGAGGGAACAGAACAGTCAGTCTCTGCCATCTTGGCCAGGATGCACCTCCTGCAGCACACATTGCTTCCATAAGACCCAGTGCAGCAGGGAGCAAGGAGTGGATTCAGCCCAGCTCATTCACCATTTAAAAATTAATGGCAAATGCAGCCTCTCTAGCTGCAGGTGAGGCACCCCAGAGACCTCTGAAAACTAATGTCAGCCCTCCAACTCCTGTTCCTATTACAGCACTGATCTTCAGGTTCATCCACACACCGGTAAATGCTTAAAGCCGCCTGTTAACTCTACCAAAGGACTGATTTTCACCCGGCTCACATACACAGAAAGGTAAATGCAACGTGCCGATACACACATTCTGCTATCAAAGAATGACTTAGAAGTATCAAATTTTTAATATCACATACTTATTTACTGACGCCTGCCCTAGTAGGCATATGTAACCTAATACGGTATTTTACTGATATTGCAGATGGTATAACCAATCTCCTAAACTCTCAACACTCTCAATGGATTAGTATGATGTGTGGAGCAGTTTTAGCTTACAAAGCACTACTTTAGTGTGTGGAGTTATTGATTTAACTTAGAATTTCTGCTATGTCGTGTATTTTTACTGATTTACCTTTACAGTAGTGTAAGAATATCTTTTCTCCCCAAAAAAAACTTTGACATACTTCCTTATCCAATACAAAATATTGCTCCTAGTAGAATTTTGGGACAGGCAATCAGTAATTGAAATTATGGACTTTTGGAAAAAAAAATTTGTGTTGCAGGGTTCCTCCCACATTACTCATGCCTTTTTTTCTAAATAAACCTGGCATACTCCCTAAACTTTCCAGAAATTTCTCAGAGAAAGACATGCAGTTATATACCAGTGTACCCTCTCCCCTCTTTAAGCCTCAAGCCGGGCAGATACCGATACACAGGGAAAAGTTTTTCCCCCCAATCCAGAATACTTCCCAAAGGTACTGATACATTTTCCTTCTTTTCAGCCATAGTAGTCACTCAATCCCCTATTCTCCTCTCCTTTTGAATGCTGCAGGAGTCTCCCATGTGCCAGCCCCAGTCCCACCTCACAGTTCCAGCACATATGGAAAGCTGCAGCTGAATAGTGCATACAAATGACAGCAATTAGATAATCCTGTGGCATTGCTAAAAGCTTGTTTTGAAAGCACATTTTAAAAACAAGACCAGACCTGAGAACCACTTGGGAATGCCAGTGGCATTCTCCTCCAGCTTTTCTTCATGACCAGATGTCTCTGCAGCCATGCAACTCCAACTCCTACCTTCTGCCCTGCACCACACCTCTTTCATCATGGTTTATACAAGTATATTTTCTCCTGTTAACTATTCTGTATGTTTAAATCCTCCTTTATTCTGCTATGTTAATCAGTAACAGCCCCCATCACCTCTTTATTCCTCTGCTAATCAATGTGGTTTTCAAAGTGCTTCAGTTTTACCTTATGATGACTTTATATGGCATAAGCCATCATCAAAAAAGAAGCCTGAGTCTAGCTCTATAGCTATACTTTTTCCCTTTTTCTTGGCAGAGGTAGAATTATATCAATAGTTAAATATGCGAAAATGCCCACCTAGTCTGTATTTTGAAGTACCCCAACTCACCACATTTTTGTACATTCAAAATTACTGTATTCATCTTTGACTGTATTCATCAAAACCCTCCATATCAGCCCATGGCCTGCAGCCAGTGACATGGCATGTGACTTCAATAAGGGCTTAGACTTACAAACAGTTGCTGCACATCTTTGATTCACATCAACCAGTCACATGTATGTTTTTCCCTGACTTATGGCAAATGCAGGGTAACTCTCATTAGCTTTAAAAAAGTCTTGCCTCATAGAAAGAACACCATAGGGTTCTATCCCACTTCAACACCACAAGGAAATTGCCACAGAAAAGATTTAAATGTTAAAGCATCACTTTGGTCTCAGATACTTTACCTTGGTTTACAGGGTTTCCACACCTTCACACTTTAAGATAATGTTATCATAGTATCTGGATGCTACCGAATTCTCACTATGTTAAAAAATATATTTAAGTTTATATCGAAACCTCTGTTATGGTAAATAAAGCCCTGTGATTTCAAAAGGCACATAGATCATAAATAAATAGGTCTAGCAACCAAAATCTTCTCTCTCACACAATGATAAATTGTGCTATTCCAGCAGCTATTCAGACCTCACTGCCTGAACTCATGCTGACCTGAAACATACCCATTCCTTCATTACCCCAAGCTTTGTGTCATGTGCAGCATCAAACAACTTATCTTCTTCCTGCTTAAAACACCTCCAGCAATAGCTCTCTTTTCAAAGTTTAAAAAAAAAAAGGCAAAAAAAGCAGACTATTTAAAATGGACTGATGTTTATGAAGTTAAAACAAAACAGAACAGCACACTCGACTCTGTTCTGTGCTTTTCAGCAGCACAATATCCTGAGGTGGACTCAGCCAGCTGGGCTCTGTGACCCTCACACTGATCCCTTGAGTGTGTTCCCATTTTATCAAGCAATGAACACTCCAGCCCCAAAGCCAGCAAGAAGTTTGTCACTGACTTCAGCTAAGAACAGGAACCGGCTCAATCATAGGAAACCTTGAGCTAAATAAAGCAGCAAGAAAAGGCACAGGAGGGAGGTGGGGGGTGTCAGCTCGGAGTGCTGTGGGGCACAGCTCTCGCTTGTTACCAAGGTTACTTGTTACTTCCCCACATAAGATTTCATTTTCAATCATCAATAAATCTTCAAAAGTTTGACCCCCTTGAGTGGGAAACTGGGGTTGAAATGGATTAAGTATGTGCTGCAGCCTGATTTGGGGGGAGGAAAAGGTTTCCAGACATAATATTGTAGCCAGTTTTCAGAAAGAGTTTACAGGGAAAGGTGTGGATGGGGAAAGCTCTTTTCCAATAAAGACTCACTATTATGTCCCTGCTTTGGGTCTGACAATAAGTATGACACTTCAAAAATTTACTGTTTGTGTCAGGAATGTGTCTAAACAAAAACTGACCTGAATTTGGACAAGTGTAAGTCCTCAAACAGAATGGAAAAACAACAGTTAAAAAACAGTCAATAAAGATATATTCAATTTTTAGCTGCTTTAGCCAATAAGCTGCTTAGGCAATTTCAGCCATTTCCTCAAGGCTCCCAAGCCAGCAGGTTTGCTCCAGGCTGGGGCTGAGCAGGACTTTCCCTGAGACTACATTTCCAGTGTGCTGAATGCCGTTCTGTATAAAAGCATGGATACCCTCTTCCCCTACCAGTGTCTCCCCAGCCAACATCCCATTTGCTCCAGTGAACACGGAAGAGAAAGTTTTCAGAACCAAACCTACTAGGGACAAAAGAGTTGGGCTTGCAACATTTAGGGAGAAATAGAGGGGGACAAAGTATGCAGGTAGGGAAATCTCCCTCCATAAACCCCTAATGACTGGCCTGAAGAGGCTGAAATTAGAACAGATGAGAAATGAGATCCGAAAGTCATAGAAATTGAGATCATTCAAAAGTCTGGCACTGAAATCTGGCTAAAAAAAACCTGGCAAGGAGGTGTGGCAATGTGGGTGTGAGTCTCAGCTCTGATGATCTTGGATGCAGAAGAAATGCTGACACTATGTCCAAGGGGTACCAATTTTCTGAAGTACCTTTGGAAAGGAGTCCAGGCCTGAGGTTCAGTGGGAACAAAACAACATGGCAGAAAATACTGAATTCCAAACAGAGACAGATCAGAGATGGCCACCAGTTATTTCACTAGTAGCCGTGCTTGATGTGGGGAACAGGAAGAGCTCTGGTCTGTCCAACAACTCACAAAAGTGCACATTTCACACCCTCTCATTAATTTGGGATTTGCAAAGAGAGTTGGCAGGGAGCAACTTCTTCCCCTGTGCCTCTCATAATCCCTGGTCTGTTCATGTACATTTACTTTTAAAGACTTGATTCTGTTACCTATAGCTGAACCCATTCCTGTGGTGCCTCAGCCTGTACTTATCTACACACCTTTAACTCCCGAAGAGTTAGGAAATCATGTTTTGAAGTGTGCACCTTGTCATTGCATAAAGACCTTATACTGTGGAGGAGGCAAGAAAAGGGATATTTTCCCTTAAGAAATAGTTATGGCCATACTGAAGAGTACAGCCTCCTTCCCCTCCAAGAGTGTTCTAATCCTAATATTATACAAGGGGATAACTTTTGCATTACGGTTAAAATCTGATCTGAGCAGCCTCGTTGACTTAGGACAGCATTCCTTCCTTCTCATGAACAAGCCCAGACAGTATCATTCTGGAATTTTTTCATGAATGTATTTAAAACATGGTGATTTCAAGTTTTGCATGCCCCTTTCTGTCAGGTACTCAGAGAAACTTTGCTAAATAAAATCTGTAAGCAGCACTACAGATGGGAAAAACAGAGCCCCATGAGAGAAGAGTATTTGCCCCAACTCCCTATACAAGCCAGGAGGTGATTCGGAAGAGAAGAACATAACCTCCTACAGCACAAGCCTCCTCTATGGCAACCTAAAAAAAATAACCAGATCCAAGATTATTTAGCTCTCATGGTGACACTTGCTGTTCAGTAAAAAGGCTGAAAAAAAAAAATCTTGATCACTGCCATAGTTCATGAACAAAACTTTCCAGTTCAAAACACAATAAATCTGGCATATGGCCTGTCTCACTCACCATTCTGAGAACTACCAGGTCATTTGTATCCTGGAAGGATCACTTCCATCAGATCCTGGTGCCACTGCCTTCCCAGTGCAACACTGGTTGCATGGCTGACAAAGCAAAGGACAATTCTTGCTGAACTTGCAGCACCTCAGAAGTTTCTTCACCTCCAAGGGATCTTCTTGTGTTTCTATTACCACTCCTTCCCCCTTCAAATACTGCTTCTTGATATTTGCTGTTCAGTACAGATGTGCTATTTTTGTGCAGGGGTTGGGCCAGCACAAGCCATTTAGCCTGGCACTTCAAAGAAAAATGTTAGAATGCCTTTCACAGAAGAACAAACATTGACTTATGCTTGAAAATGTCACTTGTGAGATGCACTATTTTGCAAGACCACCATGGTTGCACTGTCTCACTCTGATCAGACACACTAATATTTGAATACTGGATGACAACAGTTGAAGATTAATTCCAGTAAGTTGTTCATGCCTGGAGGTTCAGATTTCCAAGCAGCAGCATGTGGGCTAGGCTACGACATTTCACCACATCCCCAGGTCACCCAGGGCCAAGAGGGTCAGAATAGCTTGTACCTTTGTAAAATAATCCCTCTTCCTGCTTCTCTGTATCCAGGACACTTCACCATCAAAGATGATATGCCAAGGGCCTTTTCTTGCTGCCAGCCAGCACTGTCAGACAGTAGGCTTACAAAAGGTGTGGACATATTCAACCTTGTATCCCCGCTGGAGGAAGACATATAATTTATTCAGCCAGGGAAGCAAAAAAGGCCATTCTCAGACAAGCAAGACAATTGTGTTTCTGTGACTGATCAAGTTGGGACCTGTTTGGCCCTCAGCATTTATCTCGGTTCCGTACTCCTTACATAAGAGTCTTCAAGCGAGAAAGACTTGAGAACATGACAGTGTGAGAAGAGATACTGTCAAAACATAAGTGTGAGGGCCTATGCGGTGAAGAGCCTCTCGAGAATGATTTCTGCCACAAGGACAAACTGTTTTCCTTGGATTGTTTCTGACGCACATGGAGCATGAAACTGATGTCCAGGAGCATTACTGGAAAGCAAGGGCAGACAGGTTCAGCCAGCCAGCACCTAACCCTCTGCAGAAGGAGATCCAAGGACTGCCTGCCTCCCACTGCTAGCTTGTGCCTAGGATTTGAGGAATGCAGTGAAGTTATTTGAGATATTACATATTTTTTCCTGAAGTCATCGTAATACACACTTTTTCTTCTACCATGTTGTTTTTTAAATAAGGAAGGAGGAGCAGCCCGTTTCTCAGGAGGGCCCAGCAATCCCAGCTCAACCCCAGCAACAACTAAGGAGGTGCCTTCAGCATGCAAAATTCCAATGAACACAGGACTAGAAGATATTACTTGCTGATTCCCACCACTGAAATGAAGTTCAGAACCAGCAAAAAGAAAATCTCTAGTATAATACTCAATACTACCAAATCACCACACAGAAACCACCAAGACATCAGGTCTTAAACACACAAATCCAGTTATTACTGCATTCTTGAAGTTCACTGTCTGACATCTCCACATAGCAAGTAACAAAATATGAAAATTATGGACAAGTATTAATTAAGAGATATGCACAGGAGTACAAACTGAATTCTTCAATATACTGAACACTAGTTTAACAACTGGACTCAGGTTTATGCTAGGCAGAAGTTCAGACAGAAGTCATCTTGAAACATGGCATTCAGTTCCCACATAGGAACAAACTACAATAAAACAATTATTAAAAATAGCTGTAAGTTCTCTATTGATTGCACTGAAAATCAGAAAGGTTTTTAAAATAACCAACAAGAGTGTGAGAAGTTTTGTTGGGCTAAATATAAACAGTAAAACACATTGATCTTTTAGGCTTTCTGAGGGATAAAAAAGTCCAAATTTAAAGTCCTCTCCTTCTCCCCACTTCTATGACCTGGGCAGAGACAGGAGACATTTATAATGATGTGTAGTAAAGTCAGTTTTTCCACTGCTTTGCAGTCATGTACCTCCATAAAACAGACAAAAAAATGCTGCCAGTGGAAAGACAGAGAATTTCTGGTGTGTCCCTTTTATCCTGCTATTTTACAGCATTACGGGCATAAAACAGGCACACTCAGCTCTCACGGATCCTTACAAAAGTCCAGGTCAACAAAGATCAGGCTCCTTGTCTAAACTGTCAGTTGTGACCGTCATGCTGGGGTTACCTCTTCCAGTCCCAGGCCTTTCCATTTCCTCGTCCTTTCTGAGAAGGACACACCGAGCAGCCACCATCAAGATTCACGCCCACCTTGTGGCTCGCTCAGGGCTGAGGGGATGGGGGCATTGCTTCCATGATGATGCCAGGTTACACAGCAGTGCTCAGCACTGCGAGGATTTGTAGGGCTACAGATGCCCTGCCTCTAAAGCACACAGCACTGCTCTGGCAAAGGACTGCTGGAAGTGATTCTGTGCTGCTGTCTCCTGAGATTACACAGACCACTCCAAAGATTTCCACCTCTTTTGCATCTATTAGCCAGCTGCTGAAGTTTACTGACACAAATTATCTATATTGTAATACAGCATGTTTTATGCAGCCACAAGTTACTCAAGATCACCAACACCTCCAGGAACTGAGAAAACAAATAAACAAACAAACAAAAAAAACTTAGCCAAAAAAGAAAAAGGGGAAAAGATGTAAACACCAAGCTGGAAAATCATTTTCACCTTAAGCATGCCATGTTAGAGGCTCTGTTTTAAAAGCAGCAAGCTCAGGATTTCAGCCTGAGATATAGACAGTGTTGAGGCAAGAGGTATACTCCAAATTCAATACAACTAGTATTTACCAGAGAAGGGAAAAGGTTCAGAATATAGAGCAGGTCAAGTAAAAGGATTGTGCAAAATTGAAAACACCTTCAAGGTGGGGCACATATGGAAGATGTGCTGACTATATAAGAGTACACAGGAAGAAAAAGGGGCTTGGATTCAGGCTGGAAAAGAGCTGTCTACTGCCATGAGCCAGCATCTGAAAGAGTTGAAAACCATTACAGCCACATTCCCAAGCAAACAGCATTAGACTGCCTTGGGCTTAGTCCTCACAGCTTCACAGGGAACAGCATGGGAACTTATCAGACAGAGGCCAGTGCTTTCCCATTTTATCTTACTCTTTCCCAAAGAGCATGTTCAGGTGTGAGCAAGCATTTGCAGAAGTGTTGCTGCCATTCCTGCTCAGGCTTCCTTCAGCCCAAATTCTAGAAGGGCATGGACACAATCACTCTGAGAAGATTGTGAGTGAAAAACCAGTGGGGGGAGCAGGGGGGCAGGAGGCAAAACACCACTCCCTATATATCTAAACTACAAGGGACAAGGCAGTGAATTAACCTAGTTGGGGTGAATTACCCTTCAAGTTTTGCATAAGAATCGTTAGGAGCTAATGAGATAGGAAAAATTCTGAAAGAACTGTTGAAAAGATATGGTTTTATAGCCTGTCATAGCATTTTTCTTTAAAATTAAATTGGTTTTAATAAAATATTAAATATTAGCTATAATAAGTTATTGAAAAAACAGTGTGTTAAATATTAGCAAAAAGCTCTCTAACAGTGTTGTTCCAGAGTCGCACCTGAGAGCCAGATAGGAACTGGCTGTGAAAATTCTGATGCTTCCAAGGGGGCAGGAACAGGGGAGACAGCAGTAATTCACTAGAGGTAGCTTTCAACATTACTCATTTTTTCTTCAACATTACTCATTTTTTCTAAGCAACAATCTCAAGAGGAAAACTTAGCTCCATTCCTCCATACTGTTCGTCTCCCCTGTACCCCCAAATGCAGTCCCCCAGCAAGTTTAGGTTCTGCTCCTAGCTGCCCATTTATGTAATCAAGTCTTGTAACAGTCACTAAAAACATGAATTAATAAATAGATAATTAGATCTAAGTATTTTCACGATCCAGATCTGCCCTGGTTCTTACTTCATTAATCCATGCACAAATGGCCTTCAAGCACAGGTGATTAACACTGCCAAAAGCCAGACATCCCACTTCTGTACTTCACAGCAGTCAAGTATCTGAGGATGCTGCACACCCTTTCATATTAACTGAAGCTCCTACTCATCAGAAGCCCAAAGGAGCAGTACTATTGGAAATGCCACTTGATTAGTCTGTGACTCAAGGAGAAGAGCCTTATTTATTATTAAAGCAAAAATTCTCATTAAACTGTATTTTTCAGTAAACTGGGACTAGCTGATCTCCACAGCTTTTTAGGTTGTTCTGGTACAGTCTTCAACAGCACACCAAATACAGTGTTTCACAAAGACAGCTGGAAAGAGTTTGCAGAGCCTTTTAAACTTGTTCTCCTTTTAGTTAGCGTAATGAAGATAAAAACATTTAGCAGAAAATAAAACTAGAAAGAAATTTTCCCACCTCCTCAAATTCTTACAGAGCTTCACTTTGGGGGCAATTCAGCCTCCTTTCAGAGCTGCTTTTAGAGAATGTCTTAAAACAGGCAACAACACTCAAGATTTGAAAAGTGAGAGGTCACATAATGCAATTGCTTCAGATAATCAGACCTGCAGAGTTACTGAGACATCAGCAATGTTTGTCACTGCCTCACAGGAGCTTAAAGCACATAAACAAAATCAATTCCAAGTCCAGAATCCCAAACAAATAAATCGCTTACCCAAACAGATGAGAAAGAGAGAAGCAGTTTTTCCTGAAGCTACTCAGATTTACATCAACAGAACACAGTAACCCACTGTTTCTAACCACTTTGCAATGTTAAAGGCAAAACATAAATTGACACCATAATGTCATCTTAATAAACACAACCAGCATCAGTATCACAGTCCTGGTCTACCCACCACTGGTCCAGCCTACCCCTTTGAATTTATTATTGAACAGGGAAATTAAATATAAAGGTGTTTGGTTGTTTGTCTTTGAAACTAATCGGTGAGTCAGTATTCACCAACAGGTAAGTCAGGATAAGAACACTTCCATGCATGGTCCTCCTCCATGACATTCACAAGCTTTCTGCACAAATCAGTTAAAAGTTGTGTCTGAATAAGAAAGAGTTCAGCCAGGTACTGTGAGAATTACAGTGCACAACACCTATTCTATTAGAAATAAATGATCTCATTTACATTTTAATTCTGTGGAACAAGCCACTCTCAACAGAGCACTTTTCCAGAGTTACTGCAGATGTACAGAAGTTATAATTTTCATCATAAATGCACATTATGTTCTCATCAGAGAAATGAAAGGACCAATAGGCATTTTAGAGAAACTGCCTGTCTGGGGGGTCCCTCCATATCTTCATGAACACAGTCTTTTCTTATCTTGTAGTGTAGATATTTAGCACAGCTAAATATCACAAGAAGTCTCGTTAGTCAAATGGAAATAAGTACAGAAAATATCGTATTTTTCATTGACCCTTTGAAATGAATAACACCATACAGATGGAAATCATGCCCAAATATCTAAAGTTGTAAACAATTTAATTGAACAAGCTCTAAATACATTCCAGTAACTACAGAATGTACTGATACCTCTCTTTTATTTAGGGTTTCATTTCTTTGAATTGTGTACTCCTTAAAATAAGAACATGCCATCCCTAGTAGATCAGAGGATGGAAAGACAAAATCTTGTGTAGGTGCTGCAGTGCACCAAAATACCATTTCTAATTTTTTTCACTTTTAGCAAAGACTGCAGTCAGGGCTGGGTCAAAGTCTGCTTAGAGGATGGAGACATTGGTTTTACCACATGCCTTTTGTATTCACTGTGATCTTAATATTGCTCATGAGAAATTCAAGTAGTATTTGGCAAATAACTGTGGCTCAGTGAAACAACTAACACCCACTCAAATATTAAAAGACCTTGAAATACACTCTCCACAAGTTATTCCTATAGTGGCAATCACATGTTTATGGGATGTTAGTACTTTACAACAAACAGAGACAGTGTCCTCATTTCAAGCTCTTAAGAAGGGAAGTAACATTAACCCAGCGCTTTCATTTCTGAGGAGACAGACGCAATCACTAAGTTGAAAGCTATTCTGAAGCAGATTTTTCTTCAGCATTTCAAACTGGGCTTGCATCACTTTATACAGAACAATCACAACAGCCATAATGAGAACCCTTCCAAATCACTCTCACTACCTTTCTGGCTTTATGACTACTAGCATTATGGTTTTCTTGATAGAAAAGCTTCAGGATAACAGAGCATCCCAGAAGAACCTATAGCGCTTTTGTGAGCATTCCCAAAGCAGGGTGAGAGATGGTTTTGCCTGACGTGAAGATCTGAGTCAATGCCAAACACAACCCATATCAAGTCTCTGGGATATCCAGTGGTGGGTTTCAACAAGCACTGTTTCCTTCTTTCTTCTCTCCCCTTCCCATCTGGAACTTCAAACCTTTGAGTTGCTTTAGAAAACCTCAAGATGAAGTGGGGTTACTTCAGGATGAGATAATCTGTTACCTACATATGGTATCTGTAAAATGCTTTCTTCCAAGTTTCCCATAAAATAAAAAAAGAAACCCACAGAAGAAACTCCTCTCCCAAACCCCCTTTCCTGCTACCCTAAAAGAAGCAGAGGGCTAAAACAGCATTCTCCACTGATTCAGCATTCATTATACATTGAAACACATTCAGATCATTTTCAAGAAGCTGTTAATGGTATAAAAAGGAGTAGCTTGGTGAAAAAATTCCCTTAGATCAAAATTTTATGTGTAAACAGAGAGTGTGAATTTAGCAGTTCTACCCACCTTATGTACCCAAGTACACTACTGTCAAAGGAAATCCTCATCTCAAGTATTTTTTATATTATTTTGTGGATGCTGCCTGAGAATTGGGGCAGCTCAAGAAGGACACCTCACAAAGAGCACACAGATGCTCCAGCACCACTGCTTTCGTCTCTGACCACTCACTGAAACGTGCCTTGCAGCAGAGAGGGAAAAGGAAGTCTGTAGCCTACAAAGCAAGGAAAGAGTCAAAATTATTTTGCTCATTCGCCACCCCCCCCTCCGCTTATCATCATGCAGGAGGAGGAGGAGGGCGATCTATTGATACTGGGTGTAAAGACAGCTGCTCTTCTGATCCAGCATGGCTTTTGTTAGCGGCAGCAGAGCTGGTGAAAGAGAACAAACGCTCTCTCATACGTGCATTGTTAGGGCAGGAGACAAAAGAATACCTGTTTTGAATCACTGAGGACTATTACTGTAACAAAGTACAAGATAACATTTCGCCAGAGGATACAAGAGATTCTGAGAGGAGCAACAATGAAACCAGACAACCTTTCTGTCATCTCATCAAAAACTGCTTGGGGTACTTAGTGAACAGTGGGGGGGCAATAACAGCAAATAGAGAGCAAACACAGTTAATCTTTGCACAAAGGCTTTTTGATAAGTAATAAAATAGAGTTAAGAGTGGCATGCTGGCCTTTGCCAATAGACATTGCTTAGAATAAAGGATTTAAGACAGGCCTAAACAATTTTAAAATAAACAAATCCATACACAACAGGGGAATGTTGCATGAATGAATTTCCTCATTCTCCTTTTTCAAGCAATTCAAGAAGCAATCAAAGCACTCTGAGGTTTGCTATGCTTTTACATACTTTTTTTGACACACTGCTTTACAGAACCTTCACAACAGCCCACTATCAGTAGCTTTGGTGTCACTGTACGGTGTGTAAATGGAATAGGCAGATCTTTGACATAAAAATAATAATCTCTGGTAAAATTACAGTACTACAGTGTATCACAGCATCAGAACTATGGAAATATTAATACATGGATCTTTGACAATACAATGTAAGATGTCACTTTGAGCAGTTATTATGCTAATAACGGGTACTTATTATAAAACAACATGAAAGAGGTAAGCTATGTGGGTGTAGAAAGGGATATTTAGTATTCAGAAAATGTATTTAAAACAGAAAAAAAGCAAGTGCTTCATACAGCATCTAATCCCACATTAGGCAGATGAGGAGTTCCCTGGCAGATGGGTGTCAGGGTACCCTGGGACTTGGATGAAGCAGCACATTATCTCTCAAGGGAGCACACATGCCAATATAATTTACAGCATCTTTCGAGCTTGTTTTTGTTATGCAGTGGGCCAAACTGGGACTGAAATAATGAAGGCGGGGGAAAAGTGGCACTAGAACTTTGAGGATTAACTCTAAAAACTGTTCATCAAGTCCAGCACAGTTTCAAGAGAACATATTCTGCTACACGCTCACTGACTTTAAAGTAAAATAAAATAAACGCCAATGCTAAAGAAAGAAAGAAACCACAATGAGGAAAAAGTCTCGTACCAAATTCCCTATACAAAACAAGAAACAAGCCAGCATCATGACTGGTTCAATTTAAGCAACAAGGAAGTGTCAGTTTACATTTTTTAAAAATACTAAGATTATTAAATGTTGCATTTAAAGCTAAAGGAAATATTTACAAAAAGTTTGTAATATAAGGAGGAATCCAAGGAAAGAGAGTCTCTGTTTGCCTGATAGCTAAAGAGTAAATTTTTCTAGGGTTTGCCTAGTTGGGAAAGGAGCAAGATATTCTACATTAATTCTCATCTGGGCTTTTCTACTCTGAGCTAAAACCCTGTTTTCCACCTAATCTGAACTACAGAGTCACTCTGGGGGCAGAATCACCCATTTGGCATAGGGCTACTACACTCTAAATTCAAACCTTAGCTGTGTCTTACAAAAACTTCCATACAACCAAAGCCAGCTGAAGCCATTCTCATCCTTACAAATACATCTCTCAGCCCTGAAACAAACACAAATGCCACGTTTGTGAAGACAGAGCAGAAGATGCAACACTTCAGACAACAGCCATAAATAAAATTCTTACACGCACAAACATAATCCATTTCAAACAGGAATGTTGGTGCTTATGCTGCAGCTGTTGGAAATACCTGTCTTTCAACATTAAGCCTTGTGAGGATAATGCTTAGCTGCAATCTAAACCTTGGTGATTGCAGCAGAACAACCAGAAACTGTGTGATTACTTATTGCAGCTCCCAGTCAGGGAGAGGGAAACCTGCCACATAGCTCACATACAGGTACAAGGAACCCCTTGTCTCAAACAAAATAACACAGGGAATCATTTGGATTTTGCTTACAGTTGCAAGGATTTCCTCCCTCATGCACACTTCTGTGTAGAGATGCATTTCCAGGGCAATTGCACTGACTGTGGCCTTGATCACAGGTCCTTCTTTTAATTACTTGGCATTTTCCTGAGTCAAGTTTATTCAACTGCCCAGCCATGCACTACCTATCCTTCCCTCTCTTCCAGATTCCTACAACTCTTCCAGGTTAGATGCAAGCTCCCTGATAACTTTATGGCCTTTTACATGCTTGGGAGTCTGCAAACTAAAAGTTACTGCTTTACTAGCATAACACCAATAGACAGTTGTGACCAGCCACTGGTGTGTTCAAATGACCCTGACACTTCACAATCTACAACTCCTGAGGCATGTCCACTGCAGAAGAAAAACTTGTTTCTCCCCTACTTTTCATTCTGAATTTAATTACTGCCCAACATACTATGAACAAGATTTGGAGAGTGGTGTTTATACAGTAGAAAGCACTACTACTATCATCAGCTAGACCTGGAGCAGCCTAGGAAGACAAGAACACAAGGCATATAGGGGAGTAAGTTTTTCACTGTACACGCCCTTTAGAGATATGCAGATGTAAGGGGGGGGAGCCTTAGGCACATTCTCTCATGATTAAACTCCTACTTTTACAGTATTTAGGGTTTGAGGTGTTTTTCCCTAAACCTTTAGTTCTAATAACCAAGGAATTTTGTCACACTTGCAAATTTCCCTTTACAGAAAGGTGGTGGGCAGAGCATCAGAAAAGTCTTGCAAAGAAGATTCCTCCAGAAGTTAAAAAGCAAAAGTCATTCATAAATCATTCATCAGTCCTAAGCCACACTCATCACTGGGATCCTGTTTCACGACTTGAACTGCAAAGTCTACCATAACTGCTGAATTCCCCTTCCTGACAGGTGAACATAACTCATTTTGCTTTGTGTGCTAGGAAGCCCTGGAATTTTTCTTGGCATTTTAAGATAAACTGTCCCTTCAGGCTCTTACAGTCTCCTCTTCCCTTCTAATACCAACGCCTCAATTAGATCACGATTAAAGAGGATGTACTTACAGATAGAAGCAGAAGGTAAAGGTTGTCAGTTTTATTACAGGTCAGGAATGTGTTTCTCTCTGTACTTTAGACTTCAGAGTTTATTGGGAAAATAGAGTTTACTAACAGGGAAGTCAGATTTTCTCAACAGGATTCAGTCTTGATTATCAATTAAACAAGCATAAAAATATCTAACCAGATGGTTTCTGCAAGTCAACAGAAGTCTTAAGGGGAAGACAACTTATACTCATTCACAGAAATATCTAACAGAAAACTAAAACAAATCCAACAGGAGATGTGCTTTGAACTCCTCTTTGCTAAATGCAGTCTGTATACTGCACAATATTGCTTAACAGAATTCTTCAGCTCCATTTTCTTTGTGAACTTGTTTATCACACTTCAGAGTGCTGATAGGTTTTTAGGAAACTATGATTCAAAATTATTAACTACTGTGGCATAGAAGCCAGGCATGGAGGTCTTCACCCTATTTGCATCAAGGTCCAGCTCCATTTATTCTTCTTTGCTTTTGACCAGTTTCCCTCTGCTTTCCTCGCACTTCAGCTTCTGCGCAGGTTCAAACAGATACCTATTTTTTAATTGCCAAAGACAACATTGGTTTCTCCTGCACAGTTAATCACGTGGTTTCCTCACAAAGATGACACTGTCCCAGGGTGTTTAATGGGCAACATTCAGTTTTGGATCAGTAACAAGTTGAAAGTCTGGTAATGTGCACTCTCCTAATTTAGAAATGGAGCTTTATAACACTGAAATACAGCAAGAAGCTCCACTGCTTGCCCTTCCATTAATTTGTTACTTACAGTTTTGGATTCTCATCAGCAATTCTTAATTGATGTACTCTAAGCCATGCCATCAAATATTCTCTATGGATCTAGCTGGCAATAATGGTTAATTTCTAAATTTTGGTAAGTTAGTGATTATTTAGGTTGTGATTACTTCAGAGTAAATATATTCTGACATTTTGGAAAGTCTCAATAAAGAGTGGGCACTGCTACAGATAAATAATATACTGCAATAAGTATTCTTATAATGGTAATGTATGATGCACGGCCATTTTCCAGATGCTACAGAACTAATTGTGCTGCCAACTGAAGCAGTCAAATCCAAAACAGATCCATATGAGGAATTACTGTTGAATCAACCTCATCTCTGCCATACAAACCCTTTTTCACCTCAGCATAATCTTCATAAAGTTAATGAAATGCAGCCTACCCCTGTTACAGCAGTAAAACCAAAGTAACTCCCATTATAGGTGATTTGGAACTGATGTAAAGGAGAGCCAGGACTAAGAATATTTTCCATCAGAGCAAAACGTGATCTCTTAACACAGTGATGTGACATCACCACAAAGCAGCCTCTGTGTGGAACAAGCACTGCCTGGCAGAGATTCTACTCCAACCCGGAAAAACTTTGTAGTGGCACAGATGTCATCCTGGAGCTGCATCATCACCCAAAAGTTCTTCACACCCTCAAGTCTACAGCACAACTGGCCCCATTGTTGGTCTGCAGGGTAAAATATTTCTCCACAAAAAGAAAAACCATGTTTCTCCTCAGGTTTCAAAGAAGTAGGCAAGTAGGATGTACCGACTTTAAGATGCCAAAGGGTGACTAGAACAACTAGTTTGACTTTCTTGAAACAAAAACCAAAAGCCTTCAGCCAAATATACAATACAAACAAAACCACCAAGAGGAAGACTTATATCACAACCTTTCCTAGTCATCACTCAGCTAATCTTTACATTTTTGGTACTTTTAATCCTCCCTCATAAATCAGTATCTCTAGCTCCCAATTATTTTAGTAGCATGATCTCTGAGCTGTATCATGTAAAGAAAATTAATGACCTTTAAAATAGAAGGTTTACTTACACAGACACCAATTGCTATTGTAGCATAGATGAATAGTTAAGCAGGCCCATGAAAAGTTTCACTCATGCACCTAATTCCAGAGAAGGGAATACTTTACTCAAATCCTTGGATGACAAAAGGTCAAATGCAATGAAGTTCCTATTAGAGAAAAAACCTGCTTAGGTCTGTTTGCCAACTACTGCAAACAGGTTAACCATACACATCATTAAGTTCTGAATCTCATTATGATCATAAGGCATCAACCTGAATGCAATTACAGTGCCTTAGGCAGAAGATGTCATTTTAAGTAGAGAATCACTACTCTGGACAAGTTTTATAAATTATTCTCATTAATTATCATTTTCAATAAGAGGAAATAAAAGTATTAAATGGCCACTTTGATGCTGGAAGTGACCTTTCACCTAGACTGTCTCCCTAATGGATGAGGGTTAAATTTACTGCGACAGCACCTAACCACATTTGGTACGGCCTCAAATTTGATGGTACCAGTATCACATCAGCAGCAGGCTGAGCTGGTGAGACCATGATATGCAGTGTTGGTAACAGAAGTATGATTATTATTATGATTATTTTCCAATTACCTACTTTGCATTTCAGTAGCTTAAGAATGACACATAGCTATACTATGACCTACAACAGGATTTTCATAGGAACTCACATTTTTTGTATTTTTTTCTGCCTAATGTATCTCAACTTTATTAATTTCAGCTCCAAAATGTTGGCATTCCCAGTTACAACCAATAACTACAAGTAAGCAAATCATAGGTAACATCCCTCTCTCCAAACAAAGAAAATATTGTATTTCAAACATAGCAATGCCTCTTTCAGTTAACACAGCCGTGTGAAATTAAATATAAAAGCTCCAGTGAGTGATTTTTTTACTAATCCTGTGTAACACGTTTTACAAAAGTGTCAAAAAGAAATATAGTTCAGTTGCTGAATACAGAATGCAAATTGTTTACTTTACAATCCAAACTTCTCTATTTACATAAAAATAACCTCACTACAGCAGAAATTTTAGGCTACAACACAATATTAATGGAGTTCGATTGCATATTATTCTAAATGGGTTATTTTACAGTCATTGTAACATTAGATCTAAATGCAAGACACAGACTCATACTTGCAGTATATTTTAGCGTGCAAACAATATTTCAAAAAGAGCCATAGGTAAGCATCAGAAAAGAGCTTTTCTAAAACTACAACCCTCCTAAACCCAGTATTTGTATACAGGCACAAAACTCTATTTTAGTATTAATGTTACTTATTTCAGAATTACAACCCGATATTCCCATGAGAAAGACTGACAAACACCTGGCTGTAGAATAAGCCATGTATCACCTTTGCATTATTTCCTCACTGACATTTTTTTAGTGTTCCTTTTACTGGCACAGTTTTGTTTTATATTGGTTTTACTATCGTCCTAGCTGTATGTTACATATGCCTCTCTACAGTCCATCCACCAAGGAAATGAATCATTACAGCTTTTACTTACAGGACCTGACTTTACAGTGCAAGCTGTAAGGCTCATGCTTCCATCCTCAGCATCACTCAGTGCAGAGGCCCTTCCATTAGGCTGTGTTATTAGCCAGGAGTCCTCTGGAGAGCTCGGCTTCCACCGGGAAGTGCCATAAACATGAGCTGCAATGAAAGCCAGCTGGGAAGAGAAATGCATTGCTGCATCCCTTTAATGGGAGAAGTTGCTCCCCAGTGCAGCTGGCAAGCTGTTCTCAGGCTCCCCTTTGGTGCCAGCCAGAAGACAGCAGTTCATGTTCACCAGGAATTACTTTCTACTTGCTTTCATCTTCCTTTTGACTGAAGCAGTATTTTAGCAAATGGATTAAAATTTTTAAAGCTGCCACTACCATATGGCTGGGAGAGTATGCAGGCTTCTGCTTTGGGAGGGAGGTGATCCCCACCACTTCTCTGAGCCTGAGGGAAACTGGTATTGATGTCAGCAGTAGCCATGAGCCTGAGGAGCATGTCATTTACTCCAAGCAGCTGTCACGCCTCCCAGGGCCAGTGCTCCAGGAGGTCTGAGTACCCTCCTGGCAGCCACACCAGAAAACAGAGCTTTCACACCTTTGGTTGGTACCTCTCCAGAGCTATCTGACCTTTTGAAATCTCTAGGTTTTTTCCTGAGGACCTAAAAGGTAAGCACCATTTACTGCTGGGACTTACACAGTTCTGAAAGTCTTGGCTCCGCACCAAGTGCCAAAGAGCAAGGGTATCAAACATTCCTGCAAGGAATATCTTCACGTAAAAGCCTCCTGTTCAGCTTGCCATGAATCCACATCTGACTGTGAAAACCTGTCTCTGAGTTACTGAAATAGGATCAAATCTGAAATTCTTCCAATGAAATCTTTTTGAAAAATTCTCTTAACCAGCTCGCTTCCCCCACTGACCCATCAACTCTCCCTCCAGTCTGCTGGATCTCATGAAGCTGCATCCTCACAGATCCACAAAGAGGGACTAGAAGAAATGGAGAGAAGAAAGTAGTAGGCAAAAAGCTAGTATTGGCTCTCTCTTGCCCAGTGTCTAGCCCTCGCTTACATTAATGAAGAAAAATAGAATAGTAACAAAGAAAAAAATCCAAAAGAAACCAAGAAAAAGAAAAAGGGGGAGGTGCTAGAAAAACAGAGGGAACTTCTCAGACTTTGAGTATAACTGGGTCAATGTCACCAGCCTGTGACTCTGTAGAGTACATAGTTTGAGAGACAGTCAGAAGACTTGGCGCACAAAGCAGGCCACAATAATGAGCAATGGCAGATTTGCATGTCAGGTCTTTCCCACAGTACAATTAGTCTACTGATACTGTAGGCATGACTAAGGATGGAGGGATATGAGCGTAAGTGATAGAGACAAAGTGAATGATTAAATGGCCTCAGACCTAACTTGTGACCTCATTCTATCATAAACAGCAAAAAGTGAGAGAACTTGTGTGTGGATCAAAAAACCTGGCAGGGTTAGCTGAGCACGGGATACAAAAGAAATAGCACAGCACACTCATTCTTGGGCTGCCACAGTGTTCAGTCTGCACCAGCAACACAGAAGACTCAGGTAGCATCTGGGTCCCAGAACAACCTTGCTAACTACCAGGGGAGATGATTAGGCTGCTTCCAAAGATAAAAAGCAGCAGCTGCTGATTAAGGAAAGCCAAGAGGCAGCAGAAACACTCACAGTGTCTGCTGCAGAGCAGTAAGCAACAAGAAGACTGGAACCTACGAGAAAAAGATGTCACTTTCAAGACCTCTCATGCATGTAGCACACAGCTCACCAGGCTGAACGGGGACCAATCCAGAAACGCTGGTTAACTCTGCACTGCAGTCTTTCCCATGATCTCCACAAATCCAACCCAAAAGCCTGATTCTAGGGTCTTCTGTTTGCTCAGCAAAATACAACTGTATTACCTCTTTAGGTTCTAGGAAGTGTGTTCAAGAGGTGTCATGATCTGTCTAAGAGGCCAGAGTCACCAGGGTGTGGCAGCAGGTGAGAACAGGTCATCTTCATTTTCCTGCTCCATTTATGTTCCATATCTGTAGCAATTTATAGGGGCCCTTCCATTAGACTGTGATATTAGCCAGGAGTCTTCTGGAGAGCTCTGTCATCCCAGTTCATTTGATTAACAGCTACAGCCACGAGCAAACCACCTTGTCTTATGATGTATTTCCATTCCCAAGAACCAAGCATTACGCAACACTGTAAGTTTTCCAGGTCTGTCCTATGTCATACTCTGGTAACCAGATTAAGGTACTTCCTATTATCCACGTGTGGGGGAGAGATAGTCACCTTTAGAGACAAATCTGTGGCATCTGCTCTTTAGAACATTTAAATGCAGTTATTCAAATTCCTAATGAGACCACAAAAGAGTCTGCTGTGGCTTTTAAGGAATAAGCAGACATGATGAGATTTTGAAAGGAAATGGGCACCATGGTGGTAATCTGTATAGTAACAAGAAATTGCTGCTGGAGATCTACCCAGACACAATGTTGCAACCAAGAGATTGAACAAGCAGCTACATATGGGGAAAATTTGACTTCATCAATAACAGAGCTACTTCAAATGAACATTTACCTTTTCCACCATTCTTTTTATTTTTTTGATCCCTACCATTGCAATTGGATAGAATCATAGAATCATTTAGTTGGAAAAGACATCTAAGATCATGGAGTCCGACATTTAACATTGCCAAATTGACCCTTAAACCATGTCCCTAAGCCCCCCCTGTTAAACTTTTGCCCTCAGAGTTATCCAGTGACTTCAACTTCCATCTGCAAGAAGTTTCTGGCATGGCACAGAATTTCTTCTGACTTCCTTTTGACTTTGCCACTTTTAACCTTCACAGAATGCTCCTTGTTCTTCCCTGATGGTAGAACGGCATTTCTTGCTTTGTAAAGCCTACACCTTCATTGTCTGTAACCTTTTATCATCTCACTTCTGATTCATTTCCTCTCCAAGGTAAACAGTCCCAATCTTCTCAATCTTATACTATATGAAAGTTTTTCCTTGTCTGTTTAAAAACTGATTTATGTAAACAGTTAAAAACTTACTCTGTTAGCTTAGCTTATATCTATAAATTAGCCATGCATATTAAATTTGTATTAGCTAGCTTTAACTGAATTAAGTGTATCCACACAGGATTTTTCACCAAATTCCTAAAGTCAGTTTAAAATTATACTTTTTGTTAAAGCAGAGCAAATGAAAGTGTAGTTAGGCCATAGCCCATTTCTGATCCTCAAATACATCCAAGAAGAATTCAGACAGTGCTTCAGGAAAGAGTATATTTCAGCAGACTCCTTAGAGAGAGTTATGTCCATTATCCTGAAATTCATGAAGCCTCCACGCATAGCAGGGAGTAGTTCTTCTGAAATATTTTTCCATCAGCAACACAGGGATTTGTTACAGAATTAACTTAACATGTTTTACCTTGATAGCACCTCCATTTGTGGGAGATAGTTTATTGCCTAGGCAAGTCAAACTGCTACTAAACCACAGATTTTAATCCAGCTGCAAGCAAGCTGCCATTGTACCCAGAACACAAGAGAGATATAATGAAAACTTCTACAAAAATTAATTCTGAAAATATCAAATACAATCATTGTTAAGTTTAAACAAAGGATATTTGCTAGTTCATTCCAAGGCTTGGCTGCATTCAAAATCCAATGAAAACTGGCTTTTACACATACAGACACACAGAGACATTTGCCTATGGAATAAAAGTTTTAAATTATGGCTATTAAATGCATGGTATTTCTTAATGACAGCATTCATTGTTATCCTTGTAATAATACATTTGACAGAGAAAGAAAAGAGGAATTTATCGAGAAGCTGCCAATGGATTTTAATAAAAAAATACTTCCCAACAGAAGGCAACAACATCCTTATCTACTAGGCCACAAGTGCTTGAGTATTTCTCAAGGAATTTAGATGCACTATTTTGCAATAGAAACTTACTGCAAATTACAAAGAAGCAAATAATTCTAAAAATCAAACATACAGGCCACTGAGTTGAAAGAAAGTAATTTTCCACATTAACATTCAGATCTATTATACATGCATACAAATTTCCATGCAAATCAGACTTCACTTATTGTGTATTTTGCCTTATTTAATGAAAAATGAAAAAGACAGAAGAACACCTAACCCCCTCCATTTTGCCTATTAAGTTGCTGTTGCCAGCAGGACCCTGGTGATGGCATTTCCATTGAGGCTAATCACAGAGAAGAAGTGTGCACATAAACATGAGAAAACTCATGCTCAGGTTAGAGAGAGCAGCCACCCAGCCTGTCCATCACGTTCACCTCTATTCACACAGTAATTGCTGTACTCTGGAAAGCTGACTAGACCCATCATGATCTCAGAACATGAGTTATACCCTACTGAATCATCTTCAAAATGGGTAAATAACACAGCTAAGTATAAAAGGAGAGACTGTCAGACAATTCAGCTTTAGAGAACTCACTTTCACTGTATGAAGAAAATTGGTAAAAGCAGCTGAAACACACAGTCAATCCTGGTCACTGCTACAGCTGCAGCTCTGGCAGAGATGTCCCTTGCTCAGACTTCTTTGCGTCCATGCCATGTGTGTGTGTCCTTGACACTTCCCTGTAACCTTCATTCCTCTTTTCCCACAGGGAAATGTGCTGGCAGTCTCCTACCCCCATCAGTTCCATGCTAGCGGGATGTGCAGGCTGGGAGGGCAGAGCTGCTGTGGGAAAGGCTTTCACAGAGCCCCACTTTGTTCCAAAACGTCTTCCTGCCAGCTCACTTCTCCTGCCTAACTCCACTATCTATAGCTTTCAAATGTTTCCCCTTCGTAATCACACCTCCTACTATTCTGAAGACTATTTTCTGGGAACGCTGAACATATTTGTTGGCTCACTGGCCCCTAGCACACTGACTGCTCATTCAATAGCATTTATACAAGACTGGAAAAGACTTGTCATCCTCTTACTATCTGGCACTCCGTTACTAGCTTACTACTGTTTCCCCCTGCAGTACAGGTCCAAATTGAATGTCAGACACAGGAAAATGCCAGCAAAAGCTCCAGTTCACAGTAAGGAACCAACCACAGGATACAGTCCAAAACCAGATACACACTGGCACATTACCATTATTAACACAAGGTTTGTCATGAGTAAAGCCCTTTGTCATTCTTCTTTTTGACAGTGAGGACAGGGAAAATTAGGGTTATTGCAGTATTTCAAATATCTGCTGGGTGATAACATCCTATAGCAGTAGCATTAGTCAAAAACTCAGGCAGACATTAGGATAAACAGATTCTCCTGCTTCCGTAGCCAGGACTTTTCAGAAGCAAATTCCCACGGAGATCACACAGCCTACAGTGTAACTGTGTCCTGGCTGCCTAAATATTCAGACAAGGAAGGAAGGGATTAGGCCTGTAAGTTTTCCTGCTCACTGGCCAGCCTGCCAAGGGCATCCACCACCCAGCCTCATTCCTCCTGCTGCCTGTGACTAACTGACCTTCCCAGACTCTGCACAGCCACAGCAAATACACCCAGGGCATTCCTGACGGTGGCTGAACTGTCAGCTAAAATAATCACCTGGCTGTCACCAGGAGCAACACAGGTAGGGCAAAGGGGAGCAGCTCAATGCGCATGCTTTCAGCTGACATGGTAAACAGCTAACATATGGTAATTCTAAGGGGGCTGACATGCTGCAGCAAATTATAAAAAGGCTGACACTCAGCTGAAAGAGCTGACACTTGAAAGTTACTCCCTAGCACAAAAGAGAAAAAATGAAAGTGAAATGTGACTGAACTGTTGTCTCGCATGCTCATATTTTGTTGACAAATGTATTTGCAGGTATGAATTTGGCCCTTTCTTAAGAGTGTCACCATCAGCTGCTGATAAAAAAGCAACCTGACTCTATTACAGATGTGTTACTCTTCAAACTGACGCTCCAGCAAGAGCAAGAGGACAAAGAATTCTGCTCTTATAAATCTGTTGTGCAGGCTAAGGCTACACTATCAACTGCAACATTTGACATTGTTACATATCCCTTCTAAAAAAGACTACTTAGAAGTTGAAATATTATATTATTATATAATATAACGAAATACCTCTTTAAATATATCAACCTTGGAAAATGCAAGTTAGCCAACAGTTTCAACTTCAAAATATATTTCCTTTTTAAGGTGCTTCAAACCACTGCCCAGTTGTTACACTAACACTTTATATCAACTATCTACTACCAAAAATAGACTCAGATTAGGTATCACATCCCCAGCACATTGGTGTTCCTGAGCTCGAAGATTGTTTTTGATACAGCAGGGCATGCAATTTTATACTGTTGAAATATTATACTTAGTGCTACATGAACATGTAGGTGTACAGATTTCATTGTAGCAGCATTGTTTAATTACATAAAGGAAGACTACTTCTCACTCAAAACCTCATCATTTCAAGATCTGATCATGCAAGCATGCGAGACTGCAGTGAGTAATTTTATTTATAGTTACATTCATTTTAGACAATTGTCAGGTAATTCATATCAACTTTTGGAGTTTGCGTGCATCTGAAATCTCTCTGTAGATGCCATTTCATTTTAAAAAGCATCAAAGCATTTTCCAGCACAGAATCATACAAGAACGAAGTGGAAGATTTACAGCATTCTCCTGCTCCAAGTAAGGATAATTCCTAATACCAAACAAAATCTCATCAAGGGACTTTCTAGACAGTTTTGTGTGGAATAGAGTAAGATTTGGACTATGCATATTCAGTAAAATTGTTACTTTAGAAAACTTTAAACCTTCAGATTTATTTCAAACAAGACCTGCCCATGTTCCTGCCTTTTTTTCCAAATGTGAAAATTACTCCCAAAATTATACTGCTCAAAACTGCTCTCTTACAGATCTGAAGAACAGAAGTGAATTTCAATTTCCCATTGATACTACAGAATGTCATTCTCCTAGGTGTGTAAATGTAAGAATTCTGTAAGCTGTTAGAACACTGACAATGCACATCTGACCTCATCTGAACCTACTAATACATCTTCCCCTGGATTATTTTTTAACAGTCTGTACCTCTCCACTCCCTCCTGCATAGTTTCTACTAATAACAAGTTTTACTTCATCATAAATCATTTTAAGTCAGTAAAATATAACATGCCCGTGAAAAACATGATGAAATTCCTTTTTTGCTAGTAGGACACAAAATTTGTCTTTAGCCTACTATGAAGTCAAATATTTAACTATGTCAGCTTTAATGATGGTGTTAGCATGTTAGAAGCACTTTTCCAAACTCTGTGCTCTTTAAATGTATTAATTTACTAATCTTTTGATCCTTACACATCTGGGCTGATGTGCTAAAGGTGCTGTGAGAGAAGTACAGTAATACTCATGGCAAGGGCATGGTCTCTGTTCTCTATTGTCGAGTCCACAGGAGCACTGCCAGCACACCCTGGCACGGGTTTGGAAGGTCAGAAAAGAGGATAGTAACAGACTACAGATGTGAGGTAAGACTTTATCCCTCTCTGTGGCCAGTATTACATTGGCATCCAGTACCAGCTGGAGAGATGGATTATTGCAATAGTATGTTACCTGTGGTGACTGTGCCTGCACATACTACAGATCAAGCAGTGGCCTGCCATACAAGCAGATCCCATTCCCTAATTCTTGCTAAGTGAGGGAAAAGGATAAACCACCTTATTCTTCTTTTCTGTAACACAGCATTTAAAATTTATCACTAGATCTCATCATTGTATTTATGCATTTACATTGGTTTGGCTTTTAAATATGGATTTTATTATTTTTGCCTCACTGCTGAACATATGCTTTCCCCCATTATTTTATGCACCATTGTAACACAAAAGGTGTTGGCTGGAAGAAGAACTCAACATTTTCCACCTTCACTCTGCACAACACTTCTGTTTGTGCACAGAGTAGCTTCATGCACAGTAAGTTACTGTACTTATCACTCAGTAGCTCACCTTTTAAATTCTCTGCAGTGATCTTTCAGAGGTCCTCACCTCAGCTGCTGAACTTCTGTACTGCTCACAGTGTTCTGGGTAGCTGTGACAGTCTCTGCTACAGATGTACAACAAAACAAGGACCACACTGCATGCTGAGACTATTGATACCACAGAACTGTGTGTCAACAGGTGCAACTGCTCTGACCTGCATCTAAAAATGGCAAAAGTTCTACCTATGACAGATTAATCTATAATTTTCCTTTGTGTAGGTGAGAAACAAGTCACCTCTATCAGCAAACAAGACAGTAATGCTTTAGGACCCTGTTAACTGTTGTGTCACTGTGTTTCCCTCCTCCTAGTTAACAACACACAGTACATAAATACATAAGCACTTGTTATCTATGGTTTTCTGATTTTACTGTCTCTAGTCTCTTCCAGTTACTACCATCAGATGTGGATGTATGACTAAGGGGTGTCATGATATGATCATGATAGGTAACATGCAGTCACTAATGACATACAGACTGACATTGCAGAGTGACACCTTTCCATAGGCTTTGCTTGAACCTGCAGACAAACACGGGCAGTATGGATAGCTCTGGCTACCCAGCATAATGCCACAGTCAATAGGATAGTGTGACCAAACAGATAACCTGCTGTGAGGAGCTAAGTCTTAAGTCTAAAACAACAGCAGTTAAGTACCAGTGTGACTGCATCACCTGATCAGTTAGGAAGGCCTCAGTGACTGCTCTGTGTGCAGCAGCATGCAAAAGCATGACTGTGAAACACTGCTTAAAGCAAGAAAGTTTTCAAGTCTTATCAACAGGCAGAGCATGCACAGTAGAGAGCAGACCAGAGAGTCCAGAGCCTTCTTCCTGCCCTCATCAGCACTTTCCAGTACAGGATGATCCCAGTTTTGATGCTGATCTGGCTGATTATCTCATGACAGTCCTGTTACAAGTGTAACACTTCTTGTAAAGATTCCCTGAGCCACATCGACCTTGATCACTTCTAATTCTCCAACCTCCACATGGCTTCTCTCTGAATTGATTCATCAATTATTTATCTTCTGCACAGGGTGTGTCCTCTCGACAGGTTCAAGAAGTGGCACCTTTGGATCCCATTTTAAGGTCTAATAAGGCTATGCTTTGCGTAAGACCACAATAGCAGGTGACACGGCGATAGCCACCCCCCTACTGTGGGAGGCAGAAGAAGACCAACTCTGTGGCTGCTGTGCTCCTCTTGGTCTCTTGAAAACCTGCACGGCTTTCCTTCCCTCTGAGCTTGCTGCTCCTCCGGTCTCCCTTTGGAAATATATTCATGACCTCCTCGAAACTTAAGTGTTCTCTGTTGAATGAAGCAAAAATTTCCCCAAGAGCACAACAGGCATACTTCAACGACATCCTCTGAAGTGACTACAGAACATCTGTGGATGTCTGTCTTTGAGGCCATGGCAGCAACCTCACCATTTCCCTGCATCCATCTTAACAGCCATCTGATAATGGTGTGTCATTTCCTGTGCCACACCATGTGTGCAGGGATGTAGATGATAATGTGGATAATGGCTGCTCTGATTCAGCAAAAAAGTCATTTTATCACTTGGAAATTTCAGCACGTCCCTGACACAGTAAAGTTGAAACATTCTTCCAGTTATAAATTAGTTCATATAGAAGCACTCTAAAAATGGACTGATCTTCCCGAAACCACTTACTAGATCAGGGAAAATTTAGTTTAAGAGCACATCCTATGATAGTCATGGGAGAAAAAAGACAGGACAAAAAATGGGGATTTTTTAAGTTTCAAGATCTTTGGGGATATCCTTTTTACCGTCATATCTCAAACCCAACTAACCTAAATATTATTGTATCTGTTTTCTTTGGCAACGACTTGCTGTTGCCTTTTATTAGATATGAAACAATAGGTGGGAGGGAGTAAGCCAATTAATTATTACAAGTGGTTTTCACATACTTTGAAGGTCTGCATGTCCTCGAAGCACACTCGATAAAGTTAACAAGGTGAACCAGAGCGCTGTATAATGTCTGTGAAGCCCCAGTGGGCGTTTTGCAAACGCTGTGGAATTCTGCTGTGTGCTTCCTTAACTCTACATGGACCCAGTGCACACTTCATAAAGTTTCTTTGCCTCAAAACATGAACCTTACAAACTTCTCTCTTCTAGCCCTACTCAAAAGTTGCTGCTTCCAATTAGCTTTCCAGCTACTCCCTTTCTGTCCCTCCATGTCACTCCCTCTTACTCTTAATTCACCAGAAATGCTATCTACAACCTACCTCCACACATCATGCTTACCTGCCCATCTGTGAGGACTTGTAGTCACCCTTCCTGTGTCATGTCCGATTCACACAGTAACTACCTCAAGGCAATAATGTACTCTTTTTCAGTCCTCAGAAAAGCACAAAGCCATTTATTTATGCTATACTATATTGAATACAAAATTGCTACTAAATATAATAGCCATAAAAGTTATCTTTGGTGGATACTAGCCCTTTATCTCCCGTTCCACAAACACTTACCTGGAGTACGTTAGTTTGGATCCAAAACCATATTTTCTGCTATGTCCACCTAAAAATCAGTACAGACTAGGTGATAACCTCAGTGAGACAACCATCACAAGGTAAGAGAGAAAAAGGTGTCAGCGGTGCTTGAGGCACTCGTTAAAATCAATTAACACAGACTCTGTGCTGACAGAACAGGCAGGAGTTCCACAGCATTTTATTTTCATTCTCCAATCAATTATAAGAATCCTTTGCAGATGGTCTAGAACTGAAGGGGGAAATATTACCTTTATTTTCCCTGCACTTGATGATCACATTATTACTTTGAACAACTTGTGTAGAATAGCTTTTTGGAGAGAATAAACTCTGTAACATAGGACAAGGTGTTCAATGGAATGAACTCCGAAGCCCAGGAACAGTAAGTGTATTAACCAAGCTTTGTGGCTTGAGTCTGTAATTTTTATTCACCCAACACTTGCTTTTCAGTCAAGGAAACCATTTCTATTCTGCTTCTGTAACAAGATTGGTCTTCACTGCATATAAGTATAATGAAAATAACAGCTGTATTTAAACACATGGCAGAAGCCATTAGCCATGAAAGAATTACTCTTTTTCTAGTAAATTATGGCTGTCTAACGAATTTTATACATGACTGTCCTTGTCCATACTATGAGCCAAATTGTGTCTTGTTTTATCCCAGTTAAGATGCACTGGTTACCAGAGTTCCTGGAACAGTTAATACTGCCCCTGTATCTCAGAGTACAATGTGGGGAATTGAAATAAAACACAAATTTTTGTTATAGGCAGAGGAGAATTTCAGAGCAGAAAGAATGACAGTGAGGAAGAAAAGAAACTACTAGAATACTAACATCTATATTGCCTTTCAGATCTGGGTTTTTTTTTCTTCTACATATTTAAACATCATACTAAAACCTGATCTGATCCCTACTTTTATGGAAACTATTATCAGTGGTCCTATTGTCCCTTTTCCCACTTACAGCTGTAGTCCCATTTTTCTTTATTAGTTGGGTATTTTCAGAGATAAGATGTTAGAAAACAATAACTCTACTGAGACTTCAACTTTTCATACCCTTACCAGACAATTACTACTGGCAGCTAGTCTGTAGAAAAATCCACCTAGAACAGGGTGCTGGGAAATAATCCCAGTCACTGTATAAGCAGCATGGCTACAGCCAGGCAGAGAACAACCAAATATGGAACCAAACAAAAACTGAACCACTTCACACATCAGTAACTATATGTCTCTGTTAGCTTAGGCAATTAAGTAAACTGAAACCTCAGTCTAGTAAAACTTACTGTGCCATGAGGTTCAGCACAACACAGTAAGTTTTTACCACAGAGAGATGGTCTAAAAACACTGAGAGCATCTAGGAAAACACTGGGAATAGCATGCAACAACATGGGTTTTGTTCATCTCTAGCTTCATTGATTATCCATTGTTTGAAGCCTCAGATTTGTTACAAGCTGGCACTCAACCCTTGGCCAGGAATTCCTGTGAATACTGGGCTTTTGAGAACAAGCTCTGCTTAAGTGGGAAGGATATGCCATGCACTGGCCAAGCTCTGAGCTGTCATATGCAGTCCTGAGAATAGGACTGCTTTCCAGTCTCAGCACATAGGCATGAACACATACCACTACATCCGAGTCAAGGCAATGCCCCAACTGCTCAAGAGGAGATAACAAAGCCCTTTTCAGTGCTGCGTCTTCCTCCAAGTAGGAATCCTCACAACCCTTCTGCAGTCAAGACAAAATTGCCTTTAGCCAGAGAGTCAGTTCTGTGTCTTCTGCATACAAAACTTGTGGTTGTATTGACGATGACTCAAGCTCCCACCCATGATGTTCATTGTTTATGTCCCTGGATTGCTAATCAACTACATATGCACTTAATTTCCCTTTGTATTAACTCTAAGCAGTACTTACTTTTCATGAAATCTCCCTATTACAATGAGTATCTCTATGTTTACCCCAGGAGCCAGTCAGGGTGTGATCACCTTTACAAGCTTCATCCACTTATTGATCAGTTGGATGAAAAATTTAAACAGCTGTACAACTGTTAATCTCCACCAAAACATTTCTCATGCAATTTATCTGAGGGGACAACTATTTTAAATAGGGTATTCTTCTTACAGAAATCTCAGTATTGGGTAAAATTTTAAAGAATAGTTCACATGCACTATCAAGTGTGCTGTTTTAACACAGACACAGGCAAAGCACAAAAGTCAATTCCTGTCTCTCCAACTTTATGCTTTAACACAAAACTTGCATTCTCCACATTCCAGCTTCTGGGATACAGTTAATTTTCTTCTCAGTAGCTGGTACAGTGCTGTGTTTTGGATTTATTATAACAATAATGTTGTCCTACTGTTGACAACTACTTAAGGTAAGATTTTCTCCTGTATCATAGAATCATAGAATCTTAAAATGGTGTGTGCTGGAAGGGACCTTCAAAACCATCTAGTTTCAAACCCCTTGCCATGGGTAGGGACACTTTCTACTACACTGGGTTACTTAAAACCCCAGCCAACAAGCATGGGGCACCCACAACTTCTCTGGGCAACTTGTTCCAGGTGCCTCACCACCCACACAGTAAAGAATTTATTCCTAGTATCTAATTAAGAATTATCTCTTCTGGTTTAAAGCCTTTCCCCTTGTCCTATCATTCATGGCCTTGTAAAAAGTCCCACTCCAGTTTTCTTGTAAGACCCCTTTACATACTGGAAGGCTGCTGTAAAGTCTCCAGAGTTTTCTTCTCTCCAGGCTGAACAACCCCAGCTCTCTCAGCCTGTCTCCATCAGAGAGGTGCTCCAGCCCTTCTGATCATCTTCATGGCCTCCTCTGGACTCACTCCAGCAGCTCCATGTCCTCCTTATGCTGGAGTACCAGAGCTGGATGCAGTGCTCCAGGTGGGGTGCCCAAGAGTGGAGCAGAAGGGGAGAATCACCTCCCTTGACCTCCTGGTCATGCAGTAAAAGGAATCCCAGAATATGAGACAAAAAGCCATTTTGGAGACATGAAAATAATGAGGTCTGGTTCCCAATATCTTTCCTCCTTTTGGGGTCTCTGATGTCTAATAAAACATGAGTTTGTTATTCTTGCCTTCAGATACTAACAGTTTCTCTTTCTCACTATTCTCTGCATCTGCTTAATTTTGCAATAGAGGCACAGTCTTAGGTTCATCTAAGGATTCATTTTCTCACCAGAAAGCATGAGAAAAGTGAGGCAGAGTACATGAAATGCATCAAAATGCAGAAGCAGACATGTCTGCAAACCAAGGCTCTCAGTTCATAGTGAATTTCCTCTTTTTGATTTTTTTTTTTAATCTGAATTTTTTATTTGGTATCTTCAAAGCTCTTGGGTCTTGCTCATTGAAACAGGTTAATGGCACAGTTAAAAGCTTTGCTGCCCACATCAGCAATACAAAGGACTAAAACCTCCCTTCCAGAGTCACCTGCCAGATGCTGTAGCTTTGGGCAGCCATTCCAGGAACACATGTCCAGGAGTGTCCCCACATTGCCATGAGTTAGCTGGCACCCAGAGCTTTGATCTGAGAATGTGCAGGACAAATGCCTCAAGATAAGGGACTCAGAATGTCCTGGGTCTGTGGCTTTGGGTCTGGCTCACCACCCACGTTGCCACCAGGCTCTGGGAACTATGGAAGAAAAGAGTGCTGACTATTTTTCAGGCCACTTCATCAGGAAGAAACTGAAATATGCAGATCAATACCAATGTCACAATGGCCCACAGCACAGCCAGGAACAGCTAAAGAATGAAGAACAGGCTCTTAAGAGTGGACCTGAAAAAGACAGAGTTGATGTTGCTGGGTTGGGGAATGATTTCTGAAATCTTCTTAGCAATGATTTAGACAAAGCTATTATTCTCCAGCTCTGTCCTCACTTTAAGCATACATTGGAATTTCTGTCTGACATCAAACTCTCAGAATAGCAACAGCCACAAGTATCATTTTCTGCCATGTCTGTGTGGTGAAGAATTTGTCCACCTATGCAGACAATGGCCTGACCTTGACTATTCATGCCTGCATTACATTTGGCAGAACCAGAGCCCATGATACACTTGACAAAAAGCCTTCAGTGCTTGGAAACTCCAGCTAATATAAGGTGGTGCATTTTGCACTATTATCAGGAGAAGCTGCTACCATCAGCAACCAGCAGTGTCATCTACTTCTGCTTTCTTCATCCCACACATCCCATACTGGTTCCTCATATCCATTACTGATTTCAGTTTTAGCTTTTGGTTCTTAATTTCTGATTGCTCAACAGGATGGGTCCAGATAATCTGGCAAAAGAAAACTCAATCAAATCTCCAGGAAACAAGGCAGTGGTTGACAACTCCTCTTCTGTTCACAGTGGAACTGCCTAAGGTAAGCACATCTGATCTGAGACTGGAATGATGAACCCCCTGAAAGAACCCCCACCATCTGTTTTAAGCATAAACTGCATCTCTTGAGCCTTCTCTCTCTAAATGCAAACTCATAGTAACATTTGGCTTTCCAAATCAAACAAAACTAAATACATAAGAGAAATTATTAAAAAATAATCCTCCTGCAGTGTCTTCCACTATTCCTGACCTACTGCTTGTGAAGGATGAGTGAACAACCAGTATATTGTTGATAACAATATTCTTGTAAATACGCTAGCAGAAGGCTTTCAGAGACTGATGATCAGATCACGTGTGCAGCAGAACAGAATTCCCAAGTTAATACCAAGTGCCTTTCCCCAAAGCACTCAGCTTTTCCCCTCTAGAAGCTCATATTTGGGTGCCACTCTCACACAGCACTATCACAGGTGAGCATCCTAAGAATAACAAATAAGGCCACAAAACATCTCAGAATTCTTGCATCAAGCACTGGCAAATTGGTTGTGAACAAGAATACAATGTACCCAGCTTGCTTCTGCTTGGTTTTGCTATAACCTCAGTGTACTCATTTCCATGTAAATACACAGAAAGTTCTTCACTTTGGAGCTATTTCACAGATGGCTTTGTACCTGGAAAGTAGGTATAAAGTGAAAGCTCTGGGTATGCTTGTAGATCATTTGTGCTAAATGATTTGTGCATACCACAGAG
>JACBWW010000012.1:12552864-12681542 GCA_020086605.1 Lanius collurio | reverse complement strand
ATGGCTCTGGCCGCGGCTGCTGCACCGATCCGGCGGCTGCAATTCTCCCCTAGATCCTCCAGACTTTTGTATCCAGCGTGCGTGTGTAAGAGTGACTGTGTGTGTATGTGTGTGTGTGTGTGTGTGTGTGTGTGTCCTTGGCACGGCGGCCTTCAATCGCCCCGAAACAGCAAACGCTAACTAAGCAGATCTCTCGCCACGAAGATCAACTCCCGGCCCCAGCCTAATTGTGGTGGTTATTTACTTTACGCTATCTGTGTCCCAGGCCCGGACAAGCCCTCCTGGCTGCAGCCCTTTGAACAAAGTTAGCTGGAGAGAGCCGAGCACGGGGAGGGGGTGGGGGCAAGGGGAAACCACCGAGGTTTAACACGGGGGAAGTGACAATAACCCGGTAATGTCAAGTAAAAGTTAAACCTCCCCCTTCTTCCCCTCCCCCTCCCCTCTCCACAGCCCAGGCAAGCGCAATACAGCAAAGCAAAACAAGCGATTTCAGACCTGTGCAAGGTGCTGGTGGCGAGAAGAGACGAGCATTTACCCGATTGTTGCTTTTATTTTATTTTCCCCTCGTCTCTCCCCCCAGCACCACCCGCTATTGCAAATGTGGGCTCCTTGATGTTAATCTCTCCGCGGTCTGAGTCTATGCGTGTGACTGGAGCTCCCTCTCTCTCAGGCTGCCAGCGCCACGCAGCACTGCACAAGGAGAACTGGAGTAAGGAGAAAAACAAGAACAAATCCAGGCTGGAAATCTAAATCAGTTCTAGCCACCGGCTCTCCGATTTTATCAACACAGATAGAAGAAAAGAAAAAAAATCGCGTGTAAGCTTCTAAATCAGTTGTGACCGCAGTGCACTCTCAACTGTTTTATTCTTTGCGTTATCTTCCTTCTCAGACTGAAGTTAGACATGGTACAGGAAAATGCAATCTCATTACGAGCGGTTTATACCAAAACAAAATTTTTGGTGGTGTCAGAGCCAAGCCAACTCTTCAGCTCTTCCCCTTTTCATTTCAAAGAGATGAATGGTGAGCCCAGACCTGATCGTTCTTAAATCAGGACACCATCAAGTGACCAGTCTGCACTTCTAAATATAACACATTGTCCTGAGGAGCAGCTGCTCTGAAAGTTAACTGAAAACATCTCCTAAGAGCCTGCAGTGCAAAGATCTGATCTATAAATCATCTGGCTGATGCATGTACTGACCTCTCCAATAGGGTCTACCCGCTCTGCAGAGATACCCGGCCACATCCTCAGGAGCTGGTCTATTTTACACCCAGAGAGAACCTGTCCCAGGATATTTTGGGAATCGGGTGACTATCAGGTACTTTACGACACCCTTTTGTTCCTGGCCTTGGGTTCTGTTATCCCCAACAGTACTGTTACTGTGGGAACCTGAACTGTTCTTATTGCTACAATATATTTAGACAAAGGGCAAGAGCTAATCTCACAATAGAGAAAAAAAAGTCTTTGTCATACACCAAAGCTGTAATTTTAAAATACACATCTCTAAAGATCCTTTCATATTATTCTCAAAGCATGTCAAGTATTTGCAGGCCCTTCTGTCTTCTAAGATTGGTGCAAATGAGGAGCCTTTCTATTGAAATTACCAGCATATATGTTTAAAACTGAAGTAAATAATTAGACAATCAAGCCATATATATTAACATTTGTAATCAAATACTTTAGACTACTTACAATCATCCATTTGTAATCATTGCTATAGACTTTATTGAAAGACTGCATTTTGGGGTAGAAAGCCTTAAACCTTCTGGATACTCTGGCAGTTTTGGTCTCATAAGCAAAAAGCAGTACTTACTGCAGACAGGAGCTTTGGGGGGATGTTTGAACATGTACCAAGGTGGACGTGGCTGCAGAGTTGCCCAGAATGAAGCAATGAACCCACACAGCTGATAAGCCATCCCACTGTCTGTACACCTGTACAGTCACCCCTTCCACAAAGGAGAAGACATGCAAGAAACAAACTTCTGTCCTCGAGAGTTTTTCCTGTTTCAGTCAAAGTAATTCTAGTATCACAGGTTAGAAAATGGCAAAATAAAAGTTAAAAATTAAAACATTGTTCATTCAGGCACTACAGTGCACGTTTATAAAAACAACTGATAAATTATACAGAAAACTTCCCATGGTGGGTAATACTAAATAATCAGAAAATAACTATGCCCAATCTACCATCTCAAGGACTGTAATGTAAAATTCAAAGCAAAACCAAACAATCTAAAAATACAGAAAAACTTATCCAAATAAAAATATTTTGCCATGTGCTCTGAAGATTACTGGAGCTGGACATTGGCAGTGAACCAAGGAAAACTAGTTCCAAAGGTGGGGGCCCTGGATTCAGAAAGCTCTGTACCTAATTCTAGAAAGTTTAACCCCCAAAACCAAAAGAAACTTCTGAGATAGTTTAAGTGAACATGATCATACATAAGAAGAAAAGGGCAGGCCCTAGACTACATGAAAGTCAGTTAAGAGTTTTGTGTTTGGCTGCTGATTTTCAAACTTGCCTTCTGTTCTCTTTCTTTTCCCTATCTTTCCTTTTTGTGCTGCAAGAGTTTTACAGCTCCATTGCAAAAATAAAATTATTAAAAACAATTAATCATAACAGTGTGCTCTCAGTTGTTCTCTGCACAAACCAGATTGATGTTATTCAAAGAATTTCAAGAGAAGCCTAAGTAGAATATATTATTTTAGGTTAAGGTAAAGTTCAGAATAATCACTGCAAATTTCAGTGAGAGAAATAATGATCTCCAGGCCAAGCAAACTTTCAGATACAAACAGTAACCATATATCTAGAAACACTAGCAAATTGGACAGAAAAATACAATCTGAACCAGCAGCCTGGGGAGATATGAAGCATGACCTCCTTTCAGGCTCTTCAGTGGTCCTTCTGAAGAGTGGGACCACAGACTATGATAATGTGATAAGCCACAAAGCTGAACTGTTCATCGGTATTGCCTGATGAGAAGGTTTTGGAATCTTCAACTTATTTGGTACATTCATTGAACTAAAAACACAATTTGTATTTGGAGCAGAGGTGGAAGAATGGTGAACCAGAATGTTTTCCCACATGGCAACTATATTGGAAGAGGATGCATTGAGAAGCAGAAAGCAGGGAGTCTCACTAGAGGGCAAGCCAATCCTCACCAAAAAGGCGGAATTCTTAAGAAAGCAACATTGTGTTGAATACTTTTCAGAGGTGCTGACAGGTTGAAAAAAATTAGCATGGATCTTTCACTTATGTGGTAAAATAGCATATAATTTACTTTCTATATAGAATAATAAAGTGATTACTGAACAGGGACTAGCTATTAACATACACAACATATATTAAGAATTTCTGAGCCCATATCTATTGTTCATTTTTCAAGAGAAACAACATTAAAATATTGCTGGTGAAATCAATACTATGACTCATTAACACACATTCCACGCTCTTGCGTATTTTGCACTTGTGTGTTGTACTGTAAAATGGGTGTAGGTGACTATATAGATTCCAGAGACACTGTTGTTCTAAACTGCAAAAGGAAAACCTTTCTTGACAAAGTACATTCTTCGTAGTTCCAAAAATTAAACTCAGGGAGTGATGACAATATTAATTTAATTACAGGCCAAGAATTGGAACAATTTGATGCCAAGGGTCAAAGTCTTCTTCTAGAATCCAGTGTAATTTTTATCTTGTTATTCTTGGTTATGATCAGATGATAGTAAAACTTACTGTGCAACCAACACAGCAGAGAGATTCTACGTAGTCCTAATTAGTGAGGCTAGAACTGGTGGGAAGACATGCACAAATTAAATGAGTTGCCTAAGATCATAAAGTAGTTCAGCATCAGATTAAAAAGAACATTTATGCCCTTTTCCACAATCTCTTCTTTTTTTCATTTGTTTCACTTAACAATTTGTCACTTCTTATGAGTAGTTAGGATAACTGCTCAGAAACTAACTAAAACATTTACTGATATTCCTTTCATAAGAAATAATGTTCAAAGATATTTTCAGGTGTTTTTCAAGCACATTTACATTTACATTAATGTGGATAAACTAAATATGTTGCATGTAAAATGCACAAAAGTGGCTATTACAAGTTATCGAGATTTATGCAATCTTTATAAAAATGTTGCTTTCGGAACCTTTGGCTTTCTGCTGCCTCACAAATCCGTTGGTTCAGGATTCGTCTATCCATTGCATTTGAATAATTTTGACCTTTTACCCCCCTTAGACAATTTCAATAAAAGGTTTCCTCTTGTCAACACAAGCTCTTTGGGGCCTCACTCAACACTCTTATCTGTCAACTTGCATTCTAGGCTATTTCATTTCTGACTTAAGAGCTGCAAACAGAGTTGCTTTCTCATGAAGACTGTGACTTTATTGATAATTCTCTCATACTATGCCTTTCAAAGTGGCTAATACAAATATCCAATGAGTCATTTTCCCACTCATTGATATCTGCTTCTGCACTCTTAGGTACTTTATGACAGGTATGCAAACATTTGGTAACCTGGGGACTTCTGTAATTTTTGGGATCTATCTATGCAGGTATTTTCTGTCTCAAAAAGTCTATAATTTAATATGCTTAATAAATACTATCCTAAAACAATTACTTTGCACTTGGATATAAAGACATTCTGTGAATGCTCATAGCGAGTAAAAGCTGAATACACTGTTTGAATTTCAGCATTGTCTACACAGTCCAGCATGAAAATTGATACATTACAAGCTACATTTTCAAAAGCACCTTGTCTTCTAAATTTCCACCCACAATTTAGATTCAGTTCTCCCCTGTGTTCTAACATTTTTGCGCACAGGTACCAAAACCACATAGAATGACTCCACAACTCAAGCCTTGAGTGATATTTTTTGACACTCTTAAAGACTTATCTCTGTTCCTTTGTTAGGAATAAAGAATCCTGTAACCCTTGGGAGATCCACCAAACTCCTACAGCTCCTTTTCTAGAAAGCCATCAAAATAGAATTGATAGGTTTGATGATTTTTTAAACATGAACATAGCTCCTTGAAGTTTAAATTCTACATGACTGACAAACAAAACTATTCTCTGGCCATAGCCTGAGCTTCATCCTTCCTTGCCCACGACACTGCAGTGAGACCAATGGCCATGCACTCTCTTTCCATAGCAGCATCAGGATTTGAGCACACAAGTATCTGTTCTTTAGGGTGTATGGAAGGCTTTATTCCCCTCAAAACTGTTGCATGAAGTTGAAAAAGAAGCAGCTATTTCTGCTGACTTTTCTGAGAGTTGGCCTGGACTCATAGCTAGTCAAGACATCACTGGGTGGGAGACGCAAAGGGAAGAAACGCATCTCTGAGGGAAATGGGTGGGCAGCACAGCCACTTTTGTTCCACACAATCTGAAAGCATCTGTATTTCACTGGGTGATGCTGGAGTCTTCTCAGTTCCTGTGGTAAGCCTCTATCTGTGTCAAATTGAAAAGTTTGACGTGGTTTTCAGTACTTGGGAAAGGAAGATCTCCACTAAGTTCACTTAAGTTAGAAAACAGGAAAAAACTAATTTGTCACTGTAATAGTTTTTAGAAACAAAGAAAAGGGAGATGCTTTAAAACAACAGAAAAAGAATTTGTCTGTATGATTTCTTAATGGATGCTAAGACTTCATTACTAGAGATGAAACTTTCAGAAGCAGACAAAGGCATGAGAATGTTCTACAAGGGATACAACATCTCCAGTGGCAGCCACGGGTTGGTATGCAAGGACTGAAATTTGGACTCACACTAGCAGGGACAGATGGGGACAAGATGATGTGTGGGCTAAGCCCTTCATTTCTGTTTCACTAGCTGATCTGAAAGCCACACACAGCCTTGCTGAGTAAAGTACAGAGGAGATTTGTGGAGGAACTAGTGCAGGTCCTGGGAGCTCCAACTCCTGCCTGATTTTCCATGCTATGGACTGTTCCTATGTGCCTTTATTTCTAATACACCCAGTGGAATTGTAGGGAAACATCATCAGAGCAGGAACATGCCATGGGGTAAGGAGAAAGCCCAAAACAATTATCTGTTTACCTCCAGCAACCCCTTTTATTCCCTGGGTTTATTTCTCCTTTCCCAATCTCTTCTTCTGTCTCTTGTAGTAGGGAGAAGCATAAGGACTCAATGTGCTAATAGCATCTTATTCTTTTCATAGCAGACTGCATATATACATATGCAAATGTAGTTTTGAGCTGGGATGATGGGTTTTGTTTAAAACTGTCAAAACTGAAGTCTGGAGAATTTTCTTGATGATGAAAATAGATGAGTAATCCATTTGGTAGTATCTGGGTAAACAATATGCACAAACCTACTTTCTTAAAACATTTATGCTCTTACTTCTTAAATTAATGCATACTGCTCAATTTGACTCCTTCTTTCAACTTCTGCTGGCTCTTTGGTCCTGCTGAGGCATGCCCCATTCTCTCCTTGTTCCTTCTGCAGATTGGAAATACATTTAAACTCATCAAACTTCTCAGAGCAAAAAAAACCAGTGTTAAGCATAAATAAGAATGAACACAATTCATCGCATCTTCTCAAGGCTAAAAATTGATTACAAGCATGTACATTATCAATTACTCTTCCATTCAACTGCTGGACCTAGAGTACAGCATTTTACAGTTTTGTCCACTATATTCCACCTACAACTGGTGGAATCCAGTGAGACAGAGAGTTTGTATTTTAACAGTACAGTCTTCAGCACTTTAATTAATATTTAGAAAAGATTCTGACTTTGCTGTTTCTGCCTATGATAAACCTCTTTTGATGCCAATATTACAACTGCAAGGTGAAATAAAGGACATGGTTCTGAAGGGGAAACACAAAATCCAGAACTTTCCCTTTCAAAATAATTTTGAATTCCATAAATAGTTTCAATAAATCTGTACTTTGGAGCTAGCAATGTCTCCTCAATTGTAAAAGCCATTTTTTCATTATTTCTGTTTTTGTTGGGTGCTATGGAGAAAAGAACTCTACCAAGTAAATATCTGAAAGAAACTTTTGCTGAGTGGGATATCATACATCTTCAAAAAGCAACATGAAAAAAGTATTTTTTATTTTTCTACTCGGAATTGTAGTTTAAAACAGACATTTGAACGAGTGAGTATGAAGCAAATTAATGAGGAAATGAGAATACTAGAAGATGCAAAAACCTAGGAAACTGATGAAAATTAAAAACCCTGCGAATAGTTTTCTGACTCTGAATGGCAAACTCAAGAGAGATGAAAGATGAATGCATGAAAAAGAACATCTTTTTGTTCCTTGAAAGAATAGGTTATTGTCTACTTGTATTTCTTGGGCACCATCACTGGTAGTGCATGCACAAAAAAACAATGGAAGACACATCCCTGCCCCAAGGAATGTACAATCAAAAGACCCAATGGGAAAATGTCCAGTCGTTGCAAAATGAATAGAATTAGATCCAAAATTAAGCAAATGTACTTAAACAGCAATGCCTCCCAAACTCCCAGCATATTAGCAATAGTTCAGCAAAAGACATAAGTCAGCCTAACCATTCAAAGATAGATATTTTGATGACAGATTAAAAATAAATAGACATGGTAATGGATATAAAGGAAATAAACTGAAGTTGCAAGGAAATGTTTTTCTTTAAAAGCTGAAGTTCTCAGGTCAAATATGCTGTCAACACGGTGTGACACTTAAGGTCTCAAAAAGCACTCAGAGCTAAACTTCAGCTCCATGCATGCAAATCACTGGTGTGTGTGGTTGTTTATCACTGTCACTTGTACAAGCAAATGATAGAATTTACATCTCTAAAAGCCCGTTTGTGCTTAGTTTGTATTCAGTTAGCACATACAGCTGAGGTTTGTATGCATATCTCTATATTTTATCGTTTACTTGCAGAAAAAGCAGTGTTCAAATTGTACCTGAGAAATAGATGTCATATTTTGAAAATCTGGTTCTCAGTAGCACTCAGAAAAAGTAAAAACCCCCAATACAATGGTTCAGATAGAATCTAATCTATTTCCAGCAATGACACCAAAATAAGATAACACAGTTTATGATCAAACAAACAAGATGCCAGACATCTTGTGGATGTTAGAGTTTTTTCTGTTTCCTTTTTTGTGTCCTTTAATTGACAATGAAGTAGTTCATAATTTTGACCATCTTTATCTCAGAGAAGGTTTTAATGCTTTGCTCCAAGTAAACACAGCTCATAACTCTCAGTACATTTGTTTGATCCTGCCATGAAGACTCATGGCATGTCTGTTCTTTACAATGGTGTCAGTCATGTAAGCAGAACCAAAATTCCTGGATCAGGAGAGGTGTGAGGCTGAATTAGTCAGCTAACCTCTCTCTATGCCATCTTCAGCATTGAGCTGGGCCCTTCACCAAGTTCTGTATCAGCAACGTCCAAGCTATCCCCACATGATGGATCCCAGTGCACAGGGATCCATTAGGCCTTGCTTATTTGCCATTAAATTATATTATTTTTATATTTATTTGTATTTGACAGGATATTGCAGTAAGATCAAGATAAAATTTATTTAAAGTGCTTCGATTCTGAAACACAAGGCTCAACTGCCAAGGAGAAGAGTGGGACTATAAAGCAGCTCACTGTCCAGTTTAGTTCTTGCATTTGCCTCTAAGAGACAATGTTAGCCCTCAAACAATAAATCACATTCACTCCTAGTCTGGAAGTTTATCTATACAGCTATTCATCTCATTTCATGGGAGCACCAGAAGAACTCACAGCTGCAGAAAACAGTTGAAGTCAGAATCCAACAGCAATCCAAGAGATTATATTTTTTCTTCTTCATCAGCTGCTTAATTTATTCTCAACTTCCAGAAGGACTTTCCCTGGATTTACCTGTATCTACCTCAATTGAAACTCTTCTTCCAGAGTTTAAGCTCTAGCACTCTGGGATCACTGTATCAGCATGTAAAACCTGGATCTTCACATCATTCTACGTACATGCAAAAGTGGTCAGGATTCAAGCCCTGGGCATGAATAGCTCTTAAATTACATTGTGTTCTCTTGAAAGTTGGGTCAGAGCTGACCATAAGATAAATGGTATCCCACCATAGCAAAATGCAGTATACTTAAAAATGGAATTCAAGTTTGAGAGCCAGAGGCTGTGTCTGTGAAGACAGGGCCTATGTGAAGTAGATATATAGAATGTTTTCTGGTTTAATGCTGGAAATCTGTCTGGATGATAGTCAAAGTACTAAACAGCTTTTACTAGAAACAATAGCCCTGTATAATAACCTGTGCTAGTCTGGTCTTGGGAAAATCCCCATTTTCTTAGAACTAAGCCAATGGCAAGATGCCTGTTGTTTCTTGGGGCATTATCACACGGATGTCTCACAATAAGAAAACAATTTTGAAGAAAAAAATCCCTATTTTGAGTGCCTTCTATGAAATTAATTTGCATTTCTATTACTTTCTAATGAAAAACATTGCAGTTTACATACTTCGCTATATTTATACAGCTTTTATAAGCTTGTCAAGTTATCTATTTTGCTAGCCCTCCATTAAGTGCTCTGGAATAATTGTGTTCACTGTATTAAGCACTTCTATTTTTTCTAAAGAAAATTAGTTGAAAACTAGGAGTTGATATCTTAGATCTAAGACCAACAGGCCTCCTACTCCAGTACCCTGACAGTGCCCAGTGTCAAATACACTTCAAAGGAAAATAAGTCGGCAAAAGTATCAAATAAATATGTAATAATAGTTGGCACTAGACTTTTCTCTTAATTACCACCACACTGTCTTTAATTTATGCCAAAAATAAAAAATTTTATCTACAGTGTAAAAATGTTTTTTGCTGTAACTCCTGTAACTGTTTTTCTCTTTACCCATATAAAGGTCTAATACGCTTAAGAATTTAAAAGACATTTTAAAATTCCAAAATAAGGTACAGTAAAGCAAATGCAAATCAGTAGACATTACATTCTCAAACATGAGTAATGACTCAGCGTTGTTCAGATGTGCATTTTGATTTCTGCAGCTGCATCTTGCAGTGCAGTGCTATCAGTCAGATTGAAGCTCTAAACAATCTGGTGATTCTACAGTTCTGTGACATCTAATAGCTCATTTACTTTTTTCTACCTGTCACAACAACATAACAATCTATTTAAGGAGTCCTTATTTAAGATTTGCCTCCTACTAAAAAAATCTGTATTCTGGGACATGATTCAGAGGGATGTGAGGGTTAAATAGGTACAAGCAAATACTATTACCTTTGAGCCATTTTTTCTGAAGAAACTAACTCCACAAATGCCATGTTGAGTGAGAACTTTCTTATTCTCTGTTTAAGAAACACTCAATATGGTTGAAGTATAACTGCAGTGTACACAAAAACAAAGAGCACAGGAAAAAAATAAAAATAATATCTACATTTCATTAAAACATCCACTCAAACCATCTTGTGTATTTGTGCACTTAAATACATGGTTATGTAAAACACAAACATATATAAAGCATGTATTTCCATATCATATGGATGCATCTACCCCCACCATGTGAAATGGAATAGTGGATAGACAGTAAACAAAAACATCCCTGCTTCTCATTTGCCATGTTTCAGGATGAACTAGAGAAGCATTTACAAGCAGGAAACACTAAGGTATTGGGAAAAAAAAATCATATTCTAAAAAAAAATATATATATAAAAGGGTGTTTACCAATGGAAATTGAAAAGCTCCCTTCAAACACAAAGGCCAATTGAAAGCAGTCTCTAGGGGAGGAAAACAAAACCCAAAACAACACAGGATAAAATCTTGATTGCTGAAACAATTCTAAAATGTTGGAAAAATGAATTAATCTGAACGGATATTAGCTACTTGGTGTATCTGATTATGGACAAGTGTTAAAAGAATAGCAGCCTAATTCAGAGAGTTAAGACTACATTTAAATGAAATTGATGCAGCAGACTGGCTGAAGAACAAGTTTATGATTCAAGAGCAGCAGAATGAAGAGCTATAGATTGAAAGGATGTAGAACCATATTGGCTGTACAGGCTATCAAGTGGAAATTCAGAAAATCTGGAGAGTTAAAATTACAGGTATTGATTTCACTAAAAAGATAAAAAGTTACTATGATATTGGAAGATCTCATTTGGCCCGTTCTGGGTAACAAGTTTAGTATGTATTACTCGTCATACTACAAAGAATTCTTAATTGCTTGAGATGCAATTTCACAGCTCAAGTCTTCAAGCGAGTGCATGATTGCTTATTTAGTGCTGGTGTATATTTTAAGAGTTGTGGGGAAAAAATTCTCTGGAGTAATTTCTTTTTCAAAAATGAAAAGTTGACTTTTTGGCATAGCAACCAAGTTATCTGTACTGGTAAAAATACAGCTCCTTGTTATCTCACTAATACTTCACTAAATATGTTTTGTTTTCAGGAGGCGACTGAAAGGAATCTGATGTATGAACAGCCTTTATGACTGATGCTGATAGTTTGATGAGTGAAATTCCTGTTCTTCTTTAGAAGGAATTTTACAGCAATAAACTTTTTCTCTGCACTGAAAAATAGGGATTTCAAAACAAGACAGTTCAAACGTGAGAAAAGTTTTTAAAAATTCTCATGAAACACTTAATTTGGATAAAACAGCTTTGTAATAATTTTCAGGTGCTCAGTGGTAATCAAATTTTGGTTTTTCTTTTTCATTGTTTAACATTTGTAATAACTAGGATGCACTCAACATTGTTTATTATCTTGAAAATTTTTCAGGGGCCTGATAGTCCTAAATTTTAGGAAAAAATATTCATTGTAACTGCAAAAGATAATTAACCTGCCAAGTACAATTCAAGGCTAAAGGAAATGCAGCCACATTATATCACTTAAAATTACGTACAATTAAACAATGTTTAAAAAATTCTCACAGCGATATTTCAAGAGTTTTGCACAGGCTGAGAAAAGCTGTACTTAATATAATATCCAAAGAGATTAAGGTGGATTCAGTTTTTATAGGCATAAGATCATCAAAGGGAAACCTTTTAGAAACTTTAATGGAAGGCTTCAGAAAAAGGTAAATATGACCCAGCTTCATGGGCCTCAGCCACCAGAGGATGATACAGCCTATTTGTAAACAAATGGTTATTTATTAGCTGTGGTATTTGAGAGATGATGATTGCTAGGGATTTATGAGTACATAATCTCATTTCTCTTAATCGTGGCAATGACTCAATTTTCCTAGCTAGAATGGAGTTTCAGTATGTTCCACCAATCTTGCAATACACTTTATCATTTGGGTATTTTGGGTTTTTTCTTAACTCTAAGCAACAGTGATCATAAGACATGATATCAGTGGGGAGCATTTACCATGACAAAGCACTGCAAACTTAGCGGAACTACAGTCAAAACACTCTCTTCTGTTTCATTACAAAACTTCATTTGTCATTTGATGTAGAAGTAAATATCAGTGCTATTTAAAATGACAGCAGAGAAGAAATGGTAAATAGTCAGAAAAAAGAAAAATATTAAGGTTACATAATAGCCCACTTAGTTCTACTGTACAAAGTCAAAGAAAACTCCTAAATGCTTATTAACACAATCAGTTTTTAAATACAGAGCTCCACACAGTGTGTGGGAATGGGTCAGTTCCTGTCTCCAGAGCCCTAGTAAATTGGGCAACATAGGTAAAGTGACCAGAAAGTAATTTACTGGATTTCTGTCCTTCAACCTTGCAAATTTCTCATCACAGAACTTTACCATGTGGTGGCAGGTGAGCCTACATTACAAGAGACAAAGAGAGTCTGCTGATGGGACAAGTCCCTAGTACCAAAAGAACCTCCTCAGGTTAGGGCGACCAGAAAGGCTTTCCACAGAACGCGTTGTTCTGTTAAGTTAATCCACCCCAGTTCTGCTTCCCTGGTTGGCCCATGGCCCCTCCACCCTCCTTCTGTCTTATATGTTGCATGACCTAGAAAGTTCTCCACTCCATTGGCCTTTGCCCCTCACCACTCCCCCAGCTTCCCCATTGGTTCCCATTCCCTAGTCCCACCTTTGTACCGCCCCTGTGCCCTCAGATCATTGGTCTCTGATGCTCCCTCCGCTCCCCTACTTAAACCTGGACCCCCCCACTGTTCTCTGTCTTCCCCTCTGGAACCTTACAGGGTGTTTGAAGAGCTCACACAGAACTCCGCGTGGGGCCCCTTCCTGCCTCTTTGCCATCAACCCATATGAGTGAAGCTATCCATGTGTGTGTGCGTACACGCGCGTCTGAGTGTGTGGCTGATCCTGCTGAGTGGCTTCGCCAAGGAGATGCTCTTGGAAGGTTGCAGCACCTTGTGCTCCAGCACAAAAGCTGAGGAGCCTGGGTTAGTGATAGCTGCATTTTAAGCTTAAACATTTACCCATCTTTCAAACTTTATGAGCTTAAATATGTCTCGGATACTTTCATTACTTGGATATTCTGATTTAGACTTTTTGTCCTCAAAGGCACGTGATGACAGACACAAAGTACAGGGTTGACTCTTAAGGGTATTCTAAGAATGACTGATTCACATCAGGTTTCAGTAAAAAACTTGCCATTATGAATTTTTTAGGAAATAAGTATATATTATGCATAAAAGCCCAAAGAACAACATGACTATGTTCAGAAAGTCAGTACAACTGCCTAGCTTTTAAAAACAAAAATTCTAAACAGACAATACATCGTATGTACATACTCTCAACTGGTTTGTGTTGGTGGGTACAGCACAGACCTCTGACATGCAATCTAGAAAAGTACTTGAGTTGTGAAAAGCTGTCTCTTTTCTATGAATCAGCCACAAGAAGCAGGTGAGACGTGCATGTCATCTGGCCTACAGAATTTTTACCTGGCAGGAGCAAAACACTACTTCTAGGGGCAAGGTAATATTTACCTATCATTTTCCAAACATAAATCCTCCACAGGTGTTGTTCCATGTACATCCATATCACAGTCATAGATTCCTTAGTGGCCTTCCCAGTTAAATAATTTCTTTCTGAGATCCAGGCTGTTCCCACTCCTTTTTATTAACTTTGCATTTTAACTCCACTTTTCTCTGCCTTCATTTAGTTTTCCTAATAATTTCAGTCCCTCTCTCTTGCCCTGTGCTCCTTCGTTGTCCCCATCCTTGTAACACTCAGGCCCAGCTCCTAATGCTCCACTTAGGCAATTTTCCTTTTATTGCTGTGGCATCAGCAGGGGTTCTTTGACACTAAAACAGAGATAATCTCCTGCTACAAGCTCTGTTCTCCAAACCACAATACTTGTCAAAGAGAGGAGGAATTGCACAAAGCCCCACTTGGCCCCTTCAGTCCAGGCAAGGAGCAGATCCAGTGAAGATGAAGCTTTGGAGAAGGTAACTGCCAAAATCTAGTGGCTAAAAATATGTAGGCTTTTTCTTTGTTTTGGGGGTTTTTTTCCTAGGAGGTTACAAATGCAAGCCAAATGTAGGCAGATTTTCACAGGGTAGCTCATGCCAAGCTTTAGGCCACTGCTCCAGGACATAAAGATAATACAGTTTCCTCAGTAATTGTAAACATTTCTCATAGGAACAAGAATACTTTCCTATTAAATCTATTGTGAGGCATGGATCTGCTTGCTTAAGCTTTCCAAAACAAGTAAAGTACTACATTCATTTCAGCCTGAGGCAGACACCTGCCATGGAAATCTTCGAGCTGAGTATTTAAAATTTAGCAAAACTGTATTATATCTGAAGACACTTAATAATGGGGAAAGGCAGCGTCTTAAATAAGGGGATTTCTTACGTGTTTGTTTTAGATTTTAACTGTACCCAGCATTGTGGGGATTGAGTTATTTCCTCTCAAGGGGATGAGAGTCATTTTGCAGACAATCTTAAAAACAGAATTTAACTACAGCTGTCTGCTTTGTTCTTCAAGGGCATGGGAGATGCTTCAAAAAGGCTAAATTGTGAACTGAACAAAGCTTGTTTTAATAATTTCTGTGTATGCATTTGCAAGGCATCTGAAAAAATACCCATGTGATTTCACCAGATGCAGTGATACTGGATGTGTTTCCCAGGATAAGATTAGGAAGATTGCCTTGGGTTTGCTCCACAGGGGACAGGTCAACTACCTTTATTGCATGCCATCAGCAATGTGCCACTGAGACATTTCCAAAAGATTAAATACTTCTCAGGATTAGGAGGCCTGGTTAAAACAGAGAATTTCTTTTTTTGTTTTTGCTACATGTAATGCCTATTAGAGGGCTATAAAGGGGATTATGGAATCATAAATCATCAACAGTATTGTTTGCTGAGGTCTTTTTGTTATTTTTGCTTATATATATGAAAGTATGTGCATTTTCAACTTGTATATGGGTGTAAATATCTATTAAAAAAAGCAGAATAATACATCGTTTAGTCTTCCTGGACAACTGCTGCATTTCTCAAGTCACTCAGTGCCAGTTAAGCTTTGCTTTGTGGTTGGAAGTGGTAGTTGGTATAGTTATTGAAGAGATTTTTTAGGATTTTTCAAAGCATTGCTTATCAGCAAGTACTTTTTATGTGACTCCATAGTACTTCCCTGTTCTGTAGTAGAGGTTTCTTTAAAATTCCCTCTACAATCAAGAAGAATGACATTTAAGGACTATGCTAATAATGGCAAATTCTATTTCTTGTTAATTATTTCTCAGTCTCACCTAGTGACTCTTTCAGTTTATATTACCAGACCGAATAATACAAGATTCACTTATTTTGGAATTTACTCTTTTTGATTGAAATGTTATTGGGTACCAGATCCAGAATCCAAGTGTCCTGGGTACATTTTACATTGCAACCCAGGACACCAAGTCAATCAAATAATTATTAAAACAATTATCAAAGCTTCACATGATGTTTCCATATTTTTAGTATTAAAATTTTTATTTTCTTTTGGAAGCAGTTGTAACCTTCTTTGTGTTTGCTCCATACAGAAATGAAGGCTGGCACGTGGTACATAAATTCACAACATTACAGGTCAGTCTCAGAGGCTGCAGGACTATGGATGGAGTATCTTATTTTTGGCAAAAGTCTCACAGAGCCCGTCACTTTATCTTTCCAACTATTTTACTCCTGAATCTGACCCTGTCTTTAAAATGGGCATCATGCAGTGAAGCACAGAAGTTCAGATGGAATAGATCTATTTTGAAATTTTGCTTCCAATACATCTCCTCTAGAACTTTAAGAAAATCAGTCTCAGATCATGGTCCCATTGTGCTAGGAGCTGTACAAAAAAAAAAAAAAAAAGAGAACAAAGATGACTCCTACTCCAAAGAACAAAAACTAAAAAAAAAGACTAGGGGGGATGTAATAATGCTGGTAGATTTTAATAGGCACTTAGGTATTAGTATAAGTATTAGTAGGCATAAATACTGTAAAAGAAGATGAATTCTTACATTAGAGACCATGCTATATAATTTAAGACTTTTAAAGTAGGTAAGACTTGTCATCAGAAGTGCCAATGGAAATAGGTCTGAAACCAGTAGGACTTTTGACTTCTGCCAGATTTAATTTAAGAGTAACTGATTTAGTCTTAGGTTAACTTAGCCTATCTGGAGGAAGACTTACAAAAATAGATACATCCACTTTTTGTATTTGTGCTGACACTGCTTCAGGTTAGGGCTCGGAGATAAAACAGGGCCCTGCCCTGAGAAAACATTTCACTGCCACTGATTTCATGTTCATACTCAGCATCCCAGCTGCAGATGCATCAGGATCCTCACATCTTTGCAGCTTATTGTTTAGAACTAGGATAAGGTTTTTCCGTAACAGCTGCCCAGCTGTTGACGTTCTTCCGCTCCTTCAGAACTCTTTTTTTTTTTTTATCATAGAGCTGCAATCTTTCTGTCAAGCTTATCAATAATGTGCTGCATATGTGTATCTTTTACAAAATACTCATATTGCACTGTTTTTTAAATTATTCTTTTGTCTCATGTCTCCTGTTTACATCAATTTTTTTAAGCCTCAATCCTTTGAAATATATTCTCTCTTTGGGGCAAGAACATTGAACTCTTCCTGATGCCTAACTCAAGTGTGGAAATCAGCACGACGTATCACATATACTAAGTGTGGGATACTGAAATGTCAAGTGCAATTCTGAAGAAGGTATGAAGGACACCCAGTGCCTAAGGAGACAGTCTGAACCACCATTTCCTGAGATACCTGCAGCCAGAAGGGATGAATGTGATCATGGCATAAAATAAAGCTATTCAAACCTGGCAGCACCCTTGGAGGATGATAGCTGTGCACACTATGCATGTTTGGCTCAAAAACGTGACAAGCAACTGCAGAATATTCTAGTGACAATAGCAATGGATATTTCCAGTACTTTCAGCATGCTTTGGAATGCAGGATACATATCCAAGGTCTCTTAAGAGTTAGCACTTAGTAACATCCTAATGTCATCTCATTTACTATTGCTCACGTTAAACTGCATAGTACTGTACACATGCCAGTTTCCATTTTATTGTACAGGATCTGTTTTGTTAGGGAATGCTCATTAAGTTCTCTTCAGTTAGCTGTTAGGCATGTTATATAGATTTCATCTCTGTTTTTGTGAAGTGAGTTTTTAAAGCCCCTTTCTTAAGGTCCATAGTTATCCCTGGCCCACACTGTTTGGGTATGAATGGTGTGTTTATTGTGTACTGGAAAACTAAAAGTGAAATAGATTTGGGGTGTGCTTCTGACTGAAAACTTAGATCATGTCCTAGCAAGCTGGAGCATGCTTCTGCCTGAATCACACATGGCCAAGCATCAGCTGCCTTGCAGTGCCATAACATGGCCCATGACAGGTCAGCCATGTGACTCTTCATAGGAGGGTCCCAATATTGTGAAATACGATGGCAGATGGATTTGTAGGCTGTTTGAGCTGCAGAAGCCTTTCTAAGCCTATAGGGAATGCTACAAGTGTCCTGTATTTGACCATGAAAAGAACTGAGACACATCAAGGAGCACAGCAGCCTTAGTGAGCTCCATGGTCCAGCCCCTAAGGTGCCATGCAGACATAATCATATTCATGAACATATGTCTAGTTGTTTAACCCTCTTCCACAAGCCAACCCTTCCAGTACCAAAAAGTGTTTTGATTTCAAGTCTTCCTTACAGAGATAAGAAAGGCCTGAGATACGTAGAGCAAGTAATTATATTACTGACAGTGTTAATATTACAGTGTTCCACCTGCTCTCTCATTCTCCACCATTGCACCAGCAACTCACTTATTCAATCTTAAAGATTTGAGTGAAGCACTGCAGTTTCTTTGCAGCTTCTCCAGTGAGAAACTGCAGTGCTCTTCAGGATGTGAAAATGTGAGTGCAAAAAATATGCTTTGCAGCTCTTCAGTTGGCAGAATGCCCCACCATATGACCCAGCCTGCAGAGAATGACCTGAAATGATGGAATTGGGACAAAGCCCTTCCCTCTGCCGTGAACAGCTGCACTGCACCTACCTCTGGCCTCAAAGATAGTAAGAGATTATAATTCTTCTGCTTATAGCAATGTAGCTCACATCCTGCATTAACTTTGTGCATGATAAAAATGCTTCATTATGGTGATACATCCTCTCGCAACCAGCTCACAAAATTGGCGAGATAAACTTGAGTGAACAAGATGCACTATTCTGAAAGATGATACAGTTTATTTACATGCTCTACAGATCAGAGAGCTCAAGAAGGGAGTTTGCCTCCCAAAAAAAATTGCTTGGTTTTTTATTCCGTGTTCCAATTCAGATTCATATGCTATTTGCTGCTCAATTATTGTCCTTGTAGCTTGTTTATTTTTACTACTTTCCATATTTCTAATGCTGAACTTTTTTCATAATATTTTTCTCCATATAATTAACTTAGAATTTTCTAAGCAAACTTTCTTTGGCTTACTTATTTTCTTCCTGTATTTGCAACCTCCTTTCACTCTTCTGTTTTATCTCTGTTTTCACTAATATTTGCAAAACCTTCTAATTTAGCATCATTTTTGAAACTTGCTATCTTCTTTTTAACACCCCTCTCTTTCAGATTATTAATAATACTGCTAAATAAGACATGTTTAAGAGATTTTGCTGCTTCCTTTCTTTCATTCTCAATGACTCTTTGCAGCATGCAACCTGAAGAAATCTGTTTCCCTAAAGATCAATGTGAATAAATGGTAGGACAGACTGGTTAGGGAACATACTGTGTTCTGAGGAAATGGCACCTCTCTGATCTTTCAACAAAAACCACTCCAAACTAACCCTCAGGAGAGCTCACAAACTCAAATTTTACTAAATTGAAGTAGAATATTCACAGATTGTAGATGTAGCTAGAGATATTTTATAAATCCACTGCTCTGAAGAAACTGTCCCATCCACATCAATCTATTAACTCTAACTTTGTCTCCTTCCATGCATGCTAAAATCCTGCTCTTGCATGCCATTCTTGTCCATGTACAGCCAGAGGAAACAAGATGATGTGCTGTTTATCTTCCTGCAAGGTAGCCAGAAATGGTACTGTGCCCATGCTGCTCATAATATTTTGGCTGTCCATCACCTGCTACAAGTACCTGAACAGTGAAAAACCCAGAGATAACTCCTTTCCATTATCCATTACCAACAATCTTTGGTCAAAATATTCAGGTGTAATCAAGATATCAAGGAACCAAGGAATTTTCTGTTATATCTTTCTCACCTCTACATTAATTTTGGTAAAACATAAAGCTATTTATTCAGTTATTTGTTTAATGGTGACATTTTGCTGATTTATTAAGATCTCTGTATGGCAGGAAACTCTTAGATTAGCACTTAACCTAGTTAATCAGTTTTTTCTGGCTCTCTTTCTACTAAAAATCTGAAAAAATACAAAAGATAATTTTTTTTTAATGTATATGAAATGCTATTTTAGTAAGCATATTTAATAACGTACATCGTGCATGCTTATATTTTGTTTTGTAAACCTTCAAGCATCCTGTGAAGTTCATTTTTAAGTATTTCTCGTAACAATGCAGAGAAGACTCTTCTAGCTCAAAAAAATGTTAATATTTTTCCTTTGTGATTACCAGTTCGACTGTTGATGAAACTTCAGTAAAGTGAAATGGATCCAACGTAGCTGTCCGGTGAAAATCAATATATATCTCAAAGATGTATCATATTTTATTACAAGCCTTTTAGAGTACCTCTCATCATTGCATTTATCAGAAATGTCTTGCCATTTACATTTCTGTCTGAGCTAGCCACTACTAGAGTTCAAGTTTGAATGGAATATAATTGACTTCACTTCCTGTTTCACTAGCTGAAGCTGTTAGACACAGTTTCAAATATAATGTGAAGCAAGAATAAACAGATATTGTCATCAAAAGAAGGAATCTGCTGTGGCCACTGTTCCTGCCCTTGCTCTGTTCCCTCTCTTACATCCCCAGATGTACTTACTTACTTATGTGACTACACGGTGAACTGGATAAACAAAGTAACCTGGCCAATCTCTGACTCCTTGCTGGAGGGGATATGGGGTAATTTTGATCCAGGTTGCTTTTCTAAACTAATTTCCTAAATACTCAGGCAAATACTTCACTGCATCAAGGGACACTGAGAAAAACAAAGCACTAAGTCAGAAGGACTGTGCACTGCAGCAATGTCAATTTGATGCTTTGAAGCTATGGTACTGGAAAAGTGTGATTAAAATAAAATGATACCTAAAATACATCAGTGTTCTTACTGAACTGCAATGAAAAGGCAGTCATGAGAGATATCCTGGAAATCACCAATCTAGGCAGCATAATTACTAAAACAAGATAAACTATTCGCTAGTTGGTAAAAGCATAAACCTTCTTTTTCCTTAAGCATTTTATATTGCCTGATAAGAATTCCTCCCTAGTCTGTGAAGAAACTATTTATTAAAACTTTGCTTATTTTGGCTTGCTTGCTTACTTTTAAACCTTCTCAGATTTTTGGTCTTACCTCTTGGCTGTTTTATTTTTCTTCCTAGTTTCTTCTGAGAGATTTTGTCAGAAATCCTTTCGAAAAATCAAAGTAAATTACTTCCTCAAGATGCCCTTTATACACTGTACTGTTGACTCAGAGAATTTAGTTGGTCAAGAACGTGTGATTTACCCTTGTGGCAGCTAGGCTGGTTTGATCATATCAGCATATATTTATCCAAGTGTTTCATTACTTTCTCCTTAATTGTACTGCAGCAGTTTTTATAACACTGAAGAGAAGTTTGCCAGCTTGTGATACCTGGAGTCATTCCTTAATCCTTTAAAAATATGGGAACAATGCTAGACACTTTTCAAACATTGCCTTTTTTTGCTTTAAGTGATGTATAGATTTTAGGGCTTCACTTTCACATTTTATGTTTCTCTTTTGCTCTGAGTTCTTTTGTCTTTTAGTCACAAGCAACACTTAGCAAAGAAGAAGTATTTTCAAAGATAATTTATGTCTGCTTGAGGCCATAAAAAATAGTAAAAGATGACTGGCCTAAATAAGGTGATTTATTACTTAAAATCTTTCTTAATATTAATATGTAATCATGTGAAGCTTTAAGAAACCTCACTAACAAGAGTTGTCAGAAATAGAATTGTTTTGAGAATAATTTCAGAAATATTTTCTTTATAAAAAGCCTCAGAAGGAATTAAATAATTGTAAAAATTGCACAAAATAGTTTTAAAGGGCTTTTCATTGAAAAATTAATGTGAAGGTGATGACCATTTATCCCATAGAATAGCGAAGTGAAGGCCTTCATATTTTAAATTAATATTTTATCTGTCTCTTTCTGCCTCTTTCCTAATTCCATTTTTATCCACTTTGTTCTGTTTCTCTTTTTCTTCCCTACTCCTTAGGGTGGGAGGAAGGGGATTTGCTTTGATCTTTATTATATTTTGTAGACTTTTTAAAGTATAATTTTAGTTGTAGGACAGAGAAATAAGCATACCTTGGATGTTCTCTAACAAATCTAAAAGCTGTGTAGCAGATAATAATCTTCTCGACAAATACCCTATTTCTGAAGTGAAAAAACTCTTAGAGAGAACTTAGAGTTAAATTTTCCAGTACTGAACTTAATGTTAACCAAAAGAGTTTATATATGAGGCTCACAGGACAATTAAACACCATTATTGTTTAATATTGAAAAAAAAAGGAGTATGTCAAGACTATATAGTTGAAAAGCAGTTTTTAACTGATGAAAGATATGTGCAAATCAGTTCCAAACATATAAAGATCCATAATTTTCCTAGAATGCATTGAAATTGATTTAGAATCCGAGAAACTTGATTGGGTTTATTTTATCAGTTATCTAAACAGCCATATTTCAGTTATCTGCAATTTTTAAAAATCTAAATAAAAATATTTCTCTGTGGGAAAAAATACTACTTCAGTTTTCAACCTTAAACTAGAAAATACAGCAAGCTTTTTAGAAATTGTGTCATGTAATGGTCAATTAAAATAACTATTCCTTTTAATAGTTCAAACTATTCTACTTCATGAAGAACCAGTGAGTTTGTGAGAAAGTGGGCAATATGTGAGTACAGTTCAGCAAGGCAGTAGTGAGACTGTGGTGACACAAGTCACTCAGTGATTCTCCATGGCTGAATCCCAAGGTATGTTATAAAATAAATGCAAAGGATCTGGAAGATGTCTCTTCCCATGTCTGGGGACTTGGACTAGGTGATATTTAAGGTTTCCTTCCAACCCAAAGCATTCTGTGGTTCTCTGAAAAAAATAAACTTAATAAAGGAAAATTTCTTAGATGCTGTCATTATTTCCATACCATCTAAGCTTACGAAAAATTATATGCAAAAAAACTCCTTAGCATTTACCAAGAATGCTGTGAAAAGTATCTCATGAAGAGCTACATTATTTTTATGGACTGTGAATATTCTTACTGTATTTTCAAGCCCTGGCTCTATCTCATGTGACTGGGTGGCTCTACAGTATCTTTCCCGGTACCAGATTTCAAATCAGTCTTCAAAGGTGATGTTTCATGGTTCTGAACATGGTACCAAGCAAACAGAGTAAAAAAGAGTGGCTATTTAGATAGTGTGTGCTTCTGAAGAGAACTGTGGTAGGAGACAGTTTTTGTGCATGTGTGCCTTCAGAATGCTCTCTCATAGTGATAATGAACCAGCAAGGTAGGCTGGTGGTGTCCTGGGCTGCACTAGGCAAAGCACTGCCAGGCTGAGGAAACTGGTGAGGTCACCTGGAATACTGTGTCCAGTTTTGGGCTCCTCAGTACGGGAGGAACATACTGGGAGGAGTACAAAGAACCACAAAGATGATGAAGGGACTGGAGCGTCTCTCCTATGAGGAATGGTGTGGAGAGCTGGGACTCATCAGCCTGGAGAGGAGAAAACTCAGGGTGATCTTCCCAATGTATACAAAGAACTGAAGGGAGAGAGCAAATAGGATAAAAACTCTTCCCAGTGGTGACCAGTGACAGGACCAGAGCCAATGGGCTCTGAAATACAAACTGAAATACTGGACACTCCCGCTGAAAATCAGGAAACACTTTTTCATCATGGTGGTGACTGAGAACTGGCACAGGTTGCCCAGGAGTGCTGTGGAGTCTCTCTCCTTGGAGATATTTAAAAGCCACCTGAGTGTGATCCTGGGCAGACAACTCTGGATGTCCCAGCTAGAACCGGGAGACTGGACAATAACCTCGGGAGGTTATTACAATCTCCAGCATTCTGTGATTCTGTGATAATCCTTTTGTGATGGAGTAATTTTGCACCAGGAAAGGCAAAACAATGCAATAGTACAAAAGCACAGAATATTTGTCCAGATTTTCCAGCATTTCAAAGCATTTGTAGATCTGATGCTGCAGAAGTGCAGCAAGAATGTGTTGAAATAAAATATTAATAAATGGGAGATTGAAAAATACTATTTCTACTGAATAGAAATATGAAAGATAAGATGCTGTGAATGCAGTCACTTAATTACACTAAGTCATTACATTTTTAATTTTCCAATGAGTACCAGGAGTACAGTCCTTTCTGGTACTGCTGCTCCTCCTATTTTCTTTAAAAGAGTTTGTGGGAAGAGGCCAATTTTCTAAACAAATTCTAGATCATTTATCTCTAACTTTTTGCACATACATGATCACTTTTAGAAATATGATCAAAGTCTTTTTGCACATACATGGTCACTTTTAGAAATATGATTAAATATGATTCATATGATATATGAATCTTTCAATAAGAAATTACAGTACAAATAATCTTGCCAGAATAATTTTTCAAAATAGTAAATAATCAGGAGATAATGTTCTAAAGAATATAGCACCACTGCTAAGTAATTCAGAAGACAAAGGTAATTTCATGAAAACTTTCTAATTGCTAGAAGGCTTTTGGAAATGCTGGATGACACCAATTTTTTTTAAAGGAGATAAATGCAAGTACTAAATACCAGTGTTTTTATTTTATCCAATTATGCTTTTAACATTTGGAAATGGTTTACTTATACTGAGAAATAATGAAGGAACAAGAAAATTTCTTCCTTACCAACATACGATATGCTGCTACCATCAATTTAGTTTCTTAGAAATCAATCACTGTTACAATTTTCCTCTGTCAAAACCTCAGAATTTTAAGATGAACTCTGTCCCAACATCTTTAGGCAAAGCCTAAAAGGCAATCACTTTAATTTCTGTGTTCCATCCCTTTGGATGTTGTCTTCCATCAAATGCCTTCAGGACCATTGACTTCAACTATACGAAAACACGCTTCATGGATTCAACTTAGTCAAACTTGCTATTTGCTATCTCAAAGGAGAATTTTGGCTTTGCACATTTTGGAAAAGATTTATAATATGTTTCAGCTGAAGAAATGCCTTAGGCCAATATGGCTGTCCTCAAAGCACACTGCACTAGCAGACAATGCACAAGTCTAAGGTTTCTCTTAAAGCAATGACCCGCTGCTGTATAAATAGTACTAATTTCATTCTGATCTCCCTCTGCATCTAAATATAAAACCACCATGTGAAAAGAACCAAGAAAACTTTCAGATCATGCAGAATACTTAAATGCTGTATATCCCTCTCCAGTGACTTTTTAAAGTAGATGTAGATTCTGTCTTACTGTAGAAAAAAAAAAAGTACATAAATTCATGACCCCATTCTGGGGGATGGGGCAACAGGGAGGTAAGTACCTATCCTTTTCACAACAACTTTGACTCAAAATGAGGCCCTACAACACAGGTAAAACAAATAACTTCCAAACCATGCCCAAAAGGCTCTACAAGCAATGTGCATGAGGATGTGTTTTGATGTTAATAATATGTAGATTATATAAACATAGCCTTACTGTGTCTGACCTAAAGGGTCATGATGAGAAAATAAAGACAAGAAAGAGAAGAGTGCTGAGAGAGCTCAAGTATGTCAAAAGCATGACTCTTAAAGGGCTTTCCTGTAATAAATAGTGTAATGGGAACCAAACAGCCTGGCATAAGATAGAACAAACCCGAGGCTTTCCTGGGATAATGCTCCCAGGAGGGAACAGCAAAAGAAGCGTATTCTCATGTCCAAAGACAATGCAGACCACTAATGTTGCAAGGGCTGTGAAAGGAACAGAGTGTAACAGAGTCTAAAAAGTTGTCCCAAGTGACAAGCCTCATTATTCTGAAAATAAAAAATTTGTCGTTTGAAAATTACCCAAAATATTTCTTTTTCAAATAAAAGAAAGTGCATGGAATAACAAATAATAACAAATGCTGAGTTATAATGCTGTCTTTTAAAATAGGCTGCAATACATTGAGACATCTTTATGAGGTATGGAAATTGCTTTGAAATCAATTAGAAATAAAATGCATCCAAAAAGGCAGCCGATTATACATCCCTGCAAATTTCCAACATTGAGTAATAAATTTTGATGGCACTGAAAGGATTGAAGTGGGGATCTATTCTGGCATTATCTTTTCTAGCGCTCAAATGTTTTATTTAAATTCTAGTGTATGCTACTCATTGTTATGTTTGTAACTGCCATTGAAACACCATCTCTGTGTAATCAAAAAAGTTTGCTGTGAGACTGTCATTCTCACTTGATTCTTATACTTCATCATTTCCACAAACCACTAGATATAGCGAGACTATACCAGTTATGATTATTCTCCACAGTTCTATAAATTAATTTCCTATTCACAAGACAGAACTTGTATTGAATCCACTTGAGACTTAGAAAGGCAGATCTCAGGTGTAATATTTGAGCACACAATGAGGCAGATGAGAATGACTGATTTTTTTCCTAAAGGTCTGACATTGGAAGTACACTCAAGACCTTTATGAAGACTATGATGGCCCACTTGAAAGCTTACAGAAAACTAACACACCAGCATTCCAACCTATGCATCCTACCTTGACTGAAAAAGGCAGCAGAAATGTCAGTAAAATGTGAAAATGAGTTTCCATATTTGACTCTTCGTGATAAACTGGATGCAAAATGAAAAAGTAAAAAGTCTTCCTTAGAAAAGAATACAGACAGTATGATAGGACACCGCCCTTTGAATTGCAACACTCTAGACTTGATCCATGTCAGAGTGATCAAATCAATCAATTCTCACTAATCAAATTAATTACAATTAAATATAACTCCTTACCTAGATATGTGGACAGAGTAGCAGTTCTGACTAATATAGTATGTATTAAAGGACTCAACTGGGCTAAGAGTGGTCTTCCTTTCTACAGATGAGTCAAGCAAGTTACTTCAGAATGAGTAGTACTGCACCCCTTAACAGATCTAGAATTTCTGTATGGAGGGATTCAAATTTTAGTGTTCAAATTATGGAGTTCCTTATAGGAGAAATTGCTCACCATATCTAAAATGCTTGGAGTTCTCAACAACATTGTTTGCTTTTAGAAATATTTTTTATTAATTGAAAAGGAATTTTAAAATTTCATTTTCTAATTATAAATATACTTGAAAAGGGCAAGAATTACTCTAGTCATGAGTTATCAGTAAAAAGAAATATAATTTATACCTTTTTTGTTGTATCTCTCCTTTTTCTTTCTACATGACTCACAAGCTGTTTTTAAAGCAACATGCCTGAGAATTAGTTCCAGATCTTTTGTGCAATATTATTTTTATTATTTGATCATTTAAAACAGTAGTTCAGAAGGGCACCATTTGTAAGAAAAAATATTATTTTAACAATTAAAAAAAGGGTTTCACATTAGCAAAGAACTAAAACCAACAGAAAAAAAAATCAGTTCTTACTAATACTAATGTGAGCACAGGTTAACTCTGTATTAGGTTAGGACAAAATTTATCCCAGAGTTTTTGCTTATTTGAAATAAGTTAATGATATCCAAATAATTGCATCTGAATATTAAATTATTGGGCAGTACTATAACTGTCAATAGTGGAAGCATTATTAAAAGTGAATATTTAAGAAAAACATATTATTTATACATAGAAATCAAAATTAACATCTTGACCATTTTGGGCAGAACACTTTGGAAAAATTGTTACAAAACCACAAGAGAAAACAAAGTTCCCGAGGCTGAACTCTCTGGAAAGAGCTATGAATTTTTTGCTTGGTTGGTTTCTGCTCATCTTTCTCTCAGATACAATATTAGAACAGCTTGGGAGTTCTTCTTGGAGAAAAGAGGATTGTGGAATAAAGGACCATACACAGCCATCTTCCATATTTCCATATATGGGTATAAGGCAAATACAAGAGGGAATTAAATTACTTATATATCGGTATATATGTTTAAAAAATTGGTTTATTTCATATTTACCACAAATACTTTTCGATTGTTCCTACTGAAAATAAGATAATTTGAAACTGGTTATACTATATATGGTTAATATGTTTCTTCACAACTAAAATTTACTTCTCTAGCCAAGGCTCAGAGTGCCATACAGGAAATCATTAAGAAGTATTTTACTGTTTTCCAGCATGTTTACATGAACTAATTTTATAACATACCTGCAAAGATGGAAGAAGCCAAAGAATTATTGCTGTTAGCTATTTTTAATACAATATAGTCAGCAGATAATTGTGTTTGCCTTAATGTTAACTAATGTCCCTCCTACTGTGTTTTAAAAGGAAGTGGATCAGCAGGAAACATTTAATTTACAGCAGCTTCTTGCTGTTTATGTGAAAATCAGCTACCAGAATACCAAATGGTTATTTTAAGTATGATTTATTTTACATAGCAAGAAACGGGGAGAAGTATTTTTAAAATACATGAAATGTCAAAAGTTCAATGTTTTTTTTTACATATTGTAGTCTATACTCAGACTGTTTCAGAGTATTAAGAATATTTGTGAAAACGTGTCCCTCAAAGCTGTAGCTAAGAAACACAGTTATACTCAACAATTCTATATCCTGGTTAATACTATTAATCACTTTCAATGTCACTGTGTCAATGAATGCTCAGCAAGAAATCTGAAAAGCAAAAGTAGATTTTTTGAATTCTGTTTTAATTATTTTAGGATGTTTGGGTTTTTTTCTTTTTTGGGACCTGACTTTTTGTCTGATTGACAGTATATATCTTCATAAAAAACACCTATAGATGTGCTTATACAAAATTCCATACAGTATTTTCAACGACTTTTTAAATCAACCCACAGCTAGCCTGTTGTGAATGCCAAACAAGAAAACAGGGAAGTAAAACAAATAGTTGTCATTTTGCCTCTAGTGCAATTTTAATATTACACTGAGGGGTTATTTCATTTAGCCTTATTTTCTACAATTTCAGGTACTGCAACTCGCAGTCACTTCATAGGTTTATATATCAAAACCACATACTCTAAAACTGGTTGTGAAGTCTAGTGTTTTAAAGGGATTTTTAGTGCAGTTGAGAATGGAATTTGGTCAAATACCTCCTTTAATTTCCTGGGTTTGCCTGTCAGCTATTTCCATGGAAAGCACAGGGATATTTAGCAAAACCAGAACTGGCCAAAGAAAATGATACAAGAAGTTGAGAAGGTTTACATAGAAACAGCTGAAACTCCACTTGGATGGAATCAGTATGACAAAACAACTCGTGAATACTTACTCTTGTAAAACTGGGGAAAGAAAGCCTTGTACTGATACTGAAATGACTTCTGTGATGCTTGTTTATTTCAAAAATGCTTTTATAATTAACAGTATAGATGAGGTTTAGGTTTCCTGAGTTTCACTTATTTGGCCTCCTACATAGAGAACATAGAGAACGATATATCTAGACAAGGTAAGTGTAAAGCAAGTCCAGCTTCTCTTCTCTCAGCCTTGCTCCTCCTTTTCCATCCTATCCTTTCCAAATACTCTGCAGTTTACATGGAGTTGAATTTGTCTGGGAACTATAGCATGGGTTTTTTAGCCTCATTTTTTCCAACAGATCTACATTTAAAGCTCTTAAATTTCATAGTTCCTACCAAGTGGAGTTTTTTCACACCACACAGTTTATAAAATAATTAAGTAAATTAACTGATCATCTAAGATGCCGCACAGAACAATGTGTGGCATGAGAATACCACAGAATTTAGTAGAACCGTTCTACTTTGAAAGATCCAAATGACGTCATTTATTTATATGTTGGTTCACCTGGTTTTAAACTGGAGCTAGTCCAACAGAACTATCTCAACTAAACAATGTAAAGCAAAGTAAATGTTGTAATCTTTCCTTACACAATTCTTAATAAAACAATAAGGTAGGCCAGCAGGACAGCAAACCATCCTGTGTTCCAGTTCCAAAATGAAAACTATTACTTATACTGAAACACTAAGGATGTGGCTTCTGAAAATTAGGGTTTTACTTGCTTTTGTAATTTATACTATCTTGATATTATTAGAAGTAATATGTGGTATGGCAATAACAAATGTCTGGGAAATTGTTTTTTTTTCTTATACTGTCTATATATATTTGTAACTATAGTAATATCATTACAATTGTGATTATTTGAGCATATTAAAAAAATAATAAAACCAAAAAAATCAAATGCTGTAAGAAGAAAATCTTTTTTTAGGCAAAATATTAGAGTTGGGAGAAAACAACACTACCAGAAAAGCTGGACCTGAAGTATACAACCAACTTGAGTGCTAAAACATTTCTATATCAGAAACAAACTCTCTTCTCCTCACAGAGAAAGTATTAAACATTTCACATGTATTATATGTGTCTTGTATATAAGTAATTTCTGATGAGAAAGCCTTCAAAAATGAGGACTTCCATGTGTCTTACCTCCCCACAAGAACTGTTTCAACAGAGCATCTTAACACACCTTTCCTTTAAAAAGATTGTATAGTTTTGTGAAATATCATGAAATACATGTAAGACTCACATTTCAAAAAATTAAATATGATTTCCAGTCATATCATTTCATGACAGATTTGGTGGCTGGAAATTGACTGTGGGAAAAGAATAATTTCACTCTTTAGCAATAATCATAGTACTTAGCTTGTTCTGCTTATGTTTTTTAACAAGGACATAATTCCACAGTTCCACACTCACAAAAACAGCTTTTCTGTTATAGTGAACTTTGTTGGCTAAATACCTCACAAACTACTCTATGTTATGTAGATCCCTAAGTAATTACTGATAAATGAGATGCTGAATGTATGAATGGCCTGTCCTGTTATCCAATAAGAATTGTATGTGCCGTTGTTTTCATTAACAGACTTTGGATCAGAAATTAAAACCTGGTAAAAATCACAATGAAAATCTAACTAGTTAGAAATAGCAATAAGTCATTTAACAAGGAGCAGATTTTTTTTTTAAAAAAAAAAATTCTTACTTAAGAGTTTTTCTGACTTCTGAATAAAATAATTTTATTTGTACTCTTTGAAGATCCTTGCAATCTTTAACTATTACCTTATCTGTGTCTTGTTCTTCAAAATTCTTTGTTATAAGGATCTTGCAACCACAATGACCTTCTTCCTCTCAATAGTGTTGTGAAATTTTTGGGTTATATATAAGGGGTTAACTTTCAGTGCATTTCTGCAGTGTCCCATGGAGCAGGCTTTTTGGTACACTTAATATATTAATAAAAGTTTACTATTGTCTATTAAGCTTCTCTAAATTAGTACACACTAAGAAAAACTAGGTAAATTTATTAATGATATTTCCAATGAATTGTAGATAAGTAATCATTAAAAATTACTAATGGGTCACAATCAGTCCAGAAGCACAAAACAACCAAACAATAAATGTGCTTACACTTAAAAACTAAAGCAACTTCTTGATTTGTCAGCCTATACATTGAAGTCAGCTTGAGGAGTTAGTGCCCACATCAAATACTGAACCTCTCTGCCCAGCTAAGGTTTCTCTTTGTAACTGTTCCTAGGAACCTTAACGTAAGCCCTGCAAACAAAGAAAAACCTATGGTCTCTCACTTTTACCTGTACCTACATAAATATATGTTCTCAGAAAGGCTCTGTTTTAATAAAACTTAATTGTTTTTTATACCTTGTCTTATACATAAACCAGCCAGGTTTCTTTTCTTTTCTCAAGCTTCCCCAAATCTCATAGTTTTCAGATATTATCCACCCTGTCAGAAACATCTTGGGCTTTTGCAGACACTCACGAGAGAAATTCATTAATCACCTATACTTGTTTTTCAAATGCCTAGAAGGACAAGAAGTCCTGAAGTTTATACTTAGAAATTCTATCAAATGAAAATGCATTACTGTTCTCCAGGTCTGTTTATTGCAAGTCTTCAGTCACTGCAATGTTACTGGTTATAACAATAATTATTACTTTCCCTTCTTACAGTACTAACAATTACACAGTTAGAAGAGTCTGCTTTATATGTCATTATAACTTATCTGATTCTCTCAGTCTTACAATATTGTTCTATTAAGTTCTATTGTGAGTGCAGCCAATCTGCAAACCTTTTACTTATCAGTAATATTGTATTCAACAACCACAGTTCTTGTGTTTGCATGTAATTTAAGAAATAGCAATTTAAATATTTTCAACATGTAAGTTTAACTTATTTTAAGGTGATACTAATTTTATGCCTTTTTAACATTCTTTTTTTCACAATATATTTGAACTCTTTGCGAGTTCAACTGACCAAGTAATCCCATGTAGTAGTATGTAAAGTCCTGCACTCTTTTAATAAGCAATTTTTATCAAATGATTCTGTGTGAAGAACAAGCATGTTTAATTGAGAGCAGCAGAAACTGCTACAGTAAATTGAAGGGTTGGACTGATGTTTGTTCTATTACATTGTGCAGTTTTAAACAGGACGTTATGTAAGAAAGATGATACCAAGATGTCAATTATTTTTAAAACATCTATACTGAGAATAGACTTCGGATAAACCAAGATGCTTTAGTCCTGGCTGCTGTAGATTTCCCCTAAACATTTTTCTATAGGGCAAAATGGTGCACTGAAAATTGCTGAAATTGCTGAAGCAATATGCTGCTATTTAGCAAGTTCAACATTTAAAAAGGGAGTAGGTAGTATTCCTGTAGCCTCTACTAGATCACTGTAAAACCCACCAATCTGGCATGATTTAACATGACACATAAAAGCTGCTGTGAATGGAACAGCAACAGTACTACAATTTTAAAGTTATATAATGTACATTATACAGAAAAACTCACATGTCTTCAGCATTGAAATAACTTTCTTTCTTTATAGCCATTTCCACTTCAAATCAAAACACGAAGCTTTCTAAATCTTCCTAAATCTTCTGTTTAAAGAATAAAGTAATTCAGTATTCATGCAGGACATCTGCTCTAACAGACAAACCCAGATGAACTTTGTCCTTTCACTTCAAATTTGCCCTTACAAAAAGAAATTATGTAATGGTATACTATTATATTTCACCTCATCATTTTTCAAACATCAAGTAAATGTTTCCTAAACCCCTTGTATGTTCCAATAAATGATCATAAATATTCTGGACCAAAATACTGCTAATAAAAACAAAACAAAACAAAACAAAACAAAAAACAAAAACAAACAAAAAAAAACCCTAATTCCAGGCATGGATTAAGTACTATAGTGCCCATTTATGCTTTCATTACTTAGAAGGCAAAGGCAGGCTTTTGCAGTAAGATTCTATACCATATTTTAATGTTCTTGAATCGGGTGCCGAGCAAAAAATTAGTGTAGTTGTTATTGAACACCTAAGAATACTGTATTCTCTTCATACAATTCTGTAAAACCCAGTTGATTTCCTATCTTAGATCCTCAAGATTCATGACAGTTCATCAGTTTCAACTTTATTGGAAACTACCAATATATTTTTCTCAGAAGAGTATACTAACTAAACAAATTTTATAATGAAAGTGTCCTAGATAACTATTTATCCATCTGTCAGACTGCTTACCCATTTTTACTTTGTACATCTAGGTTAAGATTTCTCTTAAAGGTCATGGTTAATTCAGTCTTCTGAATTTTACTTTGTGCACAATGTCAAGGAATGTTACCACAATAATCAGTTCTGTGCTTGAAAGTGAAAATGTTTCTAAACTAAAACAAACAAAAAATGTGTCTGTGTTTGTCTCCATTCATGCTTCTTTTTCCTCAAGTCATGTTAACTTTAAAATTGTTCAAATAACACACAAACAAGTGAAATGACATGGGAAAAAAACATAAAGTGATATAATGAAATATTTTATGATGCAATATTTTTAAGCTGACTCATTTTTATTTCCCATTTCCTCTACCAGTTTAATAGAAACCTCTTCCTTAATTATTTACTAATTAATGAATTCTGGAGAGATAGAGAAGGTTAAATATTTTTCCTTTATTTTTACATTGAATTCTAAATGTAAAGTATAGAACGTAGACATTTTTGTTCAAAAAACCCAGAGATCACTTCAAGCACTGGCCCATCTACTCCTACACTTTGTATAACTAATAAAATCAGCACCCTTGCTATTCTCTCTGTCTGCCCATCTTTCTTAATGAATTTTTATCTGTTTCCATAAAACTTGGCTCAAAAAACCCCCAGTACTTCCCAGTCTACAACTGGTTTCTCATATACAACCAAAGTGCAGCATTTTGCCTTTTTAAGTGGCTACCAGTATTCAATATATGGTGTTTTTTTATTCTTAGTTCTCACAACACAAAGAAAGCAATGCTTATTTGAAAACAGACTGACTAGGAATTAATTCAAGCTCAAATAATCTTGACTAAATAACAAACTCTGTTGTATTATAAAAATAAGATAGCATTTCCAACACTTTATGGCCATAAAATGCCATCATTTACAGATTATCAAGGCAGGAGGGCAAGCAGATTTCATTTTGTAAGGTCGTTCCCTCCTAAGTATAGAAAATGAAGATAAGTGCATCGTACGTGGCAAGCTGAGAAGAGAGGTCAATGTTATTTCCGTTCTTTTGCATGTTTAAGGGACTTGTTTTATGTATCAGATTTTTTAAAAAGAAGGAGAAAAACATCAAGGCCAAAAGGGACTATAACTAAATTAGCATGACCACACTTCCTCTGCAGGCCAACGAATCTCCTGCTATTACATCAAACTAAATGTCTTTGTAAAGATTCCAAGTAATGGCAATCTAAATCATGTGTTCCAAAGGTTAGCTACCCTCATTGTTAAAAGAGATGCACCTTATTTATTAGTCTGGTATTGTCTACATTCAGCTTCAAGCTTCTGGACTTTATTACATTCTTTACTGTTTAAGGCCATTAAATACTAGAAATCTCATTTTCATACACCTATTTGTGGACTCTGATCAAATTACATCTGAATCCTGACTCAAACATATTGAACAGATTGAGCTTTCTAAGCCTCTCATTATAACTCACATTACAAGAAGCCCAAAAACATTCTTATAGCTATTTCTGAGTATCTTTTTCAATAATTTGTCTTTTTTGAAATATAACAACCATAATTGAAAATAATATTACAGGAATAGTCTAACTTATGCCATTTGCTAATGTTCTCTATTTCTACTTCTCTATTCCTATATCTATTTTATTTCAGCAAACAGTACAGAAAATAAAGTGATCTACACACCTGAACACATTACTCTGATCTCAGAGTACAAAAAATCTAAAACAACTTCTGAAGAAAATAAACCATTAAATGTATGAGGGTAAATGGAAAATCAGATAAAATTACATGACTAGCAAAGCAATCCTGCTAGAATGACTGGATATCTTTAATAAAAGAGCAAGTTTTATGGACAAATAAAAAGCAGAGTAGTATTTGTCTAGATCTCTACAATATTCTGCATAAAGTTTTACATAAAATTGGAGTTGTTGCTGCAATTGTAAGAAGTAAGGAACTGGCTGTAGAGGAGATGTCAACTCCCATATACTAGATCTCTGCCCTAGAGTGAAGTTAGTAGTGGAGTTCCTTAAAGATCATCTTTGAGAACAATCTTATTAAATATTTTTAAAATGCCTGGCATAAAAAGTAGGAGTGATGTCAATGCCTCCTAACAGAGGACTGAACTAGGATAAAGGGAAAACTGGGTAACTCAGGGACTGGAGTAACAGAAGTGTCATGACATTTAATAATACGAAGTATGAGGTTGAGGCACGGGCTCAGTGCTCAAGGCTTCTTAGCAGTGTATACCAAATTGGATTTTGATGCCCTCAAGGAGAGGATAAAATTACTTATTTTCTCAACATGAACAGGCTTCAAAACTGTATTTTGTGGTGATGACAGAGGAACCAGGACAGGAACATCTTCCCTGAGAAGTTTGTGTTGCTAAGCTAAGCAATAACAAACAACCATGGTTCCACTGCCTTCTGCACAACCCCCTGTCTGTCTCAGGGCTGGAGCCATGCACACTGTCTGAGAACAATAGAAAGCTACTCGCAGAGGCAAAGAAGTGAAACATACTCATCACAGGTGAAAAGACCTTCCAATTCCAGCATCAGATAGCCAAGATCCCAGTTTCCTCTGTGCTTACCTCTGTCAATGGCCAAATCCTCCTAGAACACTATGTTGTCTCCAGCCTGATGAAATTAAGAGGAAGCAACAAAGGTCACAAGTGAGTAAAGCTTCCCAGTCCCATAATATAATATGTGGGTATGAGACCTAAACCACCCAGCCCTGTTAGAAGGGACTAGCTTTAAGCTCTTAAATACATCTTCCACTCCCCCATGTTGAAATGAACTTCTTTCTCTTTTGTTATCCCCTCTTGCAGCCAAGTTGACAGTGTTGGGGAAGAGGTGTGAGCAGGAGTACACAACCAGCACAGCAGCAGTCACATGAAATTAATGCTCATGTGATCTTGGCACCCTGAGCAGCTAAAAGAGGATGAAATATGGGAGCAATTCTGTACCATGATGATTCTGCAGACACATCAGTCTGTCATCATACACTATTTATGCCTAAATCTAGTTCTGTGACAGTTCCTCAGAAACTAATACACTGAAAACCTATTAGGGAAATGAAGATCATAACGTATTAGTCAATCTCAGGACAATGGAGCCACCAAAGTGATGCAACCCTACAAGGCAAACATGACCTTAAATCAGAAATGATAATTTCAGTAGAGTAAAAGAAGCCTTTATGCTACTTCACATTGCACTAATGAGACCCTGTTTATACAGCTATGCAGAATTCTGGCAACTTATATTAAAGAAAAATGGATTCAAACTGGGGCACGTGGAGAACTGTTACTAGGATGATCAGAGAACGGAAATTTCCCTGTTTTGTAAGAACAAAGTTAAAGAAAGTGATAGCGCACTGCCTTCTTTCCTTGCCTCCAATTCCACCATAGTTTGTTCTTGCTTCTGCAGCACCTGCACCTTTCTACCAGCACGAATGCTCCTGTATCTGTGCAGTGAACTGGGTCAAGGAACTAATAATCAATAAAAACCTTTGAGTCATCAGTTTCGTGATGGGATTTCTTTTCTGAGTATGTAAGTCTAGGCTGGCACACAGAAAATAAGGCCTGAAGCTGAGCTAAGAGTAACAATGCCAACTTATGATGCAAGGGCAGATTATTGTTTGCTAATAAAGACATGTTGAAAGGGAACACCAAGAGGGAACGTAGATGCTTAAACATGACAGCAACACAAGCTTGGAGAAAATGGTTGTACATCTATTAGAAACCACTTCAGACTGGAAACCAGAAATTTTAGCTGTCACAAAAGCACAGTTGTAGTTCCAGTTAGAGAGACAAAGGCAAAACCAGTTCTTACATTACAGCTACTATCTGCTAGCACTTTAGTTCTTTTTGAATCCCATATTTAACAACTGTTCCATATTTTTGATGATAAGTATACATTTTATTGTGATGAAGTGTAGTATTTTTTAAAATTAATTTCCAGGAAGTCAGAGATTAGTAAATTAATAAATAAAAAAATAGTACTGCTTGTACATCTGGACAAACTATGACATCTGGAAATGCTACTAATAGTAGTATTTAGTATTAAAGGAAAAAGAAGCTGCAGGCAGGGTGTAATTTCTCTAAAATTCAAAAATAATTCCAAGAGGTTTTTTCAAAGAATTACCTCCCATATGTGGTGTGAGACTTTCACATGTGCCTTGTATACCCTGAAACCCATTATGATACTTGTGATCTGATTTTTCACATAGTTTGGTACTTAGTATTTTGGGGTTTTTGAAACTCGTCCACCCATTTATATGTTTAAAGCCATTATTTGTCTGCAAAAAGGCAAAGTTTGCAAAAAAAAAAAAAAAAGTCATTAAAAACAGAATTCTTTTTAAATTCACCAAAAAAGCTCCAAAATGTAGGTAATCTCTTTTCATGGATGTTAAGTGGGTATTAGAGGGGAAAAAAAGAGAAGCACTTGCCAAGATCTTTGACGCCAGTTTTAAACATGGTTAGAGCTCATGATTTTGCAAGAGAAACTTGACAAACAACAGAGTCTTAAAACACATCAACCTGCAATGATTGGATTATACTTAAACATACATGGTAACTCTTACTTTTCATATTGTGTTTTACTGTGGCAGCTCCTTTGGGAGCCTGTGCTGGGAGCAATGAATGTGCTTTACTTTGCTGGTTTGTTTTCTTATTCTTTGCATTGAAAGACAGACTTTGGGAAATAGTTTAACAACTACTTGATAGAGACTGACTATTAAATACTAGAAACATGCCTTGATACCACTTTAAAGAAATTCTAACACATTTAATTAAATTGAGACATATTTCAAGGGTTAGTTGAATTATACTGGCCGGCATAATCAAACAGACAAAATATTTTACATGTCACTGGTTAAAAAACATTCATATGTGGCACATAAGTCTAAAACACTATGTCTAAACACATCAAAAATCCCTAACAATTTTTCAATTTTACACCTGATCCTGCTTTCTTCCCCCTCAAAACATGCTCCCTTTGTGCTTCACACTTCTACACAGGTACACTTGAAATATCTACTTTTAAAATACAGAATAATACACACAAAGGAGCATGTGAAAAAAATTAAAAATATGCAAAACCCAGTAATATAAAAGAAATTTAAAACTCAAATAGTATTTACCAAAAAAATTGCTTTTATGATACCTTAAAACACACTATTAAAATCTTCTAAGTAGGTTTTTAAAAATTAAATTTTATTCTTTCCTAAAGAACATTGGAATTGTTGTGATGGAGGGGTTCTTTAGGAGTACTTTAGGAGCTACAAGTATAAAATTGATTGACAGCAAAAAAACATGTGTAAGAGAAGCAAAAACTATGAACGTAATACCTTGCTTATCATTGCTTTTAATCAGAGCATTAGAGATTTATATTTTCCATCAAATTTTATAAGAGATCTCACTCTTCACTTGAGCATCATTACCACCTGTTTGATCCTCTACTACTGCCAAAAAACATTTCAAGACCAATATAGGTGGAAGTCAAATACATCTGACAAACAAAATAAATTATATTATACTGGTTATTCATAAGATATATGTACTCCTTACCTTTGAAATAATAATATTGCTATTGTAGTTGATTTATTATGTCACACTAAAAACCAGTATAATAAAATTTCATCACACTTTTCAAATTACTCACATTTTAGATGTGTAGATCTGTGGTCTCTGATATTATTATTTTTAATGAATATCAAACTATATACCATTAATACATAACATATCATAAAAGTATTTTTGTATGTCTTATTCATCGTTAAAACATCACCTTCCCCTCAAAGGGATACATTAAGTCTGTTTATTTTTTGGAAATTCCTGCTAGGCTAGAGCAGCTTTTCATCACTGAAAATGTCAGTAAATTTGGAACACTTGTCTTTTTGTAGAAGAAAAATGTATCAAGTTTGACAACGCTTTTAAGCACTTTGCCACAAGTTGTCCAGAAAACCTCTGTGTAGTGCCAGGGATTTTCATGGTCCCTCCCCATCTCATTACAAAGTCTGATAAAGATGCCACTGTTTGAAGGGCTTGTTTTTGTCAAATTATAACATTATAACACTTTGCTGCAATAGCTCAACCTGAGTGGTGCAGTGAAGGAGTTTCGTGTGCAGTGCTCTCTGTAGCCTGGGTCTGGAATCCCTTTTTTATTGCAGTCAAAGCAGCCACTCCATCACTGGCTACATTTGCACAGTTTTTCCATTAAACATCAATTTCACTAAAGAAACCATTTCCTGTTGAGAATAGATCTTCTCCAGTACATTTAGAGCAGTAATTGTCCTAATACTTGTTTTTTCAAATCTTTAGCAGTGTCTTCTATGCATCTTTCAACAGTATTTACTAACAGAAGAGTGCATTTTAGATTGCTGCTGTATTGTTTTACCTGTGTTATTTCAGTGATTTTTATTGTTGTGGGAATAACAATTGTTTCCCCAATGGCATGTGGTCTTTTGCTATTACCTATGAAACTTCTAGATTTTTATCATTAAGTTTTGCAAAGTACTGGATTGAGCAATATAACTTAAAACATCACTGAAAACAATTTGTGAAGGTCTGTCTTCATGTTTTAAATGCATAGTTTTCTAAAAATCTTGCTAACCATAGTGGCTTCATACCACCTTTAGCTGATATCTCAAGACACAGTACACACTTTAGGTGAACTTCATTAAAACCATTGGATGTCAACTCATAGAGTCATAATCATAGAATCATAGAATGATAGTTCCTACCCCCTGCCATAGGAAAGGACAACTTTACTAGATCAGATTGCTCAGAGCTCCATCCAACCTGGCCTTGAATGCTTCCCAGGAATAAGGTATCCACAACTTCTCTGGGTAACCTGTTTCAATGCCTTGCCACTCTCACTGTGAAAAAATGCTTCCTAAGATCTAATCTAAACCTACCCTCTTTCAGTTTTAAGCCATTGTCCTTTGTCTTGTCACTACATGCTTGTAAAAACTCCCTCTCCATTCTTCTTGTAGTTTCCCTTCAGGTACTGGAAGGCCACAGTTATGTCATCCCGAATCCTTCTCTTTTCCAGGCTGAACAAACCAAATTCTCTCAGCCATTCCTCACAGGATATTTCAGTCTTGATAATTTTTAATGTGTTTCATCAATTTACTGCCAGTTCAAATCAGATCAGGTCTTGATGTCATGTGGCTGACAAAGAATTCACCCTTGGAACAGAAGTGTCAGCTCTACCATTTTCTTGTTTCCTGCTTGTGCTCAGTATTATCTTCAATGACAATTTTTTTACAGGAATCTTTTTAAGCCACTTGTCCATTTTGTGAGGGTTAATGTAATCAAAACTAGGTAATATGATCTGTAAATCCAGTTAAGCAGGCACGTGGAAATGGGAGTTTAGACAATACACTGAGAACAAGTAAGTGAGGGTACCAGTGTCAACCCCTCTGCATTGTGGAGCACCCAGTCTTCCTCTGGGACACCTTGTGTGCCATACCTGAGGTGACCATCTGACCAAATGAGGGCAGCAGTTTTGGTTTGGGTTAGTTCCCTTCTTTAAAGACAGATTCTTTGGAGCAGCTACCATTGAAGCAAGTATGAGCAATGTGATCAGATGGAACATAAAGAACAGCAACAAAGAGATCATGTTGCTGGTGGTGCCTGTTAATCTGAATTTCTACTGAAGGGGGTGGAATTCTCCCAGTAAGACCTAATAAATCTGAACAATTTGAACAGTCAAGGACGGAGTTGTGTGTCTGACTGTTGGCTCCATCAAACTCTGAGATGCCATCCATGTGAGCTCTCAGTTATTTGTGATCAGTTGCAATTAGGTTCCTGTGGCTTTCTTCTTTGACTGCTTAATGCCTGCTTCATTCTGCTTCCCACTCCCAACCAGTCTGCCTGCCTGCTTCTTGAAATAAACTCCTACCTTGCCCTTCTATTTAGTATATATTTTTATTCTGTGGCTTTTTGATTCCAAGTCTGACTCCCAAGTATGCTTTCACTTTTTTGCCTTTTTTCTTTTTTTTTTTAAAGATGCTCTGTGCTACTCCTAATTTTTGCTTCTTTCACCTTAACTGTTTTCCCACCTTGATTCTAGTCTAGCAGCAATCACTGAGCCCAGCTGCCTATTCATAGTACCTACCTACAGATGACAGTTGTTTGATATTGTGTGGAAGTTGACAGTGTGAATCAAGAAATGGAACTTTCACAAATATTGATCATGTTTAGAGCTGTTCCTTGAAAGCAACATCAAAACGAATTGAACACTGCAGTAATTTTGTATATATTTACTGAAACATGAAAACTGTCTGGACATGTGTAGGAAATCCAATGTAGATCTCTCTCGTCCACCATGAACACTGTTCAACTCTCATAACATATCATTCAGGGAGCATCAGGACTCTGACTGATGATAAAGTTTCATCAGGTAGAGTGACTTGTGTGCTATGACATTACCTAAGTTAAAATGTGGATTATTTTCCTACAGTTTCTAAAATATGTTACTTACGAAAACTAGTGATTCTGAATCTGAAAAGCATAAAAGAGAATATGATTTAAAATTAACCTTTCTAGTAACTATTTCCAAATTCAATACATGTCCCAATACTAACATGTATTAGGACTAAAGTTTTCAACATTAGACATTACTTTAATAAAATGATAAAAAAATCTATACTTGTAACTGATATACAAAAATAAAAGACTTCTAGATTCAAAATCTACCATATGGCTTCTGTTCAAATCTCATGTCCTTTTGAGATTTCTGGTTTCACAGCTTTAAAGAAATCTATCTGAATTTCTCTGTATTGGTAAAAGAGCACTGAACAGAAACTTAGTAATTTGATTGAAAAATCATCCATGAAGGATAAGATATTTTTGGGGATCATGCTTTCCACTTTTTGACAAGTAAAGGAAGTGAATGCCTGTAAGTTTTTAGCTTCTAAACTCAAGCAAATATTCACATCTGAAAACAGAGATAATCTTCAACATATTCATAGCTCTCTTGGATTTTGTCATATCCATGTACCAGGACTTGCATCTGAAGATACCCAGAACTGCTCAAATGAAGTGGAAAGACGACTACAAAAATATGGACCCTTGTATTTTGTATTTTTTGGACAGCATTATAGCTTGAGAGTTCCTATTCAACATGACGTTCACCTTGACTGGGACATAGTTCAATCCCACTAGACCAGACACACAGCTGTTGGACAGTAATACAAGTTCCAATAAAGCCTTCTGAGGGTAGCATGATCAGAATAAACTTTCATGCTTTGCTGCTGTCCAAGACAGAAAAAAAATCTATGTCTTCTTCTCCACACCACTGTTTTGGGGTGGATCTCCTCATGAACTGCAGCTTGCCAGCAAATTATGATAAATAAATCAGCACCCTAAGAGAGTTTTGAAACTGGAGAGACTCAGTCAATGGGAGAATAAAATTCTTGAGCATCTCTTATTGAAGAAAAGTTACCATTAAGGGTTACTTCTGCATATTCTTGTTTCTGGAATTAGCATCCTCTGATTATAAGTTTACAAAATCCTTAACAAATCTCAAGGTCACTGAAATGAACATTTGAAGCTTAAATGTTTGTCTTACATACTATTTCCAAATATGACTGTATTGTAAACTGCCATAATCAACTAGAAATTCACTTTTTGCCAAATTAATTTTGCCAGCTTAATTTCAATCTTCTTTTTATTTTGGAGCAAGGAGTCTAAAGGAAGTCCTCCTCCAGTGGCATTGTTCTTGAAAGCATTCATAAACAAAGACTTGGAAATGTCTGAGCGTGAAGTGACCACACACACTGAGTTAAATCTCTTTGGCTGTGATGTTACCTTGAGCAAGGTAAACTTTGATGCAGAAGATGTAGTGGCAGAAAATTTGTGGTGATAATTCCAAGAGAAACACTGTTATTAACAAGGAAACTACATTCCTTCAAAAACCTCAGTAGATGCAATGGCAACAGTCAGAAATCCTGCACAGAACTTAAGGAGTTTTAAGTTGTTCTCCAGCTAAACAGAGGAAAAATGTATTAAACAAAAGACAAAGCATAATATTTAAGCAGAATCTGTGATTAATGTGCTGGCTACTGAAGAAGAGGCATTAACTCTCCCATGGCTACTCTACACATTTTGATTTGTGCTTCTGCTGTTAAGGCAGAATGTAGAATAATTCAAATCCAGGACAGGAACTTCAATCGAATTTACCAGTGAAGATACACCAGCTAGGTATGTAGCTAATATTTGGGTAACTTACCAAGGTTTTCAGGAAAATAGGCTAGAATGATGTTCTATGAGAGCCCAAAATGTTCTCTTAGGGAAAGTCAGACTGATACTTCAATTCTATAAGCAACCCATTCAGATAGAAAAATGTTGGTAGTAATGAATTTTGGTTTTTGAAGTTTGATAATTTTAAAGAATTGGGAAAATGAAATTATACACACAGGCTGATGCTAAATGAGCCCTCAGGATTTCAGAAGTTGAACTATTCACCCAAAACCTAGAAAAAAAAACACTTTCAGAGCACAGAGATCAAACAAGATTCCAAAGAAAAACCAAACCAACAAATGAACCAGACAAAAAAACACCCAGAAAAGTACTGCCATTTTTCCTTCCAAAATAACTTGCACCAAAAAATAATCTTCTTATTCCATTGCTTCTTTTGAAGTTGTGTCACTGGGATAGATAATGCCATGGCTGAGGAAACATCCATAATGAGAGTGTAGAGGCTGCACCAGATTACTTTTAGGATACAGTGCTGGAAGGCTGGTACTAGTATGGAGAAAATGGATCTATGCAATGCTGCTGAATCACTGCTTTGAAAAAACACTGCTTTTCAAAGATCCTTCAGATGATGGGAATACTGAATCACATCTTATCATAGAGAATGAATATAGATGTAAAGATTATTACTTCCACTCAAACTCCCTGAAGAAGTCTGCAAATATCTTGACTAAGAAACCAGGCTAATACAACCTTGAATTTCTGAAAGGCACTTGGTTCCTCACTATAGACTCTTAAGACCTCTTAAGGTAGGAATGTCATGGTTTATGGATCCTCAGATGACTAAGCCAATGAAAAAAAAAATAAAAAAAGAAAAATGGGCAAAAGCATCAAGGGGGATCTCTAAGTATGCTCCAATGTTGATACTAACTTATTCCAGAAAAAGGAAAGGCATGGGGATAAGGAACTGAAAAAACCCACCAACAAACCAACCAAAAAACATCAAAAAAACTCACATAACTTTCTAGTCCTGACTGGCCAATAAAAGGACAGATGAAATCCAGGGTAAATTAAAACTTAAAAGTGATGAATATATGTAAAAAAAATATATTTTTACAAATATATCAAGCTCTAAACTGAAAACTGACACTTAAACATGACCTTGAAGTTGTGACAACTCTATGAAAACATTGGTTCATTGTTCAGAAGCAATCAAAAAAGGAAACCAAGTATTTGGAATTATTAAGATGGAACAGGGGAACACATCACCATTCCACTGCATGATTTCACAAAGCTCCCAAATCTTACAGGCTGCATGCTTTTATGTTCCACACGAACAAGACAGAACAAAAAAGAGAGAGGTAACAAGGAATCAAGGTAGAGAATACCTTTCAAGTACCATGACATAAGGTAGAATTCTTTACCTTAGAAAAGGGATGGCTGACACGGTCATAAAATGGAGATATACTCAATCTTGAATGGCATAAAGAAAGCGAAGATGTTTTTTATTATTTCCTATTTTGCTATGTTCTCACAAAAATACAGATTTACAACAATAGGGGAAGTTGTTGCTTAAAGCAGAAAAGCAAAATAGTAAAGCTGTGAAGGAAGTCCAAATGAATGTTTGTCAGAGAACAGACAAAGTATTTTGACTACCGAGTTAGCAAATGAGAAAGGCAGCTGAAGATAGAAATATTTGCCATTATGAAAGAAATAGTTTCCCGAAGACAATATAGGGAGGGGGTGGTGAGTGATGGTCCTCGCGAACCAGGGGTGTGAAGCCGAGTTCCACACGCACAGCTGGGCTGTGACATCTCGTGGTCACACGGTGTAACTGCGGCCCGGCACACCGCGCTCAGAGCGCCGTTTGTTTTGCTTTCGATATTAAAAGCAGAGACCCTGAAGACGTGATCAGTGATGGGGGACAGGCGGAATAAAATCAGAAGTGTACGCTACTTACAGACTCTCTACATAGATATGGGTATTTTTCTAAAATTTAAGAAGTGATATTATTAGGGATATATGAAAGAAAATGTTGACTCAAATGCTGTACTACCATTAAAACAGACATGCTTTCATTAATACTGTTGAATTTTACTTCAATTATTGAGGAAGACAGATTAAATTTTAAGCCTAATCTGAATCCAAAAAATCATAGACCACCCAAATAGTGCTCCCTCAGCTGTGAATGGAATTGGATTTGGGTTTTGTGACACGCAAACTGTATGGGTCTAGCGGGCAGAAGAACATGAAATCTTAAAGACCCATGCCTCAGAAACAAAATATATCTGTTTCAATATTTGAAAACACTACTGGAATGCAATTTCCTCCTATCCCTTTCTTTGGCTCTGTGAAGCTTTTAAGAGCAATTCAGCTCATCACTACTAAAGCAATACTGAAATTTTGTTTTGAGATCCTTACAAGAAAGAGATATGTTGAATTTCTCACACCTATAGTACAAGATTTACAAGTCTTACAGATACTTTCCCTTACCAACTTTTAGGTTTGTGAAGAGATTGAATATTTCATTTTAAAGGCGAAACATAATCACAGAATGTGCTGAATTGGAAGGGACCCACAAGGACCATTGAGTCCAACTCCTAGTCCTGCACAGAACCGTCCCCAAGAGTCACACTGTGTGCCTGAGAGCAGTGTCCGAATGCTTCTTGAACTCTGTCAGGCTGGTGATGTGACCACTTCCCTGGGGAGCCTGTTCCCATGTCCAACCCTATTAAAGTTAGTGTTGAATTTCAATGTGTAAATATATTGGATAACATGGTCACTGAGATATCTATTCAAGTGAAAATTCCTAATTAATATAAAAATTTAAATTACTTTTCTCATCAGACATTTTAAATCAGAAAAGCAGTATTTCTTGAATGAAATATGAACAAAGTAACAGAAGGTGTTTTAAAAATCCACACTATTTTATCTACTTACAATCATTTAGATTTGTTGAATCTCTCCTGTTCTATCCACTTACAATAACCACAAAAGAGTTAACTTCTTTAGAAAGTCCTATACAACCTTCTTTAAGGGTTATTCTTCTCCTGAAATGTCAATTAGTATTTGGTTTAACAGCATAAAAGAAGTTTATATATGACAAGAGCTCAGTAGTGTTGCAAATCATATTCATCAACTTTTTTAAGCAAATTACAATCTTGGCAAGAATATTAACTAAATAAAATGAGGATAAGTAACACTCCCTTGTCATTAAGTTGCAAGTATGCTTTTCCTGGAGGAGAATGAAATACATTTTTGTGGAAAATGAATAAAACAAAGTGAGGGTTAAAGTCTCTCATTTCTATGTATTTGTTTTAAGTAATAAAAATGCAGTCTTCAGCAACATAAACAAAGAGCATTCTGAACATTTCAGAAGGAAGAATCTAATTCTTAGCAGCAGGATGTGTTGCCTAGTTCTTTCAGCTTTCTGATGTTTCTACTTTTGGAGTCAGAGTTCTCACAGTTTTTCATGTAAACAATAGCTGTGTTTACATGAAAAACTGTGAGAACTCTGACTCCAAAGCAGAAACATCAGAAAGCTGAAAGAACTAGGCAACAAGGATGAAGTCGTGTAACAGTTTTCTACGGAAAATATTGAAGGACTATGACCCTTCATAAGACTCTTAGTCAAGGCATAAGTAAGTTCAGAGGGAAGACAGAAGTACCCAAACAGGAGGCCAAAGAAACTAAAGATATCTACACAATAATAATGTGACTGGATACATACAGAAGGAGAGAGACTGCGTTGCTCTGCTGTGAATAAGTGTTTACTCCCACACAGAAGGCTATACAACACATACATTTTCAGAGAGCACCTTGACTTACAAAGTCAGTTATACTTGGTATTGTATGAGCTAAGCTGTGATGTAAAGATAAGGATCAGGCAGCCTTTTCTCCATGTGGAAAGGAGATACTGCTAGAACATGTGGGAAAACGTCAATACCACTACTGTCTGATCTGTGTAGAAGAAGCCATTATGATATATTGTGGTTCACTGTGTATCTGTCTGATTAACACTGCAATTGACAGAAACTCACAAAAATAAATTCAACACAAAACCATTCATGACCAAGTTTCTATCCACTTATACTTGACAGCAGAAACTGCGAATACTTCCTATCCATTAGGTTATATTTTGTCTACAGGTAGCTCAAGGCACCTCCTGAATAGCAATCTTAGTGTAATACCACAGCCTAAGCAGCATCTGCAAAATCTTGAAACTTGCAGTTGAGACCTACTGGTGGAGTTTTACATGCCTTTGGCAAAGCTGGCATCAGATATACTTGAGAATGTAAACATCAGTCCCAAAGTGCTACCAGAATATATAATATTATATACTCCTTTATGTTCATTAAAATGCAGCTCTCTTACTTGTGCCTGCTGCTGGAAGACGCACCTCTTGCTCGGTTTTGAGGGGAGGACAGAAGGAGAGGGGTCAGAGTTCTGGAACGCTTACATAAAGCTGGATCTCGTACTCTGCCCCTCTTTGTCAGGGACAGCCTCTCCAACAGGGAGATCAGATGTGTCTAATGATCAGAACAGATGGATGTGAAAATTGAAATAAAGTCCTGAAGCATGTTATCTTGGAGTTCTCACAAGCAGATGGTTCTGAGGCCTTTTGGAAGAATGCTCCACAGACCTGATGTATAGTACCCACTTGGAGTTAATTTTGCTGCCATTCAGCGTTGTAGGTAATCACCTTCTCAGACAGATACTAGCAAAAATTCTATGACAGAAGTCAAGAGGACTTCTGATCTCAGGTGCAATCTTTCTTGTCTAGCAGAGTGGCATGGCAAGCTTCATCACAGTCTTAGCTGTGAGATATGCTTCAGCCAAAGGCAAGAACATAGTAATTCCTTTACGAATTTTTTTCTTCTCTACAAGAATGGACATGCCTTTATTGAGAAACAGAATTGAAATGTCTGAAAAGAACAGAAATTAGTATATTAAGAAATACATGAAAGAGTTTGGTGAATTAAGCATAAGTTGTATCAGGCACCTGACAAATACTTCTGGTCCATCATAAGGCCAAAGGTTCAGTTTGTCTCCAAGCATGTAAAAAAATTAATTTCAGCCAATCTAAGACAAACTGGAAACTATTTAAATTGTCAACTCTGCTTGGGGGCCTATCTGTCTACACTCTACACCTGTACATTTAATAATCTGTTGGAGGCTCTAAAGATCAGTGACAACATCCTATCTTTCCTAAAGAAACCACTCCAATGCTTATCAGAGACATAAAAAACCAGATGGCCTTTTGTGGTGGGTTGACCCTGGCTGGCTTCCAGGTGCCCATCAAGCTGCTCTGTCACTCCCCTCCTCAGCTGGACAGAGGGAGAAAAACATGACAAAAGGCTTGTGGGTCAAGATAAGGACAGGGAGGTCACTCAGCAATTACAGTCACAGGCAAAATAGAGTTGACTTGGGGAAATTAGTTTCATTCATTACCAATCAGATCAAAGGAATGAGAAATAAAGCCAAACCTTAAAACACCTTCCCCCAAATCCTCTTTTCTTTCCAGGCTTAACTTTACTACTGCTCTTCCTTATCTCCTCCCAGCGGAGCAGGGGCACAGGGAGTGGAGGTTACGGTCAATTCATCACACATCATTTCTGCCACTCCTTCCTCCTCAGGGAGAGGACTCCACACACTCTTTCCCTGCTCCATCATGGGGTCCATCCCATAAGACAGCACTCCACAAACCTTTCCAACATGAGTCCTTCCCACAGGCTGCAGTTCTTCACAAACTGCTCCATCATGAGTCCCTTCCACCCTTCAGGCACAGACTGCTCCAGCATGAGTTCCCCTTTGGGTAACAAGTCCTGCCAACAAACCTGCTCCAGTGTGGACTCCTCTCTGCTTGGGTCCATAGGTGCCACCAGGAGCCTGCTCCAATACAGGCTTCCACAGGGTTGCAGCTTTCTTTGGGTATCCACCTGCTCTGGCATGGGGTCCTCCACAGGCTGCAGGTAGATCTCTACTCCAACATTAACCTCCCTGGGCTGCAGGGGTGCAGCTGCCTCACAGTGGGCTGCACCTCAGGCTGCAGGGGAATCTGTGATGGTGCCTGGAACACCTCCTCCCTCTCTTTCTCCAGTGACCTTGGTGTCTGTGGTTGCTTCCCTCACATATTCTCACTACTCTCTCCTACCTTTTCACAGCAGTTTTTTCCCCTTCTTAAATCTGTTACCCCTTTTTATCCCCCACTTTTTATATCTGTCATCCTAGAGGCACTTCCACCATCACTGATGGGCTCAGCCTCAGGCGGTGGTGGGTCCATCCTGGAGCCAGGCTGCCATTGGCTCTGTTGGAAATGAGGGAAGCTTCCAGCAGCTTCTCACAGAAGCCAGCCCTGTAGCCTCCCCACTACGAAGAGCTTGATATACAAACTCAATGCATCTTTTCAGATTTTTCCCCTTATAACGGTAGTCTAAAAAATAAATAAAAACAATAAAAAATACTTTGGCTAGTAAAGTTATACATAAATAAGAAAATAAGAAAATAAAAAGAAAATAAGAAAATAAGAATACATTACAGAATATTTATTAAAAATGAACCAGTGCTCCCTTTTGCACAAAATATTACATCTCTCAAGACTATTTTTATTGATTTAAAACCAATTTCTTTTTAGTTTCAACATTCAAAATTCCAATTTATTATTATGCATGTATGCACAGGTATATATCCACAGACAGAAAGCTGTACTGTGCCTGAACATTCAAAAATGACAGCCTTTCAACAGTTTCTGGCCCAAATAAATGAATATTGAGATTTACAGACTCCTGTATGAATATATTGGCATTCTGCTGTTTGTGTCAGTATAAACCAAGCACTGGCTTTGGGTAACATAGCAACTATCTTGCAAGGCATTATTGATTTATTGAAAATTTAAAGTCATCTGAAAAATGGTTCAAATAATATTAAACAAAAAAAGATTACACTTTTGAGCTCTCTGTTTTGTATTTCTCTAAGTGAGATGTAAGGAGTAACATCTTCCAGAAAAACCATGCTTGTCACCAAGGAACAAGTGCTGATACACTGAACAGAAGGAAGAATAGATTACAGCTGATGACAGCACACAGAACATACTCTCTTAAAATATCCATAAGCTATTTTTCTTTCAGAATTCCAAAATAAATAACACAGAGATTTCATATTTGATTTGCTCTCACACAAATCTGGGTAAACTAGAGTGCAGGGCTACCCAACATGAAGTTATTAAAACAAAATTATATCCACAGTCTAATTTCTGGCAAGGACTCAAAAGCAGTCAAAGCAATAGTCATGAGATAGTTTTATTTTATGGTAAATATCTGACATTTTCATTAGTATACACTGGCAAGAAATGCATATTGATGTTCCAAATGCCTATAAAAAGCAAAAATTATTACCCACCCCCAAAAAATTACAAGTAATTTAGAAATTGCTTTATATTTCATATCAGTTTTAAGCTTCTATGAGATTGCTAGCAAGCATGATTAAAAAAAATATTTTGGTGAGAAAAACCAAAGGTTTTATGTGTAAGTACTGCTAAGTCAGACAAAAGATCCACCTAGCACAGTTCTTCAAGTAGCAAAAGGAAATGCTGTGTAGGGAGAACACACATCCAGCCAGTTTCTCCCAACCCACTCCCACAGCACCTACAAGTGTGGGGTGGAATGCCAGAAAGCTCACACTTGCCTGCTTCTGTTCTTACTAAGTAATTGTTTTATTTATGACAACAATTTCTTTTTGAACCTACTTGTAATACCTGACTACACAATCTCCAGTAAATTCCATGAGTTCAACACCTACTGCATAAAGCAGCACTTTACTAGTCTGTTTTAAATTCATCTCCTACTACCTTAATTGAATGCCATCTAGTTTTAGTTCTGTGAGATTTGGCAAGCAACAGGTCCACATTGCTTTTATCCACTGCCTTCATGATCACAGGAACTTCAGTCCTATTTCTGTACCTTCTTTTTTGCCAAATTGAATTTACAGCTTTGGTTACACTACTGTATGCACGTGTACTTTCAGATAGACAGAAACTTTCATTTTAAATCTCCTTTGTACTTAAATTTTACTTATGAATGGAATCTTTTAAGCCACTTCTAAAACATGGGTTTACTTTTCAACTTTGAACAGTCGAAAAATCTCAAAATTTTCAGAATAATTAGTGTATTATTCTTTTGCCTGTTAATACCTATGTAATATGAAAAAACAGTTTCCAACTACCTTTAAGCATAACTATATACAGTAACTCTTATCTGAAAATATTCTATCAATCATGTGTGCATAGTGTGATATTTTCCCAAACTTAAAAGAGTTTTGAATAACTCTTAATGTGTTTTGGTGCAACCCAAGCTCTGGAACAAAGAGTAACCAGGAATTCAGCATGATGGCTTTAATAAAGACATCTACATTGTACACCATACACTGCCTGTTAACTGGATTGGAACAAAGTTTGTCAGAGCACCCTAAAAAGTAACTGAAAGAAAAAAAACACCTTCACAGGAAGTCTATTTGAGAGATGTATCCATATCTCTGCTGTCATCAACTATTGCATGGAACGCATTAGGCAGAAGAAATAAAGTCCTTATCTTACTTTGAAAGCTCTCACAGGTGAACAATTATAATCCACATTGACTTCATCTGAATTTTGTGATAAACCTCTGTACCAACAGAGAGCAAATCCCATCTGATACATTTAACAAATTTAGTTTTTCCATTTCATTGCTATTCCTGCAGTTGCAGGACACACTAGGTGTTCATTTTTTACTTTATGGATTTGCTTATTATAATTTAAAAGCACAGAAAGTATAGATATAAAGCTTCAAAGATCCTTCATTGATCAATTATCCAAATGTGAATGCCTTTATAGACATTCAGAAATCCTTTTAATGAATTTGAAGAACCTGTTGATGGTAAAATCCAAAAGTACTATGATACAAACATCACAGTCGTACAATTTTTCCCAATTGAGGACCATCCTGCGGCAAAATAAAAAATTATTGCAAGACTTCAATGGAAAAAACTTCCACTGGAGTAACATGAAAGATGCATGTTTTTAACTTTTGTTATAAAAACAAAATTCATTGAATGAATTAGAAACTCTTCTGTTCCACAGCAAAGAGCCTGGCATTCTGTCAATGCTGCAGCTGGCAAACAAGAGGTAACCTTTGCTCCAGAAGTGCCACAGCTGTTTGGAATCAATGCCAACAGGCTTGGGAACCACGGGCCAGGGCATAGGAGTGTCAGCTAGCTCTATAAAAAGCTGTGCTATAGGCACCGGGAGTGCTGGAGTGAGGTTCTCCAGAGAAATGGACAGAGAACAGTTGTCTGCTAGAGAGCATCAGACAGAGGTTTGCAAGAGTTCAGCATATTCATTTGTGGGCAAGATTATGGCATGGTTTCCAAGAGAGTAAAACTAATAAAAAGCCTCGAGAAATAGAAAGCTTTGGAAAATGCGGGGTCGGGGTGGGGAGGTCAGGTCAGATTTTGGTCTGTTGAAAAGACGAGAACGGCTCACATGCTCCTCTTGTTTCTGTACACCTTAACCCAAGCCTTAGATCATCAGAAAAGTCATCTTTGCTCAAAGGCAACTGGTATTAGGAGCTGGAAATCACAACAAAGACTTCTTTAAAACATTAGTCAGTAAATAGTATCAATGGAGACAACACGAAGAACAATCTAATTAAAAAATACACTGTTGCTGAAAATTTGATATAAATCATCCTGCCTCCAGTAATGGAGCACAGATTCAACAGTGATTGAAATAATATTAAGTGGCTTTCTACAACTAATTTTTATTTTTCATATTCTTGAGAAAAAGAGCACATCTAAAATATTTCTGCATATAATACAAAGTAAGCATGTGTATGTCTTGACAAAAAAGATAACCAAAAAATTAGGATTATAGCCCCTGTAATCTTACCTTGGTTATCTGCATATTTTTCCCAGAACTTCTTCCTGGAGGAAGCTCTGGACAGATATAATTGTTTCCACCCTTATGGAGCTCAGTCTCTTCAGGAAGATACTTGACAGAAATCCAACACTCAAAATATGGATGAGTATCCCTATTGCAATACCATGGCTGAGTTGTTATAATCTGCATCATCAGTCCCTGCTTTAAACACTTTCCATTTTCATTATGAACCCACACTTTAGATAGACCAATTTTTCTTTTTTTTTCAGCCATAGGAAAGTAAAGTCTTTGCAAATCCTTCATTACAAACTGTAAAACTGTATTCATTCTAATTTTTTTAAAATCCCTATTAGTGTTGTTAGCTATAACAACTAATGCAACATATTTTTTTCAAGGAAGATTCACTTGCCAGTAAAGTTATTTTTAGTTCTTTTTATGATCTAAAAGTAACATCTTGTAACAGAAGCATTTTATCTTTACACACCACAAAGATACTAGGAAACTGTCAGTCAGTGCATATGCAACAGGTTACTCCAGCTACTGACTTCTCCATCACCTTATGGAGAAGGTAGAAGAAAAAAAAAAAGCAAGAAAATATGGAGAAAAAGTAGGATTATGTAAAAAAAATATGTCAATACAGTCCCTTGAGATCTCCATTTCTCCCTAGTTCTTACATCCAAATGAATATCAGATAATTCAAATGCATAATTAATTAGATGAACATCAATGACATTTCAACAACAAAATCATTACATAGCCTTCTATTTTCACACATTTTTTTAGTTTACAAAATCAGGTCTGTTTTCTTTTATCACAGAAGCATGATTATACCTTTAAACATTTTTTTAATTTTAATTTAGTCAAATCAGAATATTGCACAAAGGGAGGAAGGGAGTCTTCTTAAAAAATTAATTGCTTTGATAATGAGATCAAGTATGACAGCAATAACCCTTGCCTACATTACAAGGTCAGTGCAGTGATCAGGGAGCACAGTAGTCACAACTTGAACCTAGGACTGGTTTTAGTGTTTTAATTGCAGAATATGACATTGTTGGTATGTGCATGAAAGAAAAAGAAATAAAAAAAATAATTTAAAAATCACAATATATTTTGATAGCTGGATGACATGTGTGGTCCAGAATGTTTTCTTTTTCTGTCAGATACATTCCAGATGATCAGGAAAGACATCCATAAATGCATTCTCAAACAAGAATCAAGCAGAAAAAAATAGAGGAAGAAGATAGGAAGACCCAGACTCCAAGACCATGGAATCTGCCTTCAGTGCAATATACCTATTCACAGCTCCCTTTCTTCTCATGGTTCAAAAAAAGATGGAAAAGCACCCAGGAAAATGCTTTTCTGGGAAGAACATTAGTCTATCCTGAATTGTGATTATTTTTACAAAATTAACAAAATTAATTATCTTTCTTGGCCTTCTAGAACATTCTGCAGACCCATCAAGGAGCAGACAGGACTGGGACATCTCTCCACATTTCTTTTCACATCACACTTACCAACGTATGGCTTTGAAATTGCAGCCTTGGAACTCGACTGGCTCGTCAGTATTTAATTGGTAGAAAACAGAGGTGGAAAATTATGCCAAAGTACCTTCATGTTCATGAAAGAGATCTATACCTTTGCTGTAGGACAATGTTTTTGCTATCATCTGAAGGTCCCAAAAGAGTCACTCAGTTTTCTGAGATGAAAAGTGACAGTTTTCTTGAACTCAACTAAGATACTTAAAATATTGAAGCTGTTGAAAAAGAGTTTCATTGGTTAGGGAAGACTAGAGATTACAAAGCATTTACAGTGTGTATCACTGAACTGGAGGCTTATTAAGCCAGTCTCTAATTAATGTAACTATCTCAGCAGAAAATTACTCACTCGTTCTTTTTATAGTACCAAATCATCTATTTATCACAGTACCCCTTAATAACTTCCGTGAATAAGGAATACAAACATTTCCTTCCTATAGCCTACTTCCCCACAAAACAACTCCTCCTCCTCTCCCCCCAAAAAAAAGAAAAAAAAAAAGAAAATCAAATAAACAAAAGCATAAAATAAACCCTACAAATTCTTCTCCTTTCCCTTTGCTTACTTACCATGTTTCACTAAGATTTGTGCAAGAAAGCAATAAAGAAACAGCCAAGCAGCAGGGAAGCCTGCATTTGAGCAAGTTCTGAAGACATTTAGCTAAATTTCCAATTCTAAATACTTATAACTGAGCAATGAGCAGTTTGGGATTAATACTGAAATAAAATCCAAAATCTTAGTTAGGAAAGGGTAATGGAATTTTAACTGGTTTTATCATACTGGCATATGAAAGTTGAAACTTGTTGCAACTAACAAGAACAAGTTCAGTGTGCTCAAGACCAGTTCCCTTTGCTCAGCTGAAATGCTACCAGAACACACTGCCCTGACAGTCAACAGATGTCTCTGGCTCAGGTACCCTGAATACAACTGCTAGACAGTAACAAAATATTAGGTACCAGCTACTTCAGTGCCTTCCACAAGGGAAAGCAGTGCATTTGGGTCGGGACATGGCAGTTCTTGAATTCAGATAATTTAACGTCTTCAGAGAGCTGCAAGTCCTGAGTATTTCTCTACCTTATATTCTGACATTTTAACAGTCTGTTACTGGAAATGACAACATTCATACAATGTAAAGGCTTACTAAAGGAAGGGTTATGAATAAGATGACAGAAGATGCTACACAGCCCTAAGTCATCAACCTAAACGGTAATTAAAACCAAGAGTTACACAAAACAGTAAAAGCATTTCACAAGGAAAGAAAACATCCATTAGAATTCTAACTGTGGAATCAGACAAACAACAATTTGCTACAGGAAGCTGTCACAGCACACTAGAATGTTCTGAGGGTACTGTTAGCTCTTACCACCTTCTTCTGCTGTAATCCTTGAAAGAAAGAGCAGACAGATACTGCTTTAATTTAGGAGACATTCGACAGACAAATTAACCCAGAGCCAACAACTAGCTTGATAATAAAAGTATTATTTATTCAGCTTATGAATTGTATACTAGTAGTAGTTTTATGTTTTCTTTATCATACTAAAATTATCTGAGTTTGTTTCATCTGGCCCATTTATGCCACATCCTAGCTGCACTGCAGAATAACTAAATGGACACAAGAAACAGGTAAGAAAAAATAACAATAACTAATTGCCAAAAAAAAATAAAAATAAAAAAAAATCTTAATCAGCGTGATACCATACTAAGCCAGGAGCAAAAGACTGGTCGTACTCTAAGCTTCATCCCCCCATTCCTGATTCCTTTCCAATCCAAAACCTATTTCTGTGAAAGCTGTGATAAAAGTTTATGGAAATAAAATGCCATATTTGGAATGGCAATGCAGCAGTGCCTCAGAGTTTATGCATTTTGTTGACATTTTCTTTCAGAACAGAGTTTCCTTTATAAAACACCAAAGCATGGTGTTTACCACCAAGTTAATTCTGGAGAGACCTTTCTGTTTCCTTTCCCTTCTCATTCACACACTTATATACCTTCTGACTATATCACACAAAACTCAAAATAGAACTTCCAAGAGTTTTCCAGACATTTGTAAAATTGTACAAACCTTCAGACAGCTCTTTCATTTCATACACAGAACAAACCCGATAGATGTGTCTTAGCTACAAAGAAAAAAAGTTAGTCAAGTTTACCAAAAGCAATAAGGACTTAATAGTTTGTTATAAACTTCAAAGTAGAGAAGGGACAAAGTAGGAATTACTAAAAATAATATTTGATTAAGCACAAACAAGAGATGTTCGATTTTAATGCACAAAACAATTTAGCATTTCAAAATCTAGGGGATTTTGGTGACATCATTAAAGAGACAGCAAGAGAAATTTAGCTCAGCTGAATTCAGTAAAAGGTTTGACACTGATTTTGTCAATCAAAAACCACCCCTACTCCTTAAGCTATAGATGATGATGATGAAAGCTGAATCTTCAATGTTTTATATTTTAAGCCTCTTTAAAGTACTTTCTTCCTTATTAAGAAATTAATTTTTTTCATCTGCCAAAGCATCTGTTCTTTGTAAGGATTCACCATTTCAGTTAACTTGGGCTCCCAAGGCAGCAGCGTTAGGCTCAAGGAACATATATAGATCTACTGCGATTAAAAAATACTCTTAAGATCTACTGAGGAGCCTAACCTTTAGTGAAAAAAACAAAAAAAAAAACAAAAAAAAAAAACAACAAAAAACCCAACCAACCAACAAACAAACAAAACAAAAACAAACAAACAAACAAAAAATCCCCACACTCAATCCCATCCACTAAGCTCCTATGTTCAACCACTTCTTCCTTCAACCTGTTCCTGTTCTGGATGAGGGGAGTGAGGGGAGGTTTTCGCGACGAGCCCTCAGGGCTGTCAGAGCCGGCCCCTTTCTGCCTGCCCGGCCGGGGCTGCTCTGCTTCCAGAGCCGCTGCTCTCAGGGCGAACCGGAGCGGGGGCGGTACCTGCGGTCTCCCTGCAGCGCCCATCACCTCACGGAAAGCCGCACCCGAGCATTCGCGGCCATCTGAAGCGAGGGGAGGAGCGGGAACCGCGGCGTCGCCGCCCGCCCTGTCCGCGGCCGGAGCGCTCGGGCCGCCCTGCTGAGGGGCGAACCGGGCATCACTGACCTGCATCAGCGGCCCTGCTCCCCGCGCTACCGGGCAGGGAGCCTGGGGACGAGCCGGGCCCGCCGCCGCTGGGTGCAGCCCGAGCTGAGGGCAAGGGGCGCGGCAGCGGCGCCCCCCGCCCGCCCGACGGCGCTTCCCGCCGGGAGCCGCGGCCGGGACAACGGGGCTGGGCAGCGCCGCTGTGACCCCCGCTCCTCCGCCCCCGACCCGGCGCCTCAGCCGCGGCTCCGCAGCCTGCGGGCATTTCCTCAGCTGTTCGAGGGGTCGCTGAGCCCGTCAGGCAGCGCCCGTCCGGTGGCAGGAGCACTCAGGGATGCGAGGGAAAACGCTGCGGGAGCGGCGGGTGTGAGGGGGCAGGACCCGGCTGTCAATCCGAGCAGCAGTCTCGGAACTTGTCAGCTCTCTAATTTGGAGTTTCATCTGCTTTGCTGGCAGCTGGGTAAGACAATTCTTAGTGAGAAACATGTCTTCATAACCTTTCCCAGCATAGGACCCACTGATGATCAAGTCAGCAAGCCCTGCTTGGTGAAAACCAGCTTTACAGCACTTTGTCAAATCCTTTAAAACTAAACCTTTAGAAATTCTTCTGCAAGGTCATTTGCTGCTGGAATAGGGATAATTTATATGCTGTTAAGGTTCAAAAGAAAGATGCTCTTCCCCTGTAGAGTTCATAAAGCATTTGGTTCACTGGAAGTGTCACCCACACCTGTCCCTCAAACAGGACTGAGCCTGTGTGGGGATTTTTAGTCATAGTTGTCTTAGGGGACTGAAAAAAACCCAGAATGAATTAAGGAAAATGTACTACTTTTGTTAAGAAAATAAAGGTGGGCTTTGCTTTTCTTTCATTCTTTGTCTTCACTTGCTCTTTGCCCGTCATAAAATTACCCAGTTATGATTCTGCATTTTAATTATTAACAAAAATCCTAATAAAATAACGAAGTATAAACATATCCTATATCATTTCCCCAAGAGAGACCTATCTTTTTTTTTTCCTTTTGTGTTATCAAATTGAGAGGAAAGCTAATGTCTTTACAATTTGATGGGTGAAGGTATGGTCGTTAAAGTCTTTGAAATGGGTCTTAATGACTCTACTAACTCTGGGCGGCAGGTTTGCTGCACTGCCTTGACAGCTTGGCTCCTGAAACAAACAAGTGGGTCTGCACAAGCCCAAACTTCTGAATTTTGGAGAAAAAATGTAGGTCCAAGGGAGGATATGGAGTAGGCGGTTCGGGAAGGCTGCACCTTCCTAGTACCTCAGCCACTGAGGAAAGGACAGGGCAACATGCAGCCTGGAGCTCAGGAAAAAAGGAGGCTGCACCCTCCAAAACCGTGAGAGAGGAAAACCTGCAGGCATGTGCCCCAGTGGACTCTCTCCCTTTATTCGAATAAAGTTGCAGGGTTCCTCTGTCTCCTTTTTGGACATAAACCTCTGCCGTTTGTGAATGTTCCTGACAAAATCCTTCCTTTCACAGCCTTCCTGAAGAGGCCCTGTAACAATAGCGAGGAGAGAACAAGTTCCAGCTGCCTGCCAGAGTCACCAAAAATGGAGATTTACCTTCCAGTATGGCCTGCATCTGTCAAAATACACAGATTAAAAAATATTAGTCTAGTCATCTCTACAAAGTTTAGTAATTTTGACAAGGCATACATCGTTCCCATGATCTTGCATAGCACATGTTACTGCATGGATTTTTTTTTTTTCATGTCTAATAAAGGGCTTGATTTATTATAAATCCATAAACAATGCCCTTCAGAAATCACACTGTAAAGTGTTTTGGGCTTGGTTTGTTTGTGGCTTTTTTTCACTTCTTTTCTATCTCTACTGCTAGCTACTGACCTTAAACAGACTGTGCTAGTTTGTGCTGGGGCAGAGTTATTTTAAATGTTACTTATGCTTTATCAGCAGTCTGGAGAAATACACAACAAGGACTTTAATTGCATGTACTATTATTTGGTACTCCAAATTTTACTGTAATGCAGCTTTGTGTCCTACCTTGACTGGTGCAGAATCACAAAGACAGTATAAAGACTGCTAAGGCATTATCTTTGAGCAGGACAGGTTTTGTGATCTTTGTGTTGCTTCTGTACAATGTCAAGTACAGAAAGGAATCTGAAGAAAGCAACTATGACTTATTTTTGTATTTGCAAGGACTTGCACTGCATAAATAAATGTGTTTAACACAGCCTTTGCATGTACAAAAGTGAAATCTAATGTAATGTGGTTCATAGAATGCTGATTTTTATATCAAGTTCATTCTGTTCTAATTATATGCAATAAGAATTTTGTATCATTCTAATTATACTTATTTAAATCACACATAATAGAAGTAGTCAAGAGAATTCAACAGAGTACAGGGAGCAAGCTGTTCTAGGCACAGACTTCTAATTCATCAGAGTTATTTAACTGTCATAGAATGATCACAGGATGTTAAGGGGTTGGAATGGACCTTAAAGATCATCTAGTCCCAACCCCCCCCCCGCCCCATGCCATGTGCAGGGACACCTCCCACTAGACTGAGTTGCTCAAGACTTTATCCAACCTGTCTTTGAACACTGCCAGGCTTCACACTCTCATCTGCAGCCTTGACATTTCTGAATATTTTATGTTCTATTTACAATTTTCTAGATGAAAGTCTGATCTGGTGTCATTTAATGTGTCATTTAATATTACTTATACTAAACAGTGATCTTTAATTGCTGATCAGTGGACTTTTTTCATGATAGAATTTTAAGCCTCTCTCTTTTGTAGTAAAATATAGTCTGCCCATAAATCTGAAAAACAAACAATGGAGTTAGGTAACACACATTTCTGATGGGCCATGAAACTGGAATGTATTTAGTACTAAAAAGTTACCAGTCTCAGTTAAAGACACACCTTTTGACATTGGATGTTCTGGCACACATCCTTGTGGCCATCTGTTGTGGTGAATTATTTGCAAAAGTCTGAAAAGAGCTGGGGTTCTTGTTCTGTTTTAAAAATCTAGTATTGCTTTATGCTTGTGCCTGGCAATGTATTTCATTTGTACACTTAACATGTACTGAGATTAGGATGTCAAGCTAAAGTACAGGGAAATGTCTTGCTAATTAGATTATAATTCTTGGTGGCTTCCAAGCTCTAGGCTGGACACGTTATAAACAGCTGTATAGCAACATGATGGTTGCAGGAGAAATCTGTCAATCAAATGGTATGTTTCATTATCTTTTTTTTTTTTTAATTCCATAGTTTTTCAACAGAACAATGCATGCCCATATGCAGCTGTACTGTGTATGTTTTTACACTTTCTAATTAGCTTTTTAATCCATACCCTGTTCTAGTACTTTCTGTACAAATGGGGAGATAATAAACTCACTTTTATCTCTTCAGAAATCAAAGTATCTGTTTCTTTCTGAAAAGATAACTGACATGATAAACTGTTATCCACCTAAATACTCAACATTTCAAAGAAAAAGACAAACAAAACTAGACCCTCTACTATGGGAAAATTCTGACATTAATTTTAATATGACAGTCTTTAAGCTGGTTTTAAATGTGTAGCACCAGGTTTTACAATATTGGCTATTGTCTGGGACTATTTTTTGTTTAACTGTTCTGTAGATAGGATGCAAACTGTGTATTTTAATGGGAAAAACTTTACAAATTAAATACATGATTAAAAATAAATGTGAATGCTATCCACAAAAATAGTCGGCATATTTGATAGCCCAAATCTTTATGTGTTGCCTAGTTCTGTTAGCTTCTGATATTTACATTTTTGGAGTCAGAGTTCTCACAGCGTTTCATGAAAAAACAATCATTGTTTTTCTAACTATAGCAATGTTTTCCATTCTTGTGCTATGATGGGAATACGCTGATGGGCATTTCATGTAGCCAATGTGTTTGTAGAGGAAGTAATCTTTCTGTCCAATCCACTGTATTATTAAGAAATCTATAAATATGGGAGTTGGTAAACCTCAAACAGACAAAACCCTTCTGAAATCTCTTGTGTGTCCGTGTATTCTTCCTCGTGTCGTGGAGCGGTATCTGGTGGCCCGCGACGTGTACTGCACCCGTCCCGGCGGCTGTGGTGAGATCTACACCCGCCCCGCCACCGTGTCTCGAATAGGTGGGCTCCAGGGCCGCTCCCCCCTTGTGAGGATGACAATCTTAGAGATTTCTGGGGAGGACCTGCAGGTCCTAGATATTTGGAGAGGTCTCATGGAGAGGAAGCACGCTTCCATCTCCGAAGCCGAGCTCGAACGGCTGTATCTCTGGGGGCGGGAGTTCGGTGTCTTTTCTGCACCCCAGGACGCGCTCGAGATAGAGGCGTGGCGTTCTCTCGGCGACTATTTGATGGATGTTCTCTCTCCGGGGTATTCCGTGGCCCTGGCGCGCTTGGTGATGTGCTGGCGAAAGTTGGATATGTTTTTACAGGAGCTGGAGCCCTCCGAATCCCTCTCTTCGGGGTCCGGGCAGCACTCCGGGTGTGGTAGCCCCGTGCCGGGCGCTGGCAGCGACTCGGAGAGGCTGGGTTCTGATGTAGATGACTCCGACGCTGGCTGGCCGCAGGAGAAGGTGGATTTCGGCGACATGCGCGGGGAAGGGGCCTCCCCGGCCCCGCCACCCGCTGCGCAGCGCCTCTCCCATCACGCCTGCGACCCTCCTTTCCCGGGGCGGGGTTCGGATCCATGCTAGGCGCTCTCGCCCGGCCGGAGTGTGGGCGGGGACTCGCAATCCGTGGAGAATCCCTTGGAGCCGGCAGCAGTGGCTCCGCCCACCCACATCCCGTGGAGGCAGGGGGGAGGGGAGGACCCCTCCTCCCTTCATGTTTTCCGGGCGTTGGCGGGCGCTGAGGGGACCCTCGGCCAGTCTGGGCCTCAGTGGCGTCCTGATTTTGTCGCCATGCTTTGTCCACACTGCGGGATTTCGACCCGGTTTCCCCTCGGGTCTGGCGGCGCGGCCCCCGCCTCGCCGCCGGTCTCGGACGCGGAGCCGGGCGGGGCCTCGGCTGCGTTCCTTATCGGATTCCGCTCTTGTGGGCGGGCAGACCGCCCCGCTCCGTTCGGGGAGGGTGCTGCCTGCTGTCAGCTACCGCTCTATGTGTGATAACCTGCTGGGGGCGGTGCCGGACGGCCCCTGCCCCTCGCCACCGCTGGCGGGCGGGGCGGCGGCTGGTTCAGGCATGGGCGGCTCCGGCCAGCCCGGCTCGATTCCCCCCGCGGCGGCGGGCGCGGGCCCGGACCCGCGGTACCCGCGGGCCGGCGCGGCGGTGGCTGCCGGCGCTGGGGTGTTTCCTTCTGGCGCGGACCGTGGCGTGGCCGCGGGGGCACCTCCATCCGCGGCTGCCGGATGGGCGGCGTGTGAGGCCGCTCCGGTGTTCACCTTCAGCGCGAGCAGTGACTCGGCTGACTTAAGGCCGGTTTTTGCCACAGGCAAGGGACACCGCACTGGTGCTTCTCCCTTGTCGGGCTGGTGGACTCTCCCCCCGTGTCAGGTGACCGTACGGCCGAGACTGCACGGGCAGTTCTGGGGAGAAGTGAATGCCAGGGTCGAGAAGGTGATGGACTCTCGCATAGCCTCTCGGGCCACTGATTGTAAGGATAGCTTTTCTAGCCCTGCTGCTGCTGCTGCTGCTGCTGCTGCTGCTGGGGCTGCCGAGCCTGGGAAGGCGGGTCCTGATGCCTCTCCTATGGGTTATCAGGCATCTTCTGTGCTTAGGGGTCTCCCCCATAATACCCATCAGCCTTTATCATGGAAGGTCCTGCTGGATCTCCATGATAAGGTTAGCAAATATGGTCTGGGGTCTGTTGAAGTCATGCAAATGCTTTGGTTCTCTAATGCTGTTTTGCTGACACCTTACAATATTAGGTGCTTGGCACGTATTCTTTTTCAGCCTGTGGAATATGATGTCTTTGAGGCTAAATGGTCTGACTTGGCAGACAGGACAGTTGAGCAGAATGAGGCCTTGGGTCCACAGGATCCCAGGTGTATGGTTGTCTGTGATGTGCTGTTAGGCACAGGCAATTATGTTGCTGTTAGTGGGCAAGCTGTCCTGGATCCCCTGGTGCTCAACCAATGCCAACGCAAGGGCATGGCAGCGTTGGTTCAAACCATAGAAATGGCTGCTCCAAATCAGTCGTTTGTGACCATTGTCCAGGGGGATAATGAGCCTTTCAAGCGATTTTCAGGCTGGCTGATGGCTTCTTTGGAGTAGCAGGTTGGGGATCCTGAGGCCAGGAGACATTTGCTTAAGCACCTTGCAAGACATCAGTGCAATGCTGAGTGTTGGAGGATCATAGAGGCTCTCCATGGTGATCCTTCTATACCCCAGATGGCAGACGCCTGTGCAAGGATGGGCACCTCAAGTTTTAAGGTAGCTGCCGTGGCTACGGCTGTGCAACCGGCCATGGCTCCTGCTGTGCAGCCAGCCTGGCTAGTCCCACAGGACAGGCAGCTACAGCAGGGGAATGCTCAGGCTCGCAAGAAGCAGGGGAAGAAGGTGCAGCAGGCCACGGTTCCCTTGTTTTTGTGTGGTCAGTGTGGAAGGCCAAACCATACTGCAAATGTCTGCAAGGCGTCAGTTCATGCTGGTGGCCATGCCTTGTCAGGCTCGGTTTTTGTGAAGCAGAGCGTGGCGGGGAGACGTGTGTGGACACAAGCTTCTCTCCCGGTCCCGGAACTGATGGAGATCTGCTTAGCCAGCTTGCAGCCAGCACCCATGGCTCAGATGTTGATGTCTGCACTGAAAAAACAGTCATCTTAGACTCTTGCAAAGTGCACAAGGTCTCCTTGAATGCCTTTGGTCCCTTGGGTGATGGCATGAGTGCTCTCCTCATGGGGAGGTCTAGTGCCACCCTTCAGGGTATTGTTGTGCACCTGGGACTCATTGATGCAGATTTCACGGGACAGATCTGTGCCTTGGTTTCCACGCCCACCCCTCCTCCCATCAGTATCCCCAAAAAACCACGAATTGCTCAACTTGTGCCTTTTAAGTCTTCCATTCACAGAGCTGACGACCAGTTGCGAGGGGACAGCGGCTTTGGATCCACTGGGCCGCCTCAAGTTCGCTGCACTGCTGTCCTGACCAAAGACCGTCCCGAGATGCTGTGTACCCTGTCCGTCCCTGGTGCCACACCATCTGACATTTGTCTTCACAGGCTCATTGACACTGGTGCAGATGTTACCGTTCTCTCCCTGTCCGCCTGGCCCCCAGGATGGCCCTTGAACCCGGTGGGGACACCTGTTGTGGGATTGGGAGGGATGGCGCAGTGCTATGTGAGCCAGCAGCCCGTGTTGATCGCGAACTCAGCGGGACAGGCAGCCATGGTTCAACCTCCTGTCACTGCAGTTGCTGTCAACCTCTGGGGGAGGGATGTTCTGGCTGCGTGGGGGGTGCGCATCAGGACGGATTTTTGATGGGGGCCACTGTGCTGAAGGGTGCAGAGTGTCCTATGCCTTCTTTACGGTGGCTGGTGGACGACCCTGTGTGGCAAAATCAGTGGTCCCTACCTGATGACAAGTTAGCCGCCCTTTGAGACTTGCTTCAGGAGCAATTGGACCAGGGTCATCTGGAGCCTTCCACCAGTCCCTGGAACACTCCTGTTTTCTGTATCATGGAAAAATCTGGGAAATGGAGGTTGTTACAAGACCTCTGAAGGGTCAATGCCGTGATGGAAGGCATGGGAACTTTGCAGGCGGGCTTACTGTCAGCTACCATGCTTCCCGTGGATTGGCGGGTCCTCATCGTGGATCTGAAGGTTTTTTTTTTACTATTCCTCTGCATCCCGATGACAGGCCGAAATTTGCCTTCTTAGTGCCAGCAATTAATAATGCTGAGCCCGCGCAGTGATATCAATGGAAGTTTCTCCCTCAGGGGATGCATAATTCTCCTGCATTCACGTTTGCATCCATGTCATATAAATTGTTACAATGAGGTGTTAACTTGGAAATAGTATTTTTATGCCCTTCAACTGAAGGGCACTGCTCTTGGTAACAAATACAGTGGAAAACAGCATTGTACTATTTTGGCTCATAAAATAAAAAGCAGTTTACATGTAACGTAAACTTCTGGTGAAAATCTTAGTAATGGTAGTATGCTACAAACTTTTTAAAAAGTTGTTTTGAGGGCTGTGTGCATGATTAATGGAGAACTTGTGGTTTTGGTTTTTAAATTAGATTCTTGTCCAAATAACAATTCCCTACCCACAGCAGGGGTCTTGTTTCCATTTGGTCTTTTAGTATTTAAGGAGTACACAATATTGCAGCATTTTTCCATATATAGATCAGTTTGGCACACTAGTACACTTCCCTTGCTCCAGCTGACTTTGTGGCACAGTTGCCAAAAGCCCTTTGGGACTTGGCTGAAGAACTCTCACAACATAAAAGCAAACTGCTTGTTTTTTTAGCCGGAAAGGAAACTCCTGTTAGTTTTAAATTAGTCTTGAACAGCACAGCTGCTCTCCCCTGTAGATCTACATTAGACTTGTTGAATCAGCTTGTTTTTATTCCCTGTAACAGAGGTCCTGATCTGCAATTTAGATTTATTCTTGCTTCGTTTCGACCTTGGCTGAGGAACAAAAGCTGTGTTTTTGGCAGATGAGGTTACATGCGATGATCTTTCACCCTGCTGCAGCAATAGAGTATCCACTGCCTTTCACCTCTGTCTCTGGCTTGTGGGGGAGAAAAATTTTTTAAAAGAGTATAAATGTAAAATGATGTAAAATGTTACACCATATCTCACTAGCTTTTCAGCTGTGTGCCAGTGTAACTTCTCAAGAAGCTGGAAATAGTTTGAATGATGTGAATTGGATAGGCTCCTTTGCTGAGGAGTACTTGGAGCAAGCTGGGGGCAGCTCCCACTAAAAATCCCTAATCTTTATTGCTTTGCTACAGTCTTAGTTTGAATGATGGCAGGGAGTGCAGTGAGCCTCAGGAAAGGGAGAAAAGTGGGTTTGTGGTTGCCGCCTCGTTGTGGTGATGCCCAGTGGTGCTGGAAGAATGGGCTCTGACAGGGAGCACATCTATACCCTTGTCAGAGGAGAGTGGAGGGCCATGCCCCATTCTGGGTTCCTCAGCACAAGAAAGACAAGGAGCTACTGGAGAGGCCACAAGGATGATCAGAGGTCTGGAACATTTCTTTTAAAAGCAGAGACTGTGGGAGCTGGGAGAAGAGACAACTGAGAGGGGATCGCATTAGAACATATAAATATATTAGAACATATAAATATCTTAAATGTGGGTGCCAAGAGGTTGGTGCCAGAGTCTTTCTGGTAGTGTCCAGAGATAGGAGAGGGAGCAATGGCCATAAACTAAAACACACGAAGTTTCATCTCAGCGTGGGGAAGGACTTCACACTGAGGGAGCAGAGCACTGGAACAGGCTGACCAGGGAGGTCGTGGAGCCTCCTCCCTCTCTGAAGGCTTTCCAAATCCACCTGGACGCGTGAATGTAGCACCTGTTCGAGGTGACCCTGTCTTGGCAGGGGGGCTTGGCCTGGACGATCTCTAGAGGTCCATTCCACCACTAACAATCCTGCGATTCTGTGAGATCGTTACAAGTGGGAACGCCGAGCAGGAGCAGCTTCCCGGCCGCTGGGGGCGGTAGCAGCCCCACCTACGGCCGGGCGGAGCCAGCCCTCGAACGGCGCTTCCTGTGGTGCTCGGCTCGGCCGGCGTCGGCTCGCTTGCACGCCGGGATTTGCAGTCCGCCCTCCCTCCCTCCTCCCTTCCCGGTCAGGCGGCGAGGCCGCCTCTCTCCTTCCGGGAGCGGGGCGCGCCCGTTGGCGGGGACCGGGAGCGGCGTTTGTTGACTTCCTCGGAGGCAGCGGGGGCGGTGCCGAGCCCCGGGAATTCCCCGCGGTGGCGGAGGCCGAAACCGCAGCCGGGCCGGCGGGGCCGGGGCGATGGGCGCCCGAGGGGGCCTGAGCGGAGACTGCGAGGGGCAGCGCTGCCTCCCCGCCGAGCTGAGCGCCCGCCGCTGACCACCCGGCCGAGCAGGGCCCGGACAGGTTGGTCCTGGCGCGGAGGGGAACGAGGGACGGCCCCGGCAGGGCTCCCCCGGGTGCTGGGGAGCTTCGTGCCCTGTGGAAGAGGAGCGGCTCCCCGTGGGTAAAGAGCCTGGTATTTAGTTTCCGTTCTTAACATAGAGTGGTCCTCGTTGAATCCCAAAATTGTTAGGATTGGAAGGGAGGTCATTCAGTCCCGCTACCAAGACAGGGTCACCCCGAGCAGGTTACAGGTGACAGAGAACGCTTTGAATGACTCCACGCCCTCCTTGGTCAGCTTGTTCCAGTGCTCTGCCTTCCTCACATAAAGTTCTTCCTCATGTTGAAGTGGAACTTCCTGAGTTTCAGAAGGAGCAGGCTGTCGGTCTTGTGCCGTGTCCCTGTCCTGTCTTACCCAGTCACACTTGGCCGGAATAGGGGGGTCATCCCGTGGGGGAGCGGTGAGCAAGGCTTGCAGATACCGATACCAAGCTGGGGTTGGGCCTCGGGCAGGCATTCAGACTAGTTACAAAGCTGCCCCTAATCAAGCTGAAAAACTGGGTGGGCTCTTGGAGCTGTGGTTTGTGCCTTGGTACAGGGGGAATCTGGCAAAGGAAGTGAGTAAAGTAGGACTATGGGTGTGAAAACAGAAACACGATGGCATTTTGGAGCAGACAGCAATACAGGTGCTGCAGGCCATGTTAGTTTGGAAGAAGGGAGTGCAGATGAGAATTGAGCATTGCTAGTGACGCCTTCAGCTTTTAAGAAATTACATCTTTAAATCCTGCTGTATCACGTGGTAGGGAAAATACCTGTATCTCCTTAAATAAATTGGTACCCTAGCAACTTAGAAGTGAGAGTGTGTGGCAGCTGTTCCAGTGAGTGCTTTTTCTTAAGGAATCTTTTAATTTTCCCACTATCTTACACTGTATGTATGCAGTAAAGTCAGTGTGCTGGAAGCAGGCTCTGGAAGAAGAGGAGGTAGGGCACAATTATTGCCAGGACAGTTAAGTCTGCTCTGGGCTCCAAAGCTCAGTTTCTCTTCTGAGGCAGTTTTCTGGGAAATGTTGTTATGGACTATGGGAAACATGTGATTTCCTGGATAGTGGTGTATGATCAGATTCTACTGCTGCTAATAATTCAAGTTATTTAAGAATTTTAGCAATTCTACTAGAATTACTGTAGAAACCAAAAGAAATCTAAGATTATGACTGTTTTTTGTTCTTTGAATAATTACTGTTTATTAACAGGACTATTGCTAGAAGTTTTTCAGATAATTGCCCAATAACTTAAGTAGATGACTATTGCCTCAAATTTTAGGCACAATTTTTTCATCTAAACTATCAGTGACGTCAGAAGCAGAAAACACTGGTTAACTGAACTCTAGATCAGATTATAAGAAGGATTTAGCCACCTCCTTACCCGCAAAAAACATTTTTTTTGCTAAAATGTAATTTTTCAGAACCTTGTTTGCTCTGTTTGCAGTTTAGAAAAGTGTGAGCTGACCATTGCCTGAGTACTAGCTATGTCATGCTTTACAATGAAAAATAGTAAAAAGTTTTTCAAAAAAGCAAAGAGGGTGAAGTGACATCTTTGTGCAACAAAAATGGATAATAAATTTGAGACAGTTTTAAGATTGCCTAAATTTCACCAAGTATTGCACTTGGTATATCACTTTTCTATGTGACACTCAAAAGGTAAGGAAAGTACAAAAATTATCGGTCAAATATATATGAACAAACCGTACTCAGGGCACAGAAATAGAGTAATTTCATCTCACAGCACTGGAAAAATCATAGAGTTTGCACAGAGTTGCAAATCCAGTAACATTTGTTTGTATTTTTTCAACAGATGCATTGAAATGGAGATTGTGCACTATGACTATAAAATGTTAAATGTGGGTTGCCCACTTAGGAAAATGGGAACTCCCATGTCACTCACATGCTATTGATATCTGGCTTCTTTGGAACAGAATTTGAAGAAAAAAAAGAGAACATGTATAAGAAAACATGATAAAATGCAGTGTGGGTTTACCTTTCAATATACGTTTTCATTCTTTCACAGGGATTTTCTAGACAAAGGAAGTCTGACAGTCCATATTGAATAAAACAGTGATAATGAGATCCAGTTTGCTAAGGTGGTAATGATAGGATTAACATAAGGGTCAGGATAGGAACCAGCTTGTAGGAGTTGGGGGAGTTCTGCTGAAGGAGACTCCATACCTGTGTGCATTATCCATTGTTCACTTTGGAATCAGTCTTTTTTGCTAAATGTTTATGCTATAATTGCATTAATTAACTAATTTACATGATTATATGATGTTTTTATGTGGAGTTCTTAGTGTATGAAGTCGTAGATGCAACTGAAATTTGACAGGACATTTGAGGAGAAGAAATTAAATTTGAGAGGGTAAGTGAAGCATAAGTGGCTTGAACATTCAGTCTTCCACTTAGAAGCTGCAAAGTGGAACTTACGTTCAAATGACCAAGTTTGTCTGAAATATTGCAATATAAATCTGAATACAGAATTTTAGAAGACAGCCTAAGTTGAGAAGGACCTGGGAAGACCATCTGGTCCAACCTTTTGTGTAAAAGGGGTCCTGGATGAGATTTGCTGACATCCTGTCCAGTTGTGTCTTGGAAGCCTGCAGATGTTGTGTTGGTAAGTTGTAGGATGACCAAGGGCCATTGATAAGACTGACTTTCCTTCCAGTAGCTGTAATAGATGAGGCACATTTCCAGTTGAATTAAAAGTTAATGCAATTACATAAGGCTTTTCACTGAACTTGTGAACTTATTGAATTAATCTGGCAGTTTAATTGAATAGAAGGAAACTTACGACCAGGAGGTAGGACCTGCTGTTTGGTTTACAAAAGGAGATATGAAAAAAAAATCCAAAAACAAATCCTCTAAACTTTTGGACATGGTTATTCTTTATAAACCTTTTGAAATGGGAAGGAATGAACACCAAAATAAGGAGTTTTCAGTAACCTTTTAAGATACTTATATTTGGTGCTAGAAATGTTTAACAGCCAAAAGCCATCTTGCTCCTACTTATGTTTCTTTGACAGTACTGCTCCTAATTAGTTTCAACATTAAATGTAATAGTTTAATAAACAGGATTATATGATGCTGAAAGGATAGTATTTTATTGACTCCTACTTCTGGGTTTTTATTTTCCCTCTTTTCAGGTAATTGTCAGGGAAAGCGATTATTGTAGTAGCACCCACAGAAAGGGAGATTCAATATGGTACATTGAGGATGCATAAGATTTGCAAATTAGCAGTGGAGGTACTGGAGTCTGACACTGTTCAGAGAAAGTAAAATTTATGAAGCACTGTTGTCATAAAATGGGATTTTTATTGCTTTTCTAGTTCTTGTGAGAGTAGATTATTTATTGTAAAAACCTAGGGATTGAAAAAAATTGCATGTTGTACCTAAGGAGATTTTGTAGCTTACCCAGATGTTCAGGATAGATGAGCTACAGTGATCTGGTGTGTGAGCTGGGAAACAGTGACTTTCCATTTCCTGAAGGCAACAAAATGAAAGTGCTCTAGAGGTCAGATGCAGCTCCTGCACTGACCTGTTTGTGAAAGAGCACCAAGTATGCTGAGACAGCTGGGCCATGGCCCTGTGTGCAGGGACTCTCTGGGAGTGCACTGGGCCTGTGGACTTCGTCCGTACGGAAGGAGGAACAGCAGCCAAAGCAGCAGCTACTGAGATGTGTATGTGTCTGTGTGGTTTTTTTTTCTTTAAAAATGGAGCAAGTATGTGTAAAAAGTGATGCCTTTCTCTGTAGAACAATCTGTTCACAACTGGAATCAAAGATAGTCTAAGATTTCTGAAGGAGAGATGCAAAGTGATAGATGCTTAAAGAGACTGGAAGTCTTGCTTATTTTAACATCTTGTGTCATATGCTCCAAGTACTGTGTGGAGTTTTTGATGCTGGCTGCAGGAATTCTGGATTATTCCTTGCTGTGCTGAAGTGTCTTTTAAAAAAAGAAAAAAATTCAGTACAGCCTCTCTGAAATTAAGGTGAAGGCTGCAACATGCTCGCTCAGGATTCCTGTAGTTCAAAGACATTTCTTGAATTTAAAGGATTTTTTTATGTCTGCATCCATATATGTATACCCTTCTATGTAAAGCAAAATAAATCAGTACAAAAATTATGCTGTTGTAATTAACAGCTGGAAACTATTCATACTACCATTATGAAGTCAAACACCTTGAATCTGGAAGGTAGACAGGAAAACAACCATCTTGAAATTATTTGCATTTGACATTTGGAAATATTTTGAAAACTGTTTTATTTTCTTTCAGATCAACAGTTAGGCCAAAATGGGAATCTTCTCCATACTGGGAAAAATTTAATGTAATTCTCCTTTTACTATCCTTCTGATCCGAGAACAAGATTAGCATTTCAAACTACAGAGGTCTGTTTGTGCAGTGGTCTGTTTGCTGTTAGAGCCTCTGCATCCCATGTTCCTTGTATGTAGAATGTGTTTTATATTTAACTGCCTCCCATGGTGTTAATGACTAGTATTCATAAAGCTCTATGAAGAGAAAAACTATATTTCTGCCAAGCATTAGTAAGATATGGGAAAACATTCTTTTTCTCAAGGTATTTATTTTATTAAATCAAAGCTATTCTATAACCTGTGATGAGCAACAGAAGTGGTTCCTGTAAACTCTTCTTTACATTATGTGAAAGAAAACTTAAGTGGTGCCACCTCTTCATACTTATATGTTTATAAATAGGGAACATAATTAGTCCTGCTAGAACTTAATACTGTGTCCTGTCAACAGTGTATTCAGGTTGGGTTGTTTGTTTGCTTTTAAACATTAGTTATTTAATACGAACTGTAGTAGTGGTACTCATTTAATGCATTTATTTTTGGACATGAACATTAAAGTTCTCTTAAGCAGCCTGGTTTGTGTGCAGATCATTTTAAAAGATAAAAGCAATACATTTATCACAGGCAAAGTATTTAACTACTGTGCTGAAGTAAAGGGAGTAAAAAGTATTAGGGAGACCTTTCTTGGGATGGAATGTGTGGTAAATGGGATTGTAAAACTTGCCTTAAGGAGGCCAAGATGGACATAAATAGTATTCATAGACATTAACTTGTCAGTATATTACTGCAGATATTGTAGTGAGAAATCTTGCACTTGAACTGGTTACTGTAGGACAAATTATCTCATTAATTGCAGCTTGAGAGAGGTCAAAATTCACTCAGGTGCTTCAGAGTGACAGCTCTGGGGCATTTGCAGCAGTGCATACTGCAAAGTGTGGCTTTGAATTAGAAGTCAAACAGATTAAAACAGGGCAGAACTCTGTGGCTGTACTTGGTGAACCATCCTGCAAGCCCTTCTGGCATCCCGCCAGATTTGAGGAGTTGTAACTTGTGTAATAACCAAAATGCTTCTTTGAGTGTTGCTCTCAGTTCATATTTTTAAAATGAGCACAATAATACTGAAAAGTCTAAATTTTGATTCCTGTCCTTGAGTGACATTAGAGACTACAGTTGTAGTCAGGGATTTCTTACATAGCACCTTTTTCTGTACTAAGGCTTTCTGTCTATCCTGACAGAAAAAAAAAGCTGTGTGAGCTGTGCATTTCACCATGGCCTTTATAGTACTGCTGATTTTGAACTGTTCAATGGCAGCTTGTCATTACTTAGTATGCAATACAGTTAGTCAAAAATATGTGTATTGAATTTTTCTGGGCTGTTATCTTGGCTGTAGAAATTTAGAAAAGCATGCAGAGTCCCTTTTAACTATGTAAGTCTACATAGTCTCTTCTAAATAATCTCCAGTTCTGTCTTAGAGAGCAGCATGAGAAAACTTGAGTTGAATAATCCTATAAACTAAATTACCTCTTTCTAGTAAAAAAAAATGTTAGAGTAGCTAACATTAGCACGTGCAGGTTAGCTGTGTACTTGAATTTATAAAATAGTATTTGTGTATGCTGAGTCTTATTTGGAAGGTGTTTCTCTCTTGGAAGCTCACAAAGACACTTTTAGTTAACAAAATGCAGAATAAATAAAGTCTTCCGATGTTGTCTCCTGTTTTCCCATATTGCCATCTCCTGGTAGGAGTGATGTGTGCAAGAAATAGGGAACGTATGATGCTCAGTTTAGGAGCTATAGGAAAGCATGGGGACAAAGATCTATTTTATGTACAAGGTCACAAATCTGCTTTCTTCGAGAGATAATGATAAGCTGTGACACTTCTTTAACAGCATTTGAGTCAAGTGTTCAGAGAAGAGGTGTTGTCTTGAGAGGGCAAGCTCTTGGGAATTTGATGAGATGGGTGACAAGACTTGAAGGGCCTTTGGTGAAATGGGGGAGGGTAAGCTGGTATGTTATGCTCATCTTGGAAGATAAAATGAGCAATTCCTTCAGTCCTTCAGTTAGTTAATGCGGTTTGAATGATGTGGTGCTTTTGGTCAAGGTCACCTTGTGCATGGGGTGATACTGTTCTCACAATGAAAAGGAAGTGAATCCTTTTTGCAGGGCTCTTTCTACTTACATATCACAGAAATCACAGAATATTCAAGGCAGAACAACAATCAAGGGAAGCTTAGGCTACTTTTTTTTTTGTCAGAATGCATCAAACAATGTACAAGGCAACTATTCACCTGAACATAACCATTAAAAGGAGTTCGCTTTTGGTTTGTGGTGTTAGTTTTTTTTTCTCTGTTGAAACTCCACTGCTGTCTTATTTAGTACAAATAAGCTGTCACAATTTTTTATCATGTTGTCTAACTGGCTTGGAGCAAATTGAGACAAATGTGATAACAGCACCATTGTTCAGCTGTAGCTGTACTACAGCTCTTCATAATGCTGCACTCTGTAAGCTTTCCAGCATGGTGAGAGAAATTTGACCACATATACAAGCTCTAGGCCTTTACTTCTTACCATCTATAAACAAATGGAAGTCTAGTTTGAATTCACATAGCAAATACACAGTAGGAACAGCAATCGTGGCCATGGATTTTGTCTGCACTAATTCCTGCCTTTCCTGTAAAGTTCTGACAAGTTGGTTTTCTGTTGAAGTAAGTTATTCCTGCAGTACAAAAACCTGTCTTCATTATGCTCAGGTGTTTGATTCCAGCATTTCTGTTGGTTCATTAGGTAATCATCAGGCACCTAAGGATTTGTTAAAGGGGAAAAAATAAAAGTCTGCTTATTGTAGAAGCCACATCAGTAGTTTGTTTAAAGGGAGGTGGTATTATCAGGCACTGTGTAGCATTCCTTAGTATTGCACAGACATGCAGGGACTCTTGATGCTCATTCATAACTAAATGAGACATGTCTTTTTCTGGTTGGTTGGTTTTGAGGGTTGTCTTGTTTGTAAATAAAACCCCAAAACTTGTTTCTGATAACTAGTAACTCTAAGGAAAATGCTTCTGGGGGTTTTCCCTTGAGACCTGGTGCTCAAGAAAACACATGAGTACTTCTTTGAGATAGTATTTTCTTATTTAATATTTTGCTGAGCCTAAATGATGTAGGTTATAACAAAAACTCAGTGTAACTCAAAGTAACATTTACTTTGCATTTGTCATTCAGGCGGATCTGCCTGGTATAGAGTGAAACTTTACTAATGGTTGGATTGTTGTCAGTTTTCTCCATGCATATTGAGGCAGGCCGTGTTACTGAGCATGCTTCCATTATCATCATATTTTCAGTCAAAATATTACTGTAATTGTTGTTCAGAAGGAGATTTTCTACTATGACCAAGGAAAGAGTAACTATTCATGCAGCTCCTTAAGGACAAATGCAAATGTACTTCAAGATTTTTAAAGCTTGGGAAAAAATGTAAGTATTTGCATTCAGAAATGAAGGAACATTGGCACTTGTGCTCAGGAACCACAGTAGTTAGTTGATTTGCTGGAACTATACTTTTTTTTACTGCTCATTGCTGGCTTGAAAAAATTCTGGTACAATATTCCTTTGGAGTTCAGATGGTTGGTACCAGCCATATTCTATGCAGGTGTTAAAACTTAGTAATAATGAATTTGAGGGTTCATAAATCTGATAGGTACTCAAAATATTTTTATCAAGTGACAGTGAAACATGTCTTTTCTAAATGGTGTATTTTCAATGCAAAATGGATTTCAAGCTTTTTCTGCAATATTAAGATACTTCCTGATTTTTCAGTCTTGTCTTGTCATACTCAGGGAGAAACACCCTGCAGTATTATTTTGGAAGGTTTTCTGACTCTTGATGAATTTGTCTTTGTGAAAACTTAGCACTTATATCTGTCTTTTTAACAGCTGTCATGGAGGAGTTGGTAGAGGATGACATCTGTATTTTGAATCATGAAAAAGCAGACAATGCTCACAAGAGAGACAACGATATTCCTGTTCCATCGTATAGTGGAGATGAGTCTGTTGCCTCACACTTTGCACTTGTCACTGCATATGAAGATATCAAGAAACGACTAAAGGAGACAGAGAAGGAGAACTCCTTCTTAAAAAAAAAAGTGAGAATTTTAGAAGAGAAGGTAAGAAAATAGTTGTTGTACCAGTTTCTGGTAGCAGCTTCTTTTTTTTTGCTCCTGGCTGGATGGCAGAGAAGGTTAAGGATTCAAAATATACGTTTAAAATAATTTCCACATTTAAAAGTTTTTGTAAATTGTTTTATTTCTTTATGTGAAATGCATTTTGTTCCTCTGGTAGTGTAGTTGTGTCATACTGGGATTTTTGATTCTCACTGGGCCATACGACGCCATGCAAAGACAGTGGCTTTGATTCACACAGATGTGTAGTTGCATAGAATTTGTCACTGTAGTTTGGGTGCCTCCTTATGGTGTTTATTAGCTTGGGAACATGTGACACAATATTGTTGAAAAGTGAGGTGCAAAGCTTGTACATTTTCAGAATCCAGGAATTGTCTATCAAAAGACTCTCTTGTGCTCATCATACCAAAATGCTAAGGAAAAATTGGTTGCTAAGACCTGTCCAGTTAGGTCTAGGTAACTGCTGCCTCAAGCGTGAAATGCAAAGTTGCAGTGCTTAACATAAAAGATGGCTGGCTGACTTTTGATGCAAATGAATCTTGGAATTTGTTTTATAGGCAGTTTCTCATGGCCATAAACTAGTGAAGTTCATTAAAGCTAAAAAATTGACCAGGGTGCAGGTTTTTCTCTCCAAGTAAGGAATGCTGTCATTAAACATATATTCATTTTTCAGTGCTGAGTGTCTTTGAACTGCAGAAGTTCTTGACTTTGATAGATTGCCTTCTTGTATAAGATGCAAAGAAAGATCCTGGTGTTAGAGCTGAGATGCTTTTTAGGAATTACTCCTGAGTGCTACTGACTTAAAACCTTTCCAAGTGCATATTGTTTTGAGCCATTGGAGTGAAGAACTTGAGTCATACTTGGCACAGCTTTGAAACACTCAGGAATTCTTGGTGAAGATAAGATTGACTTTTTCTCAAAAAGCAAAACTATCTCAGGACTTTCTTTATAAAAGGTCTGGGGGGATGTTGGGAACAGGAGTAGAGCTTCAGACCTAATATTCTCTGAACCATGCGGAGTATAACATCTTTTATGTGGTTACTCAAAATCACAATAAACAGGATTTGACCTTGACAATTCTTTTGCCTTGTGTCTTTTGGTTTGGTCTGGTTCAGCTTAATTCTCTTGAAGACCATACTTTGTTTTCTGTAGAGAAAACATTTTAGTATGTGAATACTGTAAAAATATTTAATGAGGGAAGGGTATTGAGAAGGCCCAGACTTTTACTGACTTACAGTCTTTGTCAAAATATAACGTACCTGTATACTTAATAAATGGGGCGTTAGCCCTTTGGAGTTTTCAATTTCAGCGTTCATGGAAACTTCCAGAAAGCTTATTAAGGCTTGTGTTCTATTTGAGTGGCTTTATTAGAGGGAGAAAAATATGAAGGACAAACTTAAAAGTAGTTGTATATGTACTTTGAGTCAATACAAAAAAGCAAAGGGCAGGAGCTTCCTCTCTTTGTGGCTTTTTTTCCCCTACTTTCTTTCAAGCAAGTACTTAAAAGAGGAGATATTTAAGGTAGATAGATACATGAGTGTCAATGCTTTGTTTTAGTAATTTTTTTTTTTTCGTGTGACTCCTTTATTTTTAAGAAAATATATGCAAATCTGTTGTGAATATCTACAAGATATATATACTGAATATGTTTAAAGGAAGTGTGCAGGATAAAAACAATAAAAAGGAAAATGCAATAATTAAAGCAATAATTTCTTATATGAATGGGTGTAATTTGATGTAAGACTTCTTTCTGTCTTATTATAAACGCTGAATGTATTTTAACTCTGTTCCCCTTTTTTTCTAGCAATCCAGTTGGTAGTGCTTACTCTGCCTTGCTTGTCTTTTGCCATAGCAGGCAGTGAGATGGTAGTGATCTGAAAGTTAATAGTTATTTGTAAAATAATTCTGCTTTGGCTTTTCTTACATAAATACACTGAAAAAAAGTCTTTATTTTCATTATGAAGCATTTAAGAAATTATGTTTGTTTTCCTTTGAACTTTCTATATGTTGTGTATTTACTTGCTTAAAACTCCTTTTTCAAAAAGCAGTTTACATTTTTTCAGAGCCTGGAAAAAGTATGATTAAGGGATTATCATCATGAGTGATCATGACTTATGAGTGGTTTTTAAGTACTCATAGGAATGAACTCATAGCAGTCTACTGGAAAGTGTCCCTGTCCATGGCAGGGGGGTTGGACTAGATGAGCTTTTAAATGTCCTCTTCCAACTCAAACTACTCTAGGATTCTATAAATTAGTGAGCATTAAATATTGTTAGAGATTTCAAAATTTGTAGACAGCCTTTGCTGTACTTCAGTAAAAAACTTTGGCCCACATCTGTGTATTTGATTAGTTTATTATCTAAACTGTAAAAAAAAAAAAAAAAAAGGAAAAGCTGTTAGATTAATATTGCAGGCTGTACATTGCTATTTTAAAATGTTGCAGTTCAGAGCATAACATACAAAACTTACAATTTCTCCTGTGTGTTAAATGTTCAGGTGCTTGGCTCCCGGCTGGAAGAGGAGTGCAGCTCAGTTGGGAGGGAACAAGTCAATAAGGCCTACCAAGCCTATCGAGAGGCCTGCATCGACCGAGATCATCTGAAAAGCAAACTGGAAAAAATGGTGTGCCTTCTTAAGTAATGACTTCAATGCATGTTTTATCAATACTGCATAGGCAGTACATGCTTACTGTAGAATAAATTTTATATACTAAAGATCTGTGATGTTGATTTTATCATTCTTTTAAAGTACATGACAATACTTCCTATAAGTACTTCAGTTTTATTACTGGGCTAGAATAATGCTAAAAAAAATCAAAGCAATTGTTTTTGCTGTTGTTTTTGTTCTAAAATATTGAATTGTCAGACATGAAAAATGCTTCACAAATTATTTTGGGTTGGGATTTTTCCTTTTTGAAAATAGATGAAAGAAAGTGCAGAATCCTTGAAAAACTTGAACGAACAGTTGCAGTCTAAAGAAGTAGAGTTGTTACAACTGAGAACTGAAGTGGAAACTCAGCAAGGTATGCATTTGGTTACTTCATCTTAAGGTACCTTTAGGAGCCCTAGTGGTTACATAGTGATCTTTGGACATGAAGAGGCTTAACCCTATATAGGGGCAAGGTAAGAGAGGCATGAACAGCAGTGAGTACTTGGAACTTGTCTTCATTCTTATGAATGGTGATGTGCATGTTAGGTCATCATAATCAAGGAGCTTCATGGTAAAGATCTGATGCTGTTGTGTTCTTCCACTGTAGGTGATTTACTAAATTGAGAAATGGGCATCACCTGACAGTTTATAGGCTGTGTCATGTACATCTCTGGACCCCACCACCTTTTCCTCAGAGCAGGGCAGGGGCCTGTTCAAGTTCAAATAAAAATCATTCAGTCAATCCCACTTCCTCTGGCACCTGCAGAGGGTCCAGTATATTGCTTTGTCTGTTCTGCTGTTGGGATTTGACAAATACAAGAGGATGTTGTACAGCAATAGCTGCAGTCACCAACAGTCAGACAGCTGGGAAATGAGAAAAGATAGCAAGATGCTGGTTGTAGAGAGCCTGGTGAAAAGAGGAAGAAGAAACAAACACTATATCCTGGCAATTCCAAAAGCTCAAATCCAGTTGTAAAGAGTGCTCTGTATGTGATGGATGTATAAAACAAAACACCATGGAAGGAAAAAAACCTTGATTAATTTAGTTACAAGAATAGAGAACAAAAAAATGCCATCTGTATTAAGTTAGAGAAAGGACTGATTTCAGAGTCTGTACAAGTGCAGTCATTTGAAAGGCACTTGGAAGAATGGCTGTGCTTGAATTGGATTACTCTTCAAGAGGACCTTAAGCATGTAATGCACTACTTCAATTGCACAAATGTTTAAACCTAGAAGAAACTGCAGGTAGTGCTAGTATCACTGTTAAGCACATCAGAGTTTAAGGAGGTAGGAATTGCAGAGTTTATAAGGAGAGCTCTGAAAATGTGATTTCAATCCTTATTTGTAACTCAGTTTCACTCATAAGTGGACTCTGGGTACCTTATTTAAAAAAAAAGAGTCAGTGTAACTTAAGCTTGTATAAATTATTAAATCTGGACATAAGTGTACCCACAAGTTGAAGACTTGTGGATTTTCTTCCTGTCATGTTCTTTCTTGTCTTGCTGTCTCACTAGTGTCCTGCTACTGACCTGATGGTAGCATCAGCTTACTATGTGAATTGCTTCAGTCTAGTAAGATTTCTGTAACTTTTATGCTTTCCCCTCTTGTTTTGATTGTATCTTTTGTTGTTCTGTTTGGAACTTCTTGATATTAAACTTGGGGAAAACTTAATGGTAAATTATGTAACAATACAAATCTGAGGGCAAAAAGGCTCATGTTTTCAAAGCATGCAAGAAAGTATTCAAGTTGGCATATATGATGTGTCTTTGCCATGAACTGACTTTTCTATTTCCAATGCCTTTTTATGCTGGTACTTGCTTTTTCTCTGTATCAAATCTCCGGTGCATTCCTAGAAAGTAGGGCTCCATGCTTTAAACGCAGAAAACAGACCACCTCTGCCAACAGCTTTACCAGTGTTACATTTCCCTGTTGCCATAGACTCCAGTTTCTTCAGAATATGATGTTTTTGTAGGGCATGGGCTGGTTGAATAGTCTTGCATTTTGAGTTACATTCCTTGGACTGAGGCTGGAATCTGATTGTCTTGCTTGTCTTCTTTACAGTGATGAAAAGTCTGAGTTGTACTCAAGCTAACTGGGAATTAGAGAAGCTGAACAGTGACCTAAAAGTGCATAGTCTGGAACAGGATCTAGAAAAACTCAAGGAAGAGTGCAACAGTCTCAGGAAGGAGTTGCAAAATTCCAAGCAGAAGGTACCTTAATTTTTAAGTAATGTTCATATTAATGGTTTATTTCAAATCCCATGATCAATCAAAATCAAGCATTAAAAAAAATATGAAGTATGCAGCTGAGTGAAAGATTAATATCTTGGTAAAATTAACCTTAAATGTTTTCATAGACTGTCATTTTTCTTGGAAATAGAAACAGGCTCCTCTTGAAAGTGATCATGGCATCAAGCCTGTCCAAATTTACTAAGTGTCTGGGCGATGCTCTTAATTACAAAGTTTAGTTTTAGGCAGTCCTGCAATGAACAGGGAGTTGAACTGAATCCTTAGGAAGTCCCTTCCAACTTGAGATATTCTGTGATTCTATAAAGGTGAGATTTCCCAGTCATTACCCATCTAACAACAGAAAATAAAACTTTATGTTTTTTTATAAGTAGCCACTGAAGTGTTCTATTTAAGCTGGGCTACTAAGAAAGTTTGGGCAAAAGCTGGTCTCTATTTTTTTTTTTTAAACAACAATGGGATACTAATGTTAAAAGATGTCATGAACTTTGTTTATGGAGGTCCAGCGCTTTTCTTTAGGGTAGCTGCATGAAGCCTGTCAGGAAAGTACCTCTTTTGGCACCCTTTCCTGCCATTTCTGTGGCAGATTTCTGTTTTGAGGGACACATTTTGTAACCCGGATGTTGTTAGGATCTCAAACAGAAAATTAGGGTAACAGTAACAAAAAGCAGTAGGTTATTGTCTATTGCATTCTTACTGCTTTCCATCTTACCTTTGATGAAATGTACAGTGCCAGTCTCTAGGACTTTGCAGTCACATTGAAGTTACACAGTGAATGTAAAACATTTAAATGTGATTGTTTGAGGAGGCAGACTATTTCAGATTCCTTATGGTCATTAATAATGATGATTATGTAATCTTGAGTCACCCCGCATTTGAGTGAGTCTGCATTTTTTCCACTAGGTGGGGATAAAGCACTTGAGGTGTTAACTTCCCTCACTGTTGGTTGTTTCACTTGTGCCTGGAACTCTTTCAGGTGCTTTCAATAACTTGTAAAATCTGAAGGTTTGCTGTAACTTGTGTGCAGTTCTGGTGTCTTTGGGTAACTCTAGAACAGAGTAACAGCTGCATAAATAATTGAGGATAGCAGATTGCATTGTGAGAGTGAACGATGTCAGAGAGAACAGACTAAAATACCAGTTGTAAGAAATACTTACCACATGTGACAGTGTTTAAATAGTGTTTTTGCCAACAGCTTTTTGTTGCACAGAACAAATACAGGGAACAGCTTTTTGTTTTGGGGGTTTTTGTTAGGCTTTTTTTGTTGTTATTTTTTTGTTTGCCTTTAAAATAATTTCTTCTTGGTCCTGGTAACTGCTTAATATAGGAAATTAAAAAGTGCACATTTTCAAATGTGGGATAATGCAGTGCAACTTTTTTTTTTAACTGTGAATTTGTCTGTTTGATGGGGGATGGTGAGAAAGTTCAGGAGGGGAAAAAGAACCCGTCAGGTGAAATACAGTGAAGTGTGATCAAAGGGCAATGACAAATCAGCATTATTTCAACAGCTGATATTCTCATTATTACTTATTTTCATTACATTGGTTTAGCTAATTTATAATATTAAATAAGTAATAATGAAAATAATGAAAACATTTTTGCAAATGTTTTCTACTTTAGGCAAGTGTACTTTCTATTTTTTTGTACTTTTAGATATTCTTACTCAAGTTTTGCATTGTACTTGATGCAGTGTGTACATTATATTGACAAGTTGCTTGAAATGTGTACAGGCTGTCATAAAGCCACAGTAAAGGCATCAAATCCCTGACAGCTTTGGCTAGAGGGAATGGTAGGAAGGGAGCATGAAAAGAAGGGATATGAAAGGGAGGGAGTTCATCACAAGTGACAGTCTAATAGAAATATGACTAACAAAGTGAGCCCAATGTTTGATTTGTTAAACAGCCCTGGTAAATTCAGTGAGGCTGCATGTATGTGCAGTTTTAAAGTAGTCTTTCAGACTGGAGGGATAAATTCTGTCATAAAAGTGACCTGGGAAGTAAATCTATACTGGAACAGTTTGCTTTAATTTAAGGATCTTTATATACTGTGATAGGGAAAGAACAACAAAAAAAAAGCAAAAATTAAGAAAGACTTTTGATGTCCATTAAAAAATGTAATCAATCTCAAATTCTGAGAGTTCATCTGTTTTAATAAAAGGGTATGGAGGTGGCTGAGCAATGCCTTCATACAAGTAGGTAGTTTAAGCATTTTTAAGTGGAAATTTTTAGTAGAAGTCTTTATTTCCCCCTTGAAACCTGCTGCAGCTAACACAAATGAAGACTACTTTACTTGTGAATTTCAGTATTAGAGAACTTGGAGTTTCACTGCCATTTTTTGAGATAGATGATCTGAAATCATGTTCATTCAGTCTCTGTCTTCACTCTGTTATGCAGGACCAGGCTCAAGAGGAAAATCCATTACATGGAGACCACTTTCAAAGGCAAGACATCCCAAGGTATGAAATATTTTGTTTTCCATTGACTGAGGGGCAGTTATTTGAACAAGTAAATTATTCTTGCAGACTCTTTAGGCGTGTTATTTCAAGTTACATAATTTATTTCCAAGTCTAGGTATAATTATTTAGCAAGGTCATTGTAAATTTTTTTGTTCTGTTTGTAGTTTGAGGTGATGATAATGAACATTTATATCTCCAAATTGTTGTACAGAAAATGAAAATTTAATTAACTTGGATTTAAAAATCTGCTTTTTAAATAATTAGTTGACTGGAGGAGGTGGTAGATAAATTTTCAAGTCTCATGCCAGCTCTGGAATATCTTTGTTCTGTATATGGAGAAATTTCTGTGTTTGCAAATCCCTTGCTTAGTGCTGGAACATACTTTGTTAGTGTGGTGCAGTAATATTCCTACTAGAAGACTTTTTTTTAATATTGGAGAGACATTGTGAGGCATATTCAAAAAGAAACAGCAATTGTCCAGAAAAATGCTAAATATCAGAAAGCATTTTTTCTCATTTTGCACCCATTCAAATAATATTATGCTTATGATATAAACTCCTATATTATCCTGCCTTGACTACATGTGCTGTACTAGAAGGTATCTGTCTCTTTCAATTCTTGATGGAAAAGAACTGTTCATGGATGCACGGAAGTTGCCCAGATCTTGTGGAAATGAAACGCTGTGGCTCCTACAGCCAGTTATGCCTGGTGGTGCACTTACACCATCTTCCAGCAGAGGGAAGAGCGGCCCCTCACAACGCCAGGTTTTAGTGCAGTGGGCCTTGGTGCTTCCTTGGGTGTTGAAGAGACCGGGAGGGCGACCAGCCACTGAAAGAGAACACACAGATCCGTCCCATCGTGTGTTCTCTGGTGCAGTGATGATAATAATGCACACCCTACACACAAATCACATTTGGTCCTTTCACCTTGACTGGATACTTATCCCCGTGGTTTCTCCTGGAACTTTGCAGTCAGTGTTACATGCCTGATAAAAGGTGTTCTCTCGGGACACAGCAGTTACCTCTTTGATTGTTTGATCACTGCTCTGATCAAACTGATCACTTGATCAAATAATCATCGATCAGAGCATATTTATTCCACAAAGTGGCAGCCATCTAAAATAGCATATGAACAGTATGGTATTTATTGTAATATAAATAGTGACTGTGTAATAAATACGTAAGCCTATCCAAAAATATGTGGAAAAAACACTTGAAAAACCTCCTATGAGAAACATTTGTTGTAGCAAGCAATCGTGCTTTTTATGGGAAATGGAGGCACTTGCACACAGCTAACTTTTTGGAAAGCAGTTATTTCATATTTGTGAACAGCCTGCAAATCTGACTTTAAATTCTCAGTATGCAAATCTAATTTGCTGTAGATTTAGACAGGCTGTCATGGTGAAGATTCATATTGCATGTTAGAAGGCAGTATAGGATAAACCTCCAAGCACAGGGAATACTTAGCTTTCAATTACAAATTCCTTGAAAATTAGGCTTTGCAATGGGATTCTAGGACAGTATTCACAGAAACAATTAAAATCTGTTGCATGTAATTTAAGTGGAATTCTGGTACCTGCATCCCTTCACAAGATGCTTGTAAAAGTGCTAAATGCACTTAAAAAATTCATCCAATCGTTTTCCTTCTCATTAGTGGCAGACACTGAGCTGTCCTTATATTTACCACTCCTGTGTTAAATATTGGACAGTTCTGATTTGACATAACTGAAGTTTTTGATCTTATTTTTTAGACCAAAACACAAGAATTCATGAAGTGGGGTTGCCACATAAACTTTAAAATTGTCATCTCTTAAGAGTTCAAAGAGCCAAAAGGAATCTGCAGTAGAAAGGCCACAGGTTTAGCTGAACTTGAAATATCGGTGCTGAAAATTTTAACTTTCTATCTGTCAGACTTGCTGAAACTTATTCCATTATCTATTAAAATATCAGCTTCCTCTGTTCTTTAACAGAGTTTTATGAATCTGGATGTTTGTATTCTGGGGAAGTATTTCTGTCCATAGTTCTATTTCTCTGTTTTCAGGGAACTGTCTTAGCACTGACATGCATAATAGCTGCTTCTCAGAGTGATTATGAACACATCTGTGCTTGATAGATTTCATGCAGGAGCAATCCTATATGGCTATTTTAGGAGGATAGCATTACATACAGTTAAAAAGCTTATTAATTCTTACTCATCTCAATAGCTTGAGATATTGAGCTGTTTTCAAATAAATGCCTTTTAGGTGAATGCCTTAAGGAAGAATATATTCTGGAAACTCATCCACTATATTTGTCTTCAATAAACATGTTTTGGTAGAATATTAAGCATTAAATCTTTGATTTCATGTTTAGGTTGAAGTAACTACATCCTTATGTCTTTTAACACTAAGTTAATTATTAATCAACATAAATGTGATAGCTGGTGAGCCTGCTAGAAATTTTACCAAGAAACATGGTAATGCTGACTTCTCTTTTTTTTTTTTTTGTTCTTAATTTTCTTACCAGTTATAAACCTGAAACAGTATTGGAGCAGGGCTGCTGTTGCTAAATATGTTTCTTATATTATGCTGTCTTAGAGAATGAATTGGATCACTGTTTTTTACACTGTCTGATAAGGCAGTGTATTAACATAAATTGAATGACTTGAATATGAAACAGTATGTTTTTTATTTTAGTTTGAACTCTGTGTTTATGCTCAGTTTGGGTCTTGGGTATTTAGTCTGAATTCAGTGTAGCAACACAGATGGTATAAGACCCAAATACTGATTTTTGATTATTTAAAATTACAATCAGTCAATATTATTAGGCTTATAATATCTGTTGGGATGTGTGGTCACTTAGTGAAAGGTATTCAGAGTTACTGCTCTGCCTTTTTTATAACCTGGTGTCACTTTATTTGAAGTATTCCTTTGAGATGACTAATTTTATTGGAAGGTGGTTAGTTTCAGATACTGAAATGGAAAAGTATGCTTCGTATTTCTTTCCTTTGGGGAGTTGAAATTATTGTTTTTACCTAGTATGTCAATATATAATGCATTGTATATTGTAATAGGTAAGAATTAAAGAAAATATTCAGAGGTCCATCCATTTAAGGTAATTCTCTGTACTGTTCAGCCCATTTAGAGTTACGGTACTCTAACAAAATTCACAGTTTGTGTCAGGCAAGAACAATTTATTAACATTTAACACTTGGTAAGCATGTTAATAGGCTGCTTTAGAGGCAGCAATATTTAACTTGTAATAAATTTTTGTTTTGGAAGTGTGCAACAAACATATTGGGACCTGAAGAGAGAAATGTCTAATTTGCGTGTAGTGGCTGACAAGCAAGCTGAGGTCCTACGAAAACTGAAAAGAAACCCAACAGGAGCCAAGAAAGGCAAGTCAGTGTTTGCAGTAACAGACCTTACAAACACAAACCTTTGATTCAAGCGGTAGCATTTTAAAAATAAACTAGCTATCATATCTTATCAGAATCTCATCAATTGAAGTTGATAAGCTAGACTGTATTATGGTTCCAGCTTACCCCTTTTCTGCTTTTGCTTCTGTCTCATACTGGTCAACTTCACACATAAAGGTGTTGCTGATGTGTTTTTTCTTCAGTACTGTATTCTGTTCCCCTTGTGGCTTTTTTCTCAGTCAAGTGTTGCTTATGTGCACAAGGCTGAGGTGTTAAGTTTACTCGTATTTGACCTTTTACCACAACTACTTCATATTATAGGGGAAAAAATCTTTTTGCAAATGCAGTCTTATTTTCCCAGTACAGAATATATGAAGTATTAAATTGGCAACATTTTAAAATCAGACTTTAAAAGACTGAAATTCCCTTATGGTTTTATATTTCTTTATGTTGTGTTCAGAAAAGTTGCCTTTTCTACCAAAATGCTACACAGTGTGACATTTTCTGAATGTCAGAATACTGGGGAAGCAAAACTGCCTTAAATAATTTTAAGGGTTAAGTATTTTTCACATAAAGTATTTACAATTTCTGTGAGCAGTTCATCAGACAGTTCTTCTGTTCCATACATATGTTTCTCTCAAGCCAAATCTATCAGTCACACAAACTGTGGTAAAGAGTTAATTTCCTTTGTTTTCTGCTCACTTCAATTGTGGTCTTTGCTGTGCTCAAAATACCGGTGGAAGACAGTGAACTTGGTTACAGTGTACTGGTGACAGTCTCTGATGTCCCTGTCTGTTACCGGATCAAGACATTCTGTTTCTAAACAGCTCAGTGAGGTAATGACAGGATTCACCTCCTGAGCAGTCCCTGCCTTTGTGGTCAGCAGTGACTAATGATCACTTTGGCTCTGGCATTGGCCATACAAACTATTGACATGTTTTGTAGACTTGGCCATATTGTTACCAGGCGAGTCTGTGTTTCCACAGTTCTAAAATGCGTTTGTCGAATAACTTCTGCAGAGACACTGGGAACTGAATGAGTCTAAATAATCTTAAATCTGCCATGGTTTGATGTAATCATATAGTGTCTTATGTCCTTACTTTCAATTTGGAGTTACCTGTCTTGCAACTACACAACTACTGATTTTTCTCTCCTCCTTGGTGAGGAGTCTCCTTTTCTGCAGTTCTTATGCAGTTGTTCATCCACAGCCATAGAAGGTATTCTTGATTGTTCAGGAAACAGTGGACTTCTGCCTTTTCATCTGTAGGCTTTTTTCAGTAATTTTTCAGAAATATGTGAGAGTTAACAGGTCTGATGGTGGTCATCAGCCACACTTATGAATGCAGTACAGATATATCTGTCCTTATATTTAAAGACAAATCTTGACTTACGTAAAATATGGGTAGAATTGACTGAAACCTTCCACTTCCTATACCGCTTGTACTGGCTGTTTTAGCATCTACAAACCAGCTGCCATTGTTAGAGGTGCATTAAGTCTGCAGAACACGTGTTCATTACTCTGTGTGGGACACAAACAGTATCAGTTAACATGTGGATTCTACTTATCTGTTATGTATGGAGGCATTTTCCACAAATGTGTGTCTTTGGGGTTGTTGCTTTTTTGGTTTCATTTGGTTGGTTTTGGGTTGGTGTTTTTTTTTTTTTTTTTTTTTTAGAGGAGGAATGTGTTTTGGTTTTCATTTGTGCATTTTCAATTTATTTTCAGTGGATTCAATTTTTCTTGAACTTCTAAAGGTCTGTAGGCCTCAAATTGCTTTTTATTCCTGCCAGCACAAAGAGGCCAAATCCAATGCCATAGCATGGCAATTACAATCAGTCAATATTATTAGGCTTATAATATCTTTCAGACATGATGCCCATGCTATTGGAAAATGGTTTTGGCTGCCATCCATGAATTTTAATTTATTGTGACAAACAGAAGTTGTATTCTTTAACCAAGATACCAGCTTGTTTTTCTGTCCCTTAAGAACTAAAGTTAAAAATTGCAATTCATGCTCAAGATAACAGCTGCTCTAGAAAACTCTATGCAAGATGTGAGTTTAACTGCAGGAGGCATTAATTTACTCTCATTACATGTTTATGTACATTATCCCTACAAAACAAAATGACCTGCTTGTAGTTGGCCATCTGTTCAGATGTGTGTGGAAGGTACAGCTCTTCCATTTCAGGTAGATGCTCTTCTGTTTCAAAATCTACTCCTTCCTAGCAGTTTAAAACTCCCCTGGAATTTCAGATGGCTGAACAATGCAGTCTCTTGCTTTACTTTTGGAAGTCATACAATAGTAGAGCACAGAGAACCTGTGAACACCATGTGTTTCCCTCTTACTGCTTCATGGAGAGTGAGAATTCAGGTTCTGGGTGGCATGAAAACACAACTTGTTGTAAGAAGCAGCATTCACCTGTTCTGCATCTAGCTGATTTCTCCAAGCACGTGAAAATTGTCTCTGTTTCAGCATTCCTTCCAGTCTGGTCAGAAAGATCCATCAGTTTATCTGTGTTGAAATGGGAGCTGGGAGATATCCTTGGAGTTGGGTATATTTTAGACACTGTGATTTCAGGATTTTGGGTTCATTTTGACACTGGTGAGGGTAGTATGTTTGCAGCTTTCAAGTAGTTACTGAATATGGTCTGGAAACTTGTGGCTTGAAGAAACTGTGTTTAACATCCCTGCTAGACTATAGTACATTTGGAGTACATGAAAAATGCATTAGATAATGTAATTTTAAAATCTTTTTTATCTTCTTCCTTCAGCTGCCTCTACTGCACCAGTGCAATGTGTTGACTTGAACATTTCAAAGCTGAATTTGACATCTGGGGTAGTTTATAAAAACCTCTCACAAAATGATAAAGCCCTCGGCAATGCTGTGTCTCCCCCTCTGCTGAGAGATGCCTGTGTCCCATCAGAAAGGGTGATCCTACAAGCATGGACAGATGAGAGACCAATTCCAGCTGATGGCAAAACGTTTCAGGAACACCATTCTTATGGAAAGAGCTCTCTGGAAGATAATTCCTGGGTATTCCCAAGTCCTCCAAAGCCCAATGAGAATATGTTTTGGGAAACAAAAAATAATCCAACTTTGTTAAACTGTCCAGCAGATTATCTGGATCAGTGTAATCAAAACTGTCTGCACAAGAGTTAAACAATTTTTTGAATGAACTGAGGCATTTTTGGAGTGTTTCTGAATAGGCACCTTAATGCTCGGAACTTTTAAGGAGAGAAAACAAATTGCTTGAAATGTTTCTTTCTTTATTTTTGATTCTAGTTCCAAATCAGAAAGCCTAGTCTTCCTCTGCTGTAAATCAGGAGTGAGTTCCTTGACGTTAAAGCTGTGCTGGTATAATGTAAATACAAAGAAATCTAGCATGGGGCCTAGACAGTCTTGTACTGCAAATGACATACATTTGCAGAAGGTTACACTGAAAAGTGAGTTTGTGGAATAAAACAAAATAATCCAGTTCTCTATTTGTTTGTATTTGTATGTTACCATGAAAATACTTGGTATCTGGTGTTAAAACTTGTACCAGCTCTGAGCTCATGTTTTGACAGAGTTCTTTTTCAGAGTAAGACATAATATGTAGAATTGGATTCTCTCTTCTTCCTCCTTTAACTTTGCTTCCTCTGGTTTGGAAATTCATTTTTCTGTAATTTTTAACCAAGAAAGGTGAGGTTTTTTAGAAAAATTTTTTTCAACCTTGATTTATATGAGAAAGTGGCAAGAGAAAAATCTTCTCCAGGCAATCCTGTTTAGATTGCTTGATTGTGGATTGTGAAGGACCATAAGTAATGGCTGCTGAACACTGTGAATCCTGGAGGTTCAACTTATTTCCCTCTCAGTTCCTGCTGAAGGAAGCTGATGGAACTGCACGGCGGTGCTGCCACAGAGCCAGCCTGCTCAGGGTGCAGTTTTCCATACTGTGCCTCTTTTGCACAGCACCACAACTCTGACTCTCTATTAGTGTGGTGGTGAAGGCTACTAACTTTTCTTTTGTTAAAGAAACAGCCTTAATTTAATTAGACTTGGTGTTGTTGCGTTGTTGATACACAAAAGGAAGTATTTTTGTGGTATCTTTAGTATGCCACGGAGAACCAGAGCTACTACAATTCCAACTATCTGCTTTATACATTATGGGTATCTAGGCATTACTTTTTCTTTTTTTTTCCTCTTAAGGCTGTGAACTGTTTCTAGATACATATAATTTATGCCTTCTCTGCTTCGTGTCTGACTTAACAGGGTGAAGTGAAATGTCTTGACTGCTCAAAAAGTTAAGGAAAAATGCTTTGTATTTTAGATCCGTGATACCTAACTTGTAATGGGCGGGAAGATATTTAATACTGAATATGCCATTTACAGATGTGTGGGTGGGTGAAGTATCCAGCTTCACAGATCCAGCTTAACATCAAAGTAATAAAAATTAATTTCACAGCTGTTTAGTAGCAAATTATCTTGAGATTGCTTGCAAATACATGGGGAAGCTCTGAGTGTAGCACAGCCATAGTAAGGATGGACTGTAGAAGTGTTATGAGGGTGCAAAGTGACCTGTGTGGTTCCAAACACTCGTCCCTGCACTGTAAGTACTCCAGACAGAGCCCATCTTTCACTTTGTCTATCAAAAGCAAAAATATGCCTTCTAGATACCTTCTCCTATAGTACAAGCAGCATACATAAATAATGTTTCCCATACACCAGATATTGTTTTTATCTATTATCTTGCTCACGTATACTGGCTTGTCTGTGATTAATGGAAATGGTGTCAGATGCTGGAATTTATTCTGACCAATGAACACAGCTGACTCAGGGGAGTACAATCTCTTGGAAAGTAATAGAACAAAATCCAATATGCATAAAACAAATCCGAGTCACAAGGTGTTAGCTGATAGAACCAACTACCTATGTAATAACAAAGAAAACATTTCTCATGTGGCTATATGGTACCTAGTTCTAATGTAGTTTACTTTTGGTGTTCCCCACCTCAACATTACAGAGATTTTTTATTGAGGAATGTAATATCCAACAGGCATTAACATGATTTGTGCAATGAAGGAATTCTATTGTGTAAGGTATTAAATAAATTTATTTTTGTTTGAAATTGGTTTCACTAACAAATCTCCTTTCCATATCTAGCACAAATTTTTTTACTTAAGTTTTAATTCCTTTATTGTGTATAAATGTTATTTCAAATACAAATAATTAGATTTGAGGTTAATCCACTTTGATTCAAAGAAAAAAAATAGCCTTCTGCTGTAACTTGCTTCAGCGTATTCTAGGAAAAGTATCCTCCTGGATGTTGAAACCTGAAGGATTTAGTTATCTTAAGCTGTAGTGCTTTGACTACTTCTGTCAAAAGGTTCCCAGTCAGCCTGTCCTGTGCAAAATTAATATTAAGCTTTTCTGTGCAGACCCCGGGAATTTCCAGGTTTTGCATTTGACTCTTGGTTTATATTCTGTGCTTCTTCCCATGCTGGAGAATGGAGCAGCAGTGTCTGCTGAGGGACTTCAGGAGCACTGCAGCTAACTAGGGAGAAGAGGGCCTGATGCTGGAGAGCTTGCTGCAGGCAGCATTTCCAATCCAATCACTCACTGCCATGTCCAGGCTGTAACATTTGAAAAGGAAGTCCCCAGATTTGGAGTCACTTGGGAGCTCACTGGCTGGTGAAGCATCTGTTGGTCCGAAGCTTACAATCAGATTTTGACTGAAGATGGAAAAGTCATTTAAATCTATGCCACTAGTGACTTACAGTGCTTTTTCCATTTTCAGAAGTGAAATCTTTTCATCAAAGTGACAGCAAATTGCATGCAGAAATAGCTGTAGTAACGGGGTTTTGGTGTTTGTGTGCATGCGTTACATAAAACTGTAAAATTGCATACAGTAAGGACCAAAGTTCTCAAATAATTATGTTAAATGACCCCAAGGTTTTAACTTGAATGCAACCATGGAAGATTTTAAAACCTCCCTCAGCCCACTGTTTCCTGAATTTTTTAATGTAGGAAAGCACTAACTCCATTTAACAGAAATGAAAGCCAGCTTTTGGGGCAGGAGGAGGTTGTTGCTTTGCACATTTAAATGAGCATATGGCAACCTGATGAATATGTATTCGGATATTTGGTGAGTCGGATAAACCTTCTAATAACTTATATGTAAACTTGCTCTGTTTGGTTAATTTTTTAAGTATTTTTATAATCTGATTGTTTAAAGTTTCCCTGCCAGTTTTGTGTTGTACAACTGATCAGTTTTCCTCACATGAGAACTAGCCATATTGAAGAAAGGAAAGTCCCAAATTAGCTGTGATGCACTGCCCAATTTTTACAGCTGGAAAAAGACAAGAGCAGCACGAGACATATGGTGGAGTTAGAGTAAAACAATACCTGTTCCAAGTAACAAAACACAGGCCCATGTAAGTAGTACATGAACACTGTACTAGTGGGATAAAACAGATTGAATTTTCTTCCAAAACCAACTTGCAGCAGACTTTGACACTCCCGTGCTGAGACAGCTGTAGCTTTAATGATGCTGTGGCCTGGTAAAGGAAGAGTGAAGAGCTCTAGTACTTGACTGATACCTGTGCTGTCTTCTGATCTGCAGACAGGACCTGTGAAGAACACTGGTTTGAGAGGTGTATTTCCCTCATTTTTTATGTAGTTTGAGTATAAAAAAGGGCATGTAGGGGTTTGACAAGTTTTTTGGATTCTTTTTTAAGGTCTTGAGAAGTCACACTTTTGCCCCTTTCTTTAGGGAGAGTGGTGTTACTATGTGCAATTGTATGAACACAAGACACTGGATAAAAGCAATTTATTTTTTTATGATCAGCAGTAAATACTAATTTTAACTGAGTTGCAGTTGAACCATTAAAAGAAAAACCACCCTGCAAGATCAGTGCCCAGCAAATTCAATTTAAATGTATTTTAAGACAGAAGACGGCAAGTCAAACATAAGATACAGTAATTAAAGTGGTAAGATCATCATGTTTTAGTATGGCTGTTTGATCTACGGAGCAGCATGCAAGAAACTCCCAGATGTTTACTGTTACTGAACCAATTTTTATCTGGGTGGAACACTTACATTCCAAATGTATTTGACCATTTTTTGATCAGCAGAGTAAACAGGGCACAGGGATTACTTACAGGAATTACCTGAGGAGGAGTATGGCTGCACTAAATGTGGAGCAGAATGGGTTTCTGGCTTGCAGGTTAATTTCTGGGTGATACCTCAGACTGCAGTGGTCAGCTGTTCCACTCCCCTTTGAAAACCCTGTGCCTTACAAACTGCACCTCATCTTCCCTCTGAGTTTGGGTTTTACTCTGTGAAGGCAAACTTCTAAGTAAGTAAAAGGCACCTTCTCCCTCCTTCCTCTCAGGTCTTTGTAGTGTGCTTCCTTCAGGAGCTTGAAGAGACCTTTAATACACCAAGAGAGTGCAGCCTCCAGTAAAAAATGGGGAGTTTTTTGGGTTCTTGCCAAGTGTTCTGAAGAGGACAGATAGGCCCCCATGCTACAGGAACAGCAACAGATGCTGTGCAAGGGGATTCAGTGGCACATCAGCCTTTGAGCTTCAAGGCCTTACTCCATCAATGTCAATGACCAGTGCCTTGCCAGGGGAGGGTTTGAAGCTGGCTGAGCACATGGTTGCTGTTACAAGGGGCAAGCAAGGGGTGCAAGCTCATCATACAGACATAGTGAAAGCCCTGCGACTTTACAGAAGCTGCACAAGCTGTAACAGGCAGGCTTAAAACTGGGCTAGTAAACACTTGGTAATGCCACCTTCACTTTTCAAAAGGTCACGTTAGAAAACATCAGACGCTTGTACTCAAATATTAACTATGATGGGTGAGGGGCATTGCCATGCTGTAGACTTTGGCTGTTCTGCCTCTGCACTTCTGCCACCTTTCTATACAGGTAAATTACCTTGAAAACACTGGAGACATATGTAGAATAATTCATAATTATTCCTAATTGTTTACTCCTATGCAGAATAATAATAATGTGTAAGAATAATTTATTTCAAAATTTACAAAAAAGAAAATTATCTAGGGACCATTAATTAGAGTTTCAATCCCTAGCTTAGGTGGAGATGGCCAGATGAAGTACTGCATGTCTGTACAGCTCCCTGCCTCATCACCTAGAGCTGGCTGCTCTCTGTAAGTACAGGCAGTTACCATGTTTTGTATAGTTGGGAAGTGGAGGGGCTGAGAGGGTTAAGGCAAGCCAGGCTTCCACAGTTGTACCCTCTCATCAGTCATAAGTAACTTCTGACAAAACAAAAGCAGTTTTTAAAAAATACTCAGCTTCCAGTTCCCTGCTGCAGCACAGCTGAAAACTCTGCCAGTAGTACTGGTGTTTCCTTGCATTGCTTAGAATCTAGGGCTACCTCCAGTTAACCTGAGTAAGAAGGAGAGTTTACAGCTGAGACAAAAATAAAATGGAAAGTAATTTAGTGGTATGAGTTTGTCATGTCCTGGTACTCATTCTTTCATTTAAACTTTAAATAAAAGATGTAAATGCAATTCAAGTACAGGATATGCACAACATATTAAGAAAATGGGAGGTGTGAAACCAAGAATTTAAAACTAGGGACCACCACATTAAGGCCAGGGGTATATTACAGAGGAAGCTCATGCCTGATCCAAGGGCCAATCCCTGCTCTGAGTGCATCCCAGGGCAAACAGAGGAGCTGCAATAATCCAGATGTAGGAAAAGAGAAACAAATGGGTGACAGAACCATCTAGTACATGGAATTTCAGATGTGACATCAGTGCAGATGTGAGTTGTGGCTGTTGTTCACATACAGCCTGTATCAAAGGGTGGGGAGCAATACCTGCAGGTTCACCTGGGCTTTGTTCCATTCCATGAATTCATTCTTCCCCTGCAGTCCTGGTCACCGTAGTGGGGGTCCCCCTCACCTGCTGCACAGTTTCTGCTGGTGCTGTTGTCTGACTCAGAGCTGAGTCATAGCTGAGTATGACCCAGCTGAGCTCTCAGTGCAGGCACACACCCGGCAGCACCCAGCATTGATTGCCCCTAAGAGAATGATCACTCCCATGCCAATCCTCTGGGAAAGGGCTTTTGCCAACACTGAACAAACACCCAGGCTGGCTTTCCAGAGGTTGAAAATACAGCAGATTTTCATAGTGGGATAACAGAACAGCCACTGTCCTTAAAAACACTTTTACCTCAAATTTCCTCATTTTTAAAATACATGCAGCGAAACAACTAATTGAGAATATTTTTCTTTTCCAAAATGCTTGAGCTAAGAAGCCAAGAACCTATGTAAGACTCTGTTCCACATAAGCTATTTTAAGGTGCTTAGCTTTAGAGCTGAGTGCCACTTAAGTCTGACTAACAAGACAGAATGCTACACATCTTTCCCATTTGCCATTCACAAGTGTTCCCCAGTCCTCCACCCAATCTGCTGAAGCAACATTATTAATGATTATTCAGTAAAAGGCACAGAACAAAGAGCAATGACTAACCTGCAGCATGAAGTCCTTCATACATGTGTCAGTCTGAGTTTCCTCCTTGAATAGCTTCAGAAGAACACTGTGTTTGTGGTGAAACAGTATTAAAATAGACAAGTAAAAGGTTGCCTCTTCTAATGGAACAGTATCAAATCCTATTCCTTCCTCAGAAATTTTCTTTTCTTTAATCAGGGCATTAAAGTTACCAAATTTATGTGCAAGTTTAATTCTTTCCTTGTAAAGAATTTATTTTTATTTCAAAATGCTTGGAGGATATTCCAAGATAGTTTCCAAAACTTTTTATTAGTAGCTGTAGTGAAGACATTTAAGCATTTGAGAGTTTTACAATTAAGCAGCTTCAAGTATCAGTACACGAAAAGATCCTTTATGTGCTCTTTTTAAATTAGGGACTTGCTTTACACATAGTTCCTGCAAGAGAACTAAGTGCATCTTAGTTCTGGTTTACTAAGTTCTGCATCTTAGGTGCCTCATTTAGTTGTTTACTCACCTCTGCCTGGAATAATTTTGCAAGTGTGGTCACTTGCTCACTCCTGAAGCATGGCATCTTATTCCCTGTTCTTAAGGAAGGTCTGGATGAGATCACTGTCTCATCTAGAGTTGAAATGGTCAGTCTGGGCCATGCACAAGCACACGGCATCCATCCCTTCTGACAGCGAAGACTTAAAAGTGAGTCACAGTGTAGGCACAAGTACTACCAGGCTCTCATCCGACAACATTTTGATGAAGAGTAATTCACATCAGTCTGAGCAGCTCTTCTGCATTTGCCACCCTGCTCTTCTAGCAAGTGCATCTTCATACACAGTCAGCTTTAGGTGATGACTAAGAGACCAACTTTAATGTATACCCAATCTGTGATCGGTTAATACAACTTAAATTATTCACCCTTAAGGTTTTATGTAGCCTGGCTCATGTAACTAGATATAAGCTTTAGATTCCAAATGGACATTCTGGAATTGTAAACTCCAAATTGTACATTGGTAATAAAATCCCAAGTCCAGATAGAGGAACACACCTTTGCAACTTCTCTTGCAAACTGTGACTGCATGCTCTAGATCTTTAATTACAAAAAAATTTAAAATTAATTCTCAATTTCAGATGTTATTTTATTCTCCATTCATCTCATTTTGTGTATTTCAGTTAAACTCCACACAGAAGGGTACAGATGATTTAAGTCTGTTTAAATCAAGTGAAATCCAAGTTGCATATAAAATTTGAGAAGTTCATTTTAAGTTTTAATTACACATTTGGATTAAGCTTCTGTCTTTTCTTCTTAATTCCAGTTGCTCTGTATTCTTCTCTTTGCTTCAAATATTCTGCTTTGCACTCTTCATAGAATGACGGATCAGAATAGCTACAAGACAGAAGAATACATATTGTTTTTCTCTTGGAATATGGAATAGATATTGCATGAGTACCACTCCTAACTGACCTTCTTTTCACACTCAAAGAAAACTTGTCTGCCTTTAACAGTAAAATACCTTTTTAAATAAAGTACCTAAGTGTTAAAGTTATCTTTGTAAACTCTATGTACTCTGTCATGACACTGTTCTCTCTTGAAGCATAGTCCTTTTCAAGCCTCTGCAGTGAAGCCACCAAGAGGAAAGGCAGGAAAAGGGAAAGACATTTGGTATTTAAGTTCAGCTGAAGAATTCATTTGCAGTTACCCTCCTCACCATGGGAAGCTGCTGGAGTTGGCTTTTTTTTCATGCACTCAAGTAACTACTGGGAATAGGTTCAAGTGTATGTCTTGAATAGTAGATATATAGATCCTTGATCATTACATTAAATTCCTTTCTCCCATATTCTTTTCAAAATGTAACTATTCAAACACTATAAACCTTTCCTGTCAGAAGCATTTTGTTTAATTTTTTTTTTAAGGTGAAGGTACAGACAAATAGAACTGAGTAATGCCAGCAAGTTCTGACTGCAGTTAGGCCTGAGTTCTTGCCTGGCTGCACATGTTTTTTCATCAGTTCCTAAATACTTGAGAATAACTGTCACTAGTTCAAAGGCATTTATTTTTAATCTTAATTGCTGGTTTAAGAGAGCAGGACACACCAAAAATCAAACCAACCTCCTTTTTTCCCAGTCAAACTCAAAAAATCCCCAGCCTTCACCCTGGCAAATTCAAGAATCTAACACTTCAGCCTAATGGCACTGGGGGTAAATTACAACTTCCAAAAGCAATGTTTCAATCCATTGAGTTGATCTCTCTCATATCTAACAATTTCCCACTGCTGCACCTACTGCTGTTCACAACAGCAGGACACTTTCAAGACAGACTTAGTCTTAAAAATTAGAAGCAAAATGGAAACAAACTTATCTTGTCTCACTAATAGATTATGAAGGAACTTCACTGCGCACCCCTACCCCCACATCTGTGATGTACCAGAGCAAATAAAGGGCTACAGGTCTCTGGGCTGAAATCTGTCACCAGGTGAATCAAGAAGAGAGTCTCTGTAGCTACATGGTAAACAAAATCTTGTCAGTTAGGGCACTGACCAGCACAGTTTTAATAAAGCAAAGATACCATTTTCAGAAAATACATCCAAGTCCCTAACCCTACACAACCCTTTCCAGAATAGTTAACATTTCTAGATTAGCATAGGCCATGCACAAAAACTCAGCAAAAACTCATGAGGGACTTACTAGCCAACCAGACAGTCCTTCAGTGCTGTGTTCTCCTGCCGACACTTCACCACCATCAGAACACCAGTTTCTTGACAGCATTTAGTAAATGCTGGGGAGAAAAAAAACCCACACAAACAAAATTGAAGTTAGAAAAATGACAATAGGTGAAAAAACCCTATGTGTAGGAGGTATCAGACCAGATCTGATTTATTATTAATACAATAGTTGGCCTAGATTCTCATACTGTTTGCAAGGTCTTTGTCACTTGTATAGCAACAACACTATAATTGGGATTCTCCCCTGATCATGTAACACATTCACACACACACTGCTGTTGCTAATACCATTTCTGAAGTTATTCTTGCAGCAAATCCATGACTCTTGTGCCTGCTTTTCACATGCTCTACTCAGGGCAATCATGTACATTTCTGGGATCATGATCTCTGGTGTTTAAAAACAATGACGTTGCTTAATGAAATGAAAGTACCTGGTCTGTTTTAAGGATTTCAAGACTTCAAAACAAGTCAGTAAGATACTAAAACAGAACAGCAAAATCATGGCTAAGGACATGGCATGTATCTGGGAGTAACTAAAATTATGCCTCATTGTTACCAGCACCCTGTACGGATGTTTCACTGAATAATAACCCTAGATAAGAATTGGCTGTTATTTCTATCAGGAGATTTCAAACTGTTCTATTTTAAGAGGTCTGCTAACAGCTACTCAGCTACATTTAGCAAATGGAAAAGAGAGAGAAAAAGAGAGAAAGAGAGAGAGAGAGAAAGAAAGAAAGAGAAAGACATAAAGAAAGAGAGAGAGAAAGAGAAAAAGAGAGAATGAGAGAGAGAGAGCCATGTGTCCAAGATCAACCAGGAGCCAGAATAAGAACAAAGTTCCTCCCTACTGCATCCCCTTCCAGAACTCCATCCATTTCTCCTCCTCTAAGATCCTCCTAGTAGTGATTTAATAACCAGCAAATTTAGGGCATACAGAAATTGTTATTTTCTTGCACCTACTTAGCAAAATTTACAACTAATCTAGTAACATCAAAACTTAATGGTACTACATCATACAACAGGTAAATCACATTACCCATGCTCAGTGTATACGTACATCAAGACTTAAACAAGAAAGCAGAGATTTGTGCCTGTAAAGGCAGCACTCCTGTCCTTTGCTCATAGCAGGTGCCCACTGAAATGGGCATTAAACAATTGTGGACCTCACTGGAACAAAATGCACCTTTCTAGGATCCTGGACATTACTGGCAACACTTTGAGAAAGTGATCCAACAGCTGCAAGCAATCCCTAGGTGAGATTAATCTGCTTGTCCATAGCTATTATTAATTAGGCTTTCACTCTAGAATAATTTACAAGAAAAGGTAGTGTTTGCTGAAAGTGTTGATGACAGATTTAAGTCACTTATATTGACAAACTTTGCAAAGAACTGACTTCTTATCTAGTTCAAATGTATTATTTATTGATGAACAGCTAAAAAACATATTCAAATACAGCACCCAGCATTACACACTGGCAACTCCACCACACCCTCCATGAAAACCAGATGAAAGTGTGCAGAAAATGGGTTTAAATTAATTACCAGTTAATTACCATCTGGGAAGACACTGTAAGCTGTGTTTAAAGGTATCTATTAACAACCACACCCAGCTTCTAAGATCTATGTATTTTAAAGTCATCCAAATGCACAAGCACAACTTTGAGGAAACACTTGGACAGCTGGAAGTTTACTAAGTAGTGTAAACTCAGAACAAGGCAAATGGGTTATTATGTTATCAAAATGTATCTTTGGTTTTCAAAGGTGAATCTGACATTTCTTCTGTTCTTTCCTAGACTGTTTATCCTGACTGTTCCTACATCAGCATCTCAGAAAAATCATACCTATTAGTACATTTCTAAAAATGACCTTTGTTTTTTTCTGGGAAAAACATCCAAAGCTTTTGAAAGCTTATGGTCTGTCTAGTGACCAGTTTGATTTATACTCTCTACAGGCACTTCTTTAAGTGCTGTGCTGAGGTTTTGGGTTGGGGGTTTTTTTTTGTAGTAGTAATCATTTCTTCTGGAAGCTGTGAAGTAAAAAACCACTGAAGACAACAGGAGGTCCCTCTCACTTGTTAGCTCACCAGTCTTGATTGGTTAAAGGCGTGATGTCCCAGTGAACAAAAAAAGCCTGAACTGCAATTGCCAGCATTCCCTGGCTTCAGAAAGCCCTGCCTGTGGTACATGACCAGGCATTGTTGCAAAGTGATAAAACTGCTTCCAGCTGTTCAGCTTTAACATTACGGATGCTTAACAACAGAGAGGAAGAAGGAAGGTTAAAGCATATTAGACATCCTTATATGAGCACACAAAACTTGATTATCCATCTCTTCTGTCTGGCAGTCACTTAAGGAGTGCAAGACAGGTTCAGTTATAGACACTCAACAGAAACCTTCCAGGAGTCTGGAGAATATTGTTTTATTTTTAACTGTGCTTTGTCTTGCTCACAGAAGGGCAAGTACCAATCTCTTCACTCTCATAACCAGTGACAGAACTCAAGGAAACAGCACAAAGCTGGGTCAGGGGAGGTTTAGGTTGGCTATCAGGAAAATACATCCACTCAGAGGGTGGCTGGGCACTGGAACAGGCTCCCCTGGGAAGTGGCCACAGCACCAAGCCTGAGTTCAGGAAGCATTTGGACAATGGTCTCAGGCACATGGTATGATTGGGTGTGTCATGTAGGGCCAGGAGTTAGAATTGATGAACCTGATGGGCCCCTTCCAACTCAGCATATTTTGTGATACTATGATTCCCAATTCTACAATTCATGAACTCTTCCATGAAATTCAATGTGTCAATGTTGAGTAGCACAAAGAGTGTTTAAAGTATTGGTTTGGAGAATGATGTCAGAAATAGTGTTCAGTAGTTCCAGATATCTCAAACCAAGAATTAATCTCCATCTCTGTAATCCTGACAATCCTTAACTCATTCTTCACTCAGGCAGTATCTGCATTGTAGATCAAAGTTTCAGGATGCACAGCAAGACACCACAAAAGGAGCAGATACACAGGATTACAACTGATTACAAACCTATTGTGATTTTAATACTTCAGCAGCTATGAGGGGCAATCAGAACACTACAGAATCCAAACAAACCTTCTTCTCGATACACTGCACATTATAGAAAGAACAGAACTGATCTTTTCACAATCTTGTGTACAATCCAATCTTTTATGACTTTAGCAAATGACTTTCCATGATTTTACAAGTTCATGGCCAGATACATTTTCTTTCTTCCTGCAAGCAGCAAGCTACCAAAACAGAACCTCAAGCAGCAGCAAAACTGGAGGTAAATTTGGGCAAGTCTGCAAATTCAATGTGAACTGTAACACAAAAGAAAGACATGTTTCAAATGAACTATAGAAGTTATCCCCAGTATTTCTAAATACAAGCTAAATAAATTGAGGATCAGAGCTCAACACAACAGAAGTGCAAAATTCCTTGTTAGAAAGAGGAAAAAGGCATGCCCTCCATAAAATCAACCCTTTGCCAAGACTTTTCTAGGACAGCTACATATGTCTATCACTGAATGCTCTGTGCACAGACAAGGACAGATCCACTACTGCGTCAGCAAGCGGCAGGTGCCTACCAGTTACCACGGAAACTGGCTACAGACCCCCCTTTCACCTGCAGAAGTCATGGTTCATGACATCATATCTGACATAGGTTACCCCACAGGTTCCTCTCTGTGCCATAGGCTCTGTCTAATGCACACGGAGCAAAGATCTCTTCTCGAGGCTACAGCTCAGAGAAACTCCACTGAACAGCTCATCACTGATTTGAGACTGGATTTCTTCTTCCTCTCTCATGAAGAAAGCTTTGCATTTCTTTTTCAAGGCAAGTCCAAAATTAGTCTGGTCACAGTTCAGAGAATTTTAAGTCTCATTACATTTTGGCCATTACAGCCACATAGAGAGATTTCAACAGCTAAAGCAAGCCTGTTATTTAGTACCGTCTCTAAATCAACCAAGTACGTAAGGACAAAAGGTAGCTTTGCCAAGACAGAGGTCTGCTGTCAACTGAACAAAAGCTGAACAGCTTTGTCTGGATATAGAGCAACTCAGTTTTGCCAGTTCTCACCTGCTCACTGTGGCATGCTGGCACGTGTGGGTGATCTGCCTGTGATGGGGAGACCACATTTTCAGGGACAGACAGGAGGGCTTTTTGGCTGAGGCCAGAGATGAATGAGTCCTTCCAAGGACTGACTCTTCAGCAGGGAGCATCTCTGGCCCTGAGCAGCTCAGGGAAGCTGCTGAGTTTGGTCCTCCGACCAGCACCTCCAGATCTGCCCTGGATCCAAGGGCCAGATTTCACTGGGTCTCCCTATCCCAACTTACCTACTTGGGAAAGCACGACCCAGAGAACTAGGAGAAATTATATCCTGACATATGTAAAGTCACAAAAGAGAAAAAAAGAGCGTTTTAAAGCCTTCTTAATTTATCTATAAAGCTGTACAGACATGCATTTTTTTAATAAAAATCCTATTCCAAGTCTTTCTATAATTCCCTTCAGATACAGAATTATACAAACTATGTTGTAGGTATCAAGAATTAGTTTTGAGTGCCTGACTTAATATATTTGATGGTTGATTAAAAAACTTCTTTAAGTTGCAGAGCACTCTTTTAATTAAGGTTTCTTTGATAAATTGCTAGAAGGTAGACACGGCAAAGAACACTTTGTTTACAAAGATCTTTACAGTCCACACTAATCTTTGCTGAAAAAAAAAGTATCTAAGAAGAATGCTTTTCTTTAGTATTTTTAATTGCTTTTTCCCCAACTCTGTTTTATTACTTTACGACAAGTTAATATGGGAAGCAGATGGAAACTGAAGTGAAACTGGCTAACTATTCACATATCACAGAATAAAGACTGGACAAATTATTTCCCTGTCTGTCCAAGCAGTCAGATAGGTATACACAATGCACACTGAAGTATTAATTTTAAATGATCAGATACATTACCAGAAAGCTACACCAAAGTTGGTTGGTGTCCACCAACAGATGTCCTGGTACATACAAGTCCTAATGAAAAAAAAAGGAGATAAAAAGCCAGGGTGCTTCCCACTTTAACTTTAGAACATATTCATAGGTTCAAGAAATATCTGCTCTGTATGACAAAAAATAACAAACTTGTAGGATTTTGAGTCAAAAGGGACAAACCAACACTTGGCATAAGAGAGAAGCACAAATCTGCTGAATAAAGATGATGATTTTCTTCCACACCATTAAACCAGACAAGGTTAAATTTAACACTGTTAATTTCAGTGTCTCCAGGACTACAAACAGTGGACAACAAAAACAAGGCACCATATTGATGATGAAAGTGTCCTTTATGTAGCTTACAACACCATCCCACCCCCAAGCAGAATTAGGCTGGTCTTTAAACTCTGCTGCATTCAAAATGAAACAGTGGAATAGGTGTGTTGGACGGCTGAAGTTTCAGTTATTTGTCTGTTAAGGAAAGACTTTATGAAAAAAAACCTGTTATGTCCTGCCCCAAGCTTAAAAACAAACTGAAAGCTGTAGGAGGTTTTTAGGGATTTAATAAAGAGGAACAACCAGCAACAGATAATATTTGTAGCAGATTTTTAAAGGATTTTTTTCTCTTCAAAAATTTTTAAATTTGAGATACTTAAGTATTTCTTTCTGCAAACATCCAAGTCTTCCCATGTGCAAAACAAGACAAGAATAAAAAGTGGGACTTATCTCCAGACAAGCAGCTGCATGGAAACTGTGTTGATATAACAACTCTAAGGAATCATCCTCATTATTTTCAATGTATGAACTGTTTGTAGTGTGAAGGCTATTTCTGAAAGTTCATTTTTTGCAGATTCAGATTATAAAAATACTTGGCACTTTCATATTGGCTCATATTATGAAGTGTTGTACATTTCATATAATATTGGAACTGTAGTTTTATCAATTATAACTGTGCATCTATTTTGCAGATGTGCTTGTACACAAAATAAATGAAATATTCCCCATTATCAAGATAAATTGATCCTCTCAGGTCTGGCTCTCGTTTATTTAAAGACTTTACAATTTTACTACTTAAGAGAAAGTCCTACAGAGGTGTTATCTCACCATTTATATTTTCTCAACACTTATGATACTGCTATCACACTCTTAAAATAAGAAAAAGAAAAAAAAAACAAAAAAACCCACTAGCTTGCATTATGATCCAGACCAGGCTTATTCTGAGGTAAGGTTTTTTTTTCCCCTCTGCACAGAATAAAAAAGAAATAGTTTTGTCTGGTGTTTGGATCATTCCTCAGGCTGTACCCACTGAGTGGAGAAAAGATGCTCAAGTAACAGTGAGGATTTGCAGGTGATGGTGGAAGGAGGAGGAAACAGTTCCCTTTAAAATGTAAACAAGGGCAAAAATTTAAAAACTATGTTTGTAAAATGTGTACAAAAACATTAAATGATCCAAAACATTACCAGCAACATTTTTAGGGGTAGTTATTATGCTTTTAATTTTGTATTAAATTATTATTTATTAGCTTGTTACTTTGAAGATTACTCAGCATGCACAGAGCAGATTACTGGTGCATTTAATGAGCCAGAGGAAGTAGTAGCATGAACATGAAGAGATTGTTTTACATTGTGGAGTATGAGCTATTTGATATTTCTGACACAGTACAAAAGAAAGCTTCTCTGTAGATTGATCACGGTTCAGTTAACATCACTGAATATCTAATACTTCCAACTCAATTAATTCTCACCTGATTAAGATCAGTCTGATATTCAAACTAAATCATCTCTCCAGTCAAGTAGAAATCAATATTTCTGATTTTACTTTTAAATTACAATAACAAATAAAATACATGCATCGTCAGTATGCTAGGAGTAGCTTTCCTATTCTAGCCTACTATGGCATGCATAACACAGCTGATTAAAGAATTATTCTAATTTGAGCAACAATATATATGACAGATTAATTGGAATAGAAGGAGATAGCATGAAATAATTAAATGCATCTTATATAGGGCAAAGAGAAAATTGACGTAACATAACCTTGATTCTTTCAAGTGAACCTCTGTTATCAGATCAAATACTTTCTCTCCACAAATATTCATTTGCTGTAACATAAAAATCATACACTTTCCATTTTTCTGCTCATCACCAGCCTCCCAAAATCTGCTCCATTTAGGCTTTTGTAGCTGGAAGAATCTATCTGTCCTAAGAGAGATGACCAATACATACTAGCACACAATACAGGACTGAGGAGGAGAGAATCCCAGGATTTCAGGTATTTTAAGGAAAGGGTATTCATCCTCCTGCCTAATCTTTTACAGGACACTCTCAGCATAGAAAAGCAGCTTTATCCTGAAGTATAGTGTGCAAACAGAGGATCCCCCAGCAGACCACACCATCTCTGGCACTCCAGTATGAAATGCTGAAACATCCCTCGTCTCGTGACTGAGATGAGGGAGAGAATCATCCGGAAGGCAAATAGCACAACTGTGATCTGCAGAGGAGGAATGTTTCCAAAAAACCCCTAGAAACTGTTTGTCTAAACACAATGCCTTGGGATAAAGAAGACACCTTATCAACACCCTAGAAACAAATCTGAAGACTTTGCTTTAGGGAACATTTAGAGATGAGAAAATAACATACTGAACAAGACAAAGGGCCCACTTCTCCTGTACACCATCTTTCACAGAAGCCAGTAGCAGCTGCTTTAGAAAAACATGTCAGAAAGTCTACATTATGGAAAAACATCTTCTCAAGTGAAGCTTCTACCTAATCCCTATCAACTGTAAGCTTGGCTTATACCCTGATGCATAAAGTTCTCACATGCCCTTCAAAACTCTTAGGACGCCTCACATGGTGGGTCTAAACAGACAGGCATCCAAAAGAAGAGGAAGAAAGAGCGAAAAAACTTCCTGAAACCAGAAAGGTAAATGCTAGCCTGGATTCCTTCAACATCTATCTGCCCTGGCCCATTCATACCCTGCTAAACTCCCAACTACTGCAATTGTAGTTATTTGTTTCATACCATGCGTGCTTTTTTCATTAGCAGGTTTTCAAAATCCTGCTGCAAAAATTAATTGGCCTCAAAGTATCTCTCAGCTGGATGCAGAACAGACCAAAACAGAAGGGAGCAAAGGCATTCTACACAGATCAAAAATGTTTGAGGGCTGGTTGGGGTTTTTTTCAGAACATCCTCGTTCTGTCAATGCCACCTACCTACTTAGAAACAACAGTCTCCAAAATTTCCATGTCCTACATACACTGATATTACAAGGGTCTAGGTTTGATCAACTGCTTACAATGGGATTTTAAAATCAATATAGGAAATCAATGGCTTATTTAAACATTCTATTTCAGAAATTATAAAAACACATATAGGGTTTTTTTAAAACCTCAGTATCACAGCAGCTCTTAAAACTCATCTAAGGCACATAGGGATCCTCCAACATCACTTAATTCAAAACAGAAGTCATTGCTCAGCTGCTGATCTTTTATTATACAAACATTAGTAGGATTTCTCTTGTTTTCAAATGTAACAATCATTAAAGACAGAATTTGTAGGGGAAAAAAAAGAGTATCTTAAGAAACTAGCATCAAGGAATGACAAGCAAATTCAGGAAAGCCATGAACAACGAAGATACAGTCCCATTCCCACGCAATGCAGAGGCTTGTGCTGGGGGAACCTCTCTCACCAGACTCACTACACGTGTTCTGCACTTCAAAATTTGCTACCATTCAGATGGAGAATTGTGGATGTTTGTAAGAGCCATAACTAGAAACCTCAAGCAACAGCCGAGAAGCACTTCTGTCTGTCCCTAGTAACCCACACTTATCCACAGCATATCGCTGGACCTTTTCTTTGCAACTTCATAATAAGCACCAAGAAACAGGGAATGAAACTGAAAAGCAAAGTTTAAGAAAGAGAAGAATTGTTTTAAGAAAAACACATAAAACAAGCTGAGGAACACAGCCAAACACAGTAATTCAAGCCAACCCAATCAGTTCAACTAACAAAATCCAGACAAATACTTAAAAGTGTTAACAAAAATATGCCAGATTAAAGTAATTAAGAGTTAACAAAGAGAGTTCTGATATATATATACACATGCAATCTCAGGATACTTTCAGAAGCACTTAGTTCTGCCATTTGGACAAGCTCAGGTCAGCTCTCTTCCTTCTATGTCCTGCACATATGGTCAGATGAGATCTGACCAAAACGTCTTTTTGCGGACAAGGGGTGGAAAGACTAAAAGTAATTTTCAATTTGATATGAATACAGAATGCACACATGAAACTTGACTAGGAAAAGCATTTTCCTAAGTAGTCACAGAGTCAGAAAAGATATTTTTTAAAGAGCATACACCTTAAAATGTCAGGCAGTCCTTTCCTGGCTATTGTTAAATAATTAGATACTAGGCAGATATAATTTATTAGCAATATACATTTAGTCACTAGAATTTCAATAGAACTTGGACTTCAACAACAAAAGGAGCTTTGGCAGAGATGATACATAGAAATGTCTACTTGCTAGCTTTAGTGCCATACACCTGACCTGATCTGGACCTGATCTGATCTACCATCCTGGATGTATAGAGTTGCCGGCATTTTCTGTATGCATGAGTATGCACATCTACCTACAAATGTGTGTGTGCGTTTTGCCCCAAACACACAGAAATGTAGTACTGTCATCTTCTTAAAGTAAATTCCAGCAACCCAGCTCTTTAAGAGCTATGAGACAAGTCCTCCTGCTTCTGACTAAGCAAGACAGGCAGAGCACAGCAGTACACAGAAGAGGGTCATATCCTCAGAAGGCACAGGAGAAGTAGCAAGGGCATAACTATTATGTATAAGGCTTTACAGTGTCTACTTTGTTCAGTCAAGGCAGATTTAAGTGCTCAAAGATGACAATCTGCTGGGCTATGCAGGCAGATTTTTCAAGAGAAGCAGACCTCCTTTTCTTCCTAGTGAAATTACAAAAATCTACCCTTTTAAGCAAAGTAAGCACATTGCTGTGAAATGGTATTTGGGTAAATCATGATTTGTCCACTAAAGAAACCTGCTTGAGGAATGTTCTAATCAAGTACAAGTATTACCTTCTCTATAAGGTTTCAGGTAAAGCATACCCAGCAATCACAGCCCCTTGGTTAAGCTACACTGGTTTTAAACAACTGCACCCTTTAAGACTGACTTGATCTAATTTTCCTCCCACCCTGCAGTAAGTATCCCTGACATCGAGCATTACCGTACCAGGCGCTGGAAGAGGCAGAACTGGAACAAATGCAAGTTCCCCCATGGCTACTGTCTGTCACTGCCTGCTTTTATATAAACAAGTGCATCCAACTTGAGCTGCGCAGAGCAGCCTCGCCACTGCTTATCCTCCCACCTCCTTCGGGAGCTGCTGAGCCACTCAGGGACAGCTGAGAAGTTAGGATAACAGATGATTTAAAGAAACAACATCCCCCTCCCTCTGTCCCATAGCGACTGACTCTGTAGCTGAACTCCAAAGTCAAAATATATCTATTTCTCAAAAACAAAGCTTCACGGAGTGGAAGAAGTAACAGTAATGTTTTTCTGCCACACGGTGGGGATAGAGCAGGGCATTTACATAACTCCTGAGGAGGCATTTGCCCAGCTATCCCACTGTGATACCAGCTCTCAGTTACACCGTACTGTGTCAGAGATTCTTCCTTTCCTCCCTGGCCCCGGTTCAATTTAATGGACTTCCAAAACCATGTATTTAACTCAGAATTCCAGTACTGAAGGTTGTTCGTGGTAGCAGTAACATTAGTTCTCTCTCCTCTGAATGAAACAAAATATCCTCTAAGCAAAAGAGAAACTGGTTCCAGGGTTCCAGCTGGAGGGTGAGGGTGAGATGGAGCACACAGGATAGGGTCAAAATCTCAGGTCTTTTGGAACAGAATATAAAAGATTCATACAGTTGTTAAAAGAGGAAGTTACTCTCCCTCACAGGTCACACCTTCAACCATCGTTCCATCATCTCCAAAACAGTTATCATGTACTTACCCTAGTATGTAGTATATGCTTAGTCTCTTTTTTTCAAAAATGAGTAGCCATATGCTGGTGTAGAGGCAGGAATTCTTCACCACGGAAGAATTCCTGCTGAATGAGGTACTACTCAGTGCTAGTAAGGATGACAAAACCAAAGTGCAAATTTTCCAGAAAAAAACCCCAAAAACCAACCAATCCTGTTGTGCCCATATTCTGAAGTGAATAGCAAAGAGTAACTTGACACTCTGCAATTGTGGCCACAGTGTGATAAAGTATGTAAAATTACTTTTTCAAATGAAATTGCATCATTGACTATGAAAGCATTCAGAATTTCAGACTACCCTATTCATTTAATGATTTTGAAGAGATTACTTTAAACCATGTGACAGGAAATCACACTACCAAAACGTAGCAATATCTGGAAATTTGGTAGTAACTGCGTAATATCTATCTTTCATCTTCTCTAAAGTGTTTTAAATAAATGACTGCAATAACCAGCTACATTTCTTCAGAGCAGAAGTTATAATTTTGAAGACAGTAAAATGAAATACTGGCAGTTGGGATTTATAAACAAGTCTTTGGCAAATCTATAAAGCAAAAGAAAATGCATCAGAAGCTATGTATGAAAGCCCCTCCAAAAGAGAAACTTTTTCAGTGTAAAGCTTAACAGGCAAATGGCATAAAAATCTGTGTAAGATCATTGACTTTACTAGCACAAATCCAGGTGTAGTTCAGTGTAATGAACCCTCAGGGACAGTGCTCTACCTTCTGACAGTTGACTACACAGTGCTCCTCAAGCTGTATGCACAGAGACTCAAGTTTGGCAGAAGGGGGTTGTTTAAGGGCATCTATTCTGCCTGCTCCAATTATCTTATTTCTGATGCAAAAACATTTTAGAGTAATACAGTGTCAACACCGCTATGAGAAAACCAGCAAAAATAATCTCATAAATGTAGTTTCCATATTTGGAAAAACAACTGAACTCTTAGGAATTTATTTAGCAATTGTTCAAATAAGTATATTAACAGTGCATCTGCTACAAAATCATTGGCAAAGGAGATACTAAAAGTTAAGACAAGGGGTTATATGTATGTAGCTCCAGTATAGAAGCCATTTGTCACACTTCTTCCCATGGCATGAGGACACTTCCAAAGAAATACCACACGCCTATCCAAACAATCAAGAACTACTGTTTTTGTCAATTGCTTTCTAAAGGAGAAGACAAAGTTTGTTTCTAACACATTCAATCACAGGACTCATATCCAGGGTTCAACCTGCTGTAAGACCAGAAGTGACAGAAGACCCCTGTGCATTAGTTAGTGGCAGCTGAGGACACAAGAATTTGAAGCAGCATTCAGCAGCTGGGACATGAGCAGAAACTGACTGAGGGTCTCGGTGCTGCCATTACAGCCCCCTGTGACTTTCTGTCTTCTCTTAGGACTGAAAGCAAGGACCTTTTCTGGCTGAGACTTCAGTGCTGTGACTGGTTGACTGTGAGTGTATTCTCCACTGGTACAATGAAATTAAAAAGAACATAATCTGGCTAAAAATTTTCCTCCATTTTCTGGGTTTTGAACTAAATGAGTTTTACTCACCGAATGCAGATGTACACATGCCTCTACCACCACAGATTTGTCAGTATGTAAGTTTTTTTCCAAAGACTTGTCTCACCTTTATTCTGAAAGAAGAAAAAAACTACCCAAAAGCTAGCATATGCTGTATTAATGTAAAACCCCTAGAGGGCAACTAAGCTTCAATTTCAACCTGCATAAATATTCAGCTCCTTAACTAGTTTACAGATTATGTAAACTATTTCCTTCAACCTTGGGGTTTTTTTGCATCGTTTAAAAGAAATGAATCCTTTTCATTTTCAGATCACATTATTGCTGCCTATTTAGTGTAAGTTAATGACCACTGCCCAACCAGAGACTGAGTCCTCAACCCAAGAAAGCTCAAATGTGTGCAAAAGAGAACAATAAAGGAAACACATGCAAAGGCTTCATTTAAAACAAAGACAGAAAACAAGCATATGAAAGTCTGAAATCACTTTCTTTGCATTAAAGATCTTTAACAATACATCTTGTTTATTATTCAGCTTAGTATTAATTTATTGCATGGCATCTGTTTTCTTGTAAAGCAGTCTGGTTGCAAGTCTCACATTTATGAATCAAAGTTTACACTGTTCAGATTATTTGCTAATTTTCCCTACATACCAAAATTTCAGCCTTATATATTTGGTGAACAAAAAAAAAAAAAAAAAAAAAGTGATGAAATGGGAAACAAGATATCAAATTAGTTATGAAAAATAGTGTCTTTTAGATTTTGGTCTTTAGCTAGAGTCCAGGACTGCTGCCAGTGGTGAAAGTAAAAAAAAAAAAAAAAGGAAAGTAATTGGAGCCATAAAAATAAAAACCCCACATTCAATTCCAAGTGTTCTTCCAAATTTTAAAACTGGCAACCAGCATCCAGCTGAGCCTTGCTTGCCATGAACCAGAAGGCATCCACTGCCTTTCCCCTACTCCCATCAGATCTTGTTGGGAGCTGAAAGACACTTACTATCCTGCCAGTCCACACCTGCACAGAACCTGCAGGCACACTGACACTTAATGTCAGAGCAGGCACTAACACACCAACAAGATTTCCAAGACATGGAAGTAACCAGAGACAGACAGGAAAGAAACAGCTCAAAGGAATCCTTAGGAAATGCTTGCAAATTCCAAGGCTTTCTAAAAAGATTTTGCAGATCAAATACCCAAACAAAAACTGATAGCACTGCCATCCTTGTATTATGCATATCAACACCCTGGCCCATATCTTTGATCATGACAGCTCTTCTTCATTTATGGTCTTACCACCATCTACATGCCCAAACAGAGACTAAGATTGACTACCAGTGGAATTCACTTTACCTCATTTTAGCCACCTAAAATTTCCACGTCCCACCCAAAGCTAATTCTGCAAGTAACTTGCTGTCCTTGTTGCCTCGAGCCTTGACAGGGAAGGGGTAAAAAGGGAAGTGAGAGAGGACTACTGCTGGAATAAGATGTCTCCCATCCTGCATGAGTTAAACCAAAACCAAAGGAGGAGTCTGAGGAGCTCCAAGGGTGCTCCACTTACAAGAGTTTCCTTTCTAAAGAACAGGAAGAAGTAACTTCCATCCCCCCTGAGCTTTGAAAGAATGCAGAAGGGAGAAGTGGAAGGCTAGACTCTGTTTCTTGCTCAGATTCATCCCCTCTGATTGCCTGAAATATAACAAGCTTTAAATGTTTATTCTGACTTTTTTTTGCCACAAGTTCAGCCAAGGCTTAGAGACGACAAGGACTTGAAAACTGTTAGTACAAAAATGCCCAATCAAAATGTGGTTGTACAACCAGTTAGGGTCTGGACATACAAAAGACTTGTTACTATCAGATCTCTTTACACGGACGCCCGTGGCACAGTAGAACCCAACCATTGGTGCGCCAAACTTATAATCAAATGTAAAATAAGACGTTGATGATATTACATTAGAAACAAGAGAATTCTACCTGCTTCGCACAGAACAATTATAGTCACTGTTAAAATTTACTGTTTAAATTTAATGTATCTGGCTGAACCTGATACCACAACCCAAACATTATTACCTTTAAGTACTTTTAACACACTCACAGAGGTGATTATTTCTCCTCTTTATTAGAGTGGCTGAATTAGCTTTCAGGCAAGTCAAGTCATTGCAATTCAAACATTAGGGCCACAGAGATCTGTAATATCAGGTCTGGAACAAACAGCACTGCAGTGAAACCACCACAGAAAAGAAAATTATGAGACCAGAACTGCTCATCTGAATTACTGTTGGGAGAAGGTAGCTAAAGCAAAAGTTTGCAACTCTGTTAAATATCTTCCTTCTATAGAACTGCAAAAATTATTTTTGGGGCTGTAATTTACAAAGTGTTCTCTGCCCAGCAACGAATGTTTCTCAATGGTTTATGCACAGTCAGTAACTAGTATTTGCATGAATTTGACAGCAGAGTGAAGAGGATAAATTCCCCCAACAGTATTTTGGTTTAAAACTGTGGATGTTTTATGGATAGAGCATATCAAAATGAACTTACACGACAGTCTAGCTGAAGCAAAAGCATCTTTTGCACAACATTCTCACTCCCCACAAAGGACTCACAACTTCCTCAAGCTGTTTGGAATGTATAAAATGAAAAAAAATCATCACACATACAACCATGAATACGCCTTTTAATTCCCTTAAATTTGGAATAGTTTCCAAAGTATGGGGACACCTCCATTACAAAGAGAAATCTGAAAAACCATTAATACTATCACTCAACTGTCATGGAGCATTGTTACATGAAGCTAATATAAAATATTTTAAACATAAGACTTTTAAGATAAGACCAATATTGAAGATACTAGAGAAGCTGTGAGCTCTTCTAGCACCCCATTAAAGATTAGTTAATTACTAATTAAATCTTAAGTTATATAACCCCAAACAGTATACATTCTTTTATATTCCTCTTTCCATATTCTATGGAAAACAATGGTAAGTTTCTGTTCATTAACTAGATATATGCTGACGCCTACATTAAGCACAAAAACCCCAAACCACTCAGAAAACACATGCAAAGAAATACGAGGAGGCAATAAGGACAGATAAGAAATGACAAAGACTATCTACACCAGAGAAAAATCAAGAGTACTTTTCACCATTGGCCTTATGAATCATTTTGACTGGGCTGTCAGATTCACTGTAGAAAATTATCACCCCAAAGGCAGGAAAAAAAGTAATGAGCACCAAAGTTCAAAGTTGCAGACTGTGGTCATTCTTGTTTATTGGATATAATTTTCTTGAACCTGAAAGCACAAGTTCTCCCTGTGAATTTAAATGTCTTTTTTAACACCACAGCATTCAAGATTTTGGGGGTTTGTGTTTACAATTCTTCATGTTCCTGAAAACAACTCTGGAATCTCAGGGTTCAACACCTTCCCATTAGCCATTTCAGACTCTGATAGAAATAGTTTTCCAGAATGGTTACTGAACAAGTCTTTTATTTTTCTTTTTCCCTTTTGCCTATTTAACATAAATCAGATCATTCTGTTTCTTCCCATTTAGAGACCTGCTTTGGTTCAGATCACTACTAGGAATCTGCCCAATGTCTGAGAATATAAATTGCTTGATATACAAACAAAAGTTAGTTTAGGCATCAAACTCCCAAAAAACTTAGAAAGCAAAAAGCATTCTTTGAATGGTAAAATAAAACTAAGCACTGAAACAGGCTGTCTGTAGTACCTGAAACATTAACCTGATTACAGGACAAACACAGGCATACTAGGTAGGGCCCCAAGAGAAGATGATGGCCCAAAGTATCTTCTCAAAATCCTTTCAGACCTGCATCCCTTTTATGCTTGATAAATGTGCCCTCCAAGGGCATTTAGGTTTGATAAGCATTTCACAGAACTGAAGTTCATGCTTTTGAAGCATAGTTAGACCCTTCTAGATCGCATAAAGAAGTCCTACTTTCAACTCTCTCCTGTGTGTTTCCACATTATCCACTTTCTGTATATTTCCCACAAATTGAACCATAGCATTCAGAAGTTCTTTTTGCCAACATTAGCTATGTCTCCCTAAAATAACCTTTCAAGAGAGTCTACAGCCATAGGTGAAATTACATCTCAAGCGACAACTCTGCAGTGCTTTATTTTCATGAACTTCATGAGCATCCCGTTACAGCAAAGAGTATGGGACATTTCTGTCACCAAGAAACAAAGCCGGACTGTTATGGTTCCTCCATTCCATGATTCCTTTCACACCCTTAACTAGTATCCCTCTCAAATCTACATTACAGCAGCTAAACTGCTTTTCTTGTTCCCTGATCATAAATTTAAAGCCTCATCCATACCTGCAAAGCTCTGTACAGCTCTAGCATTCCTTGACCATCCCCTTTCCTACCCTCTGACCAGCTCTGCAGCTCTTGATTCCTTATCCAAAACACCTCTTGTTTTCTGTTATACAATTACACTTCCTGTAGAGGCATCTATACAGATCTGAGGCAGCAAACATTCCAGGTGCTCTTTTCTGCAGGACTATTAAAAGAAAATTCAGAGGGATGACAATACAGCATAAACGTTTTATGACCTTTTATTATGTAGCCTTTCTTAGGCATCAGACCTTTAAGCAGAACACTCTTCAGAGCACAAATCTCCCTACTCTTTTTCTATGCAGCACCACAGAGACAACTACTGAAAAGCAATTACAACAGCAACAAAACTAAATTTGGCAGTGGGGAAGAGGTGGATTATTTTTTGTTGCTGTTGTTAATAAAAGGACCTGAAAAATAATGTACAAGAACATAGTTTTATTCACCAACAGATAACATTGTTTCTACTATAAAAACAACCTTATGTATTGTCAGTGTTGTTACCACAGGGCCCATTAACTACTACATCAAAGAATAAGTGCTGGAGGGACGACTCACTCAGTTTGAGCTACACAATCTTTAGAACTACTGTTCTACTTGGAAAGAGAAGCTTATAAAGTTTTCATCCCAAAACAGGATAAAAACTTGAGATTTCATTTTTTTCAGAAAGCAATGAAAAACACTTAGAACACCACATCTTGTTGAAAGTGTATCTGTCAAACTGCAGTTCAACTTTTACTTGTCTTCCCTTATTTCCTGATAAAATCCGTGATTTCTGCCCCTTTTTTTGACTGGCTCTGCTGACTCCTAACATTCTACACAAAGATATGCACAACAGGTATAGGTCTCCAATCTACAGGAAAAAAATGGAGATCAGAACTACAGCTCTCATAATCCACCGCCTCATTATATCAAAGCATATTAAGTAAATTACAACTTCTATTCTGATTTCCATTTAGTATTAATTCCTGTTGAGCTTCATTTCAATTTCTGAGATTCAGATAAGCAATTTTCTTTGGTAAATACACCTGTCAACTTCACGTGTTTTCTAAAGAATGGACAGAAGCTTTCCCCTATCACCTTATGCTGAGTACAAGGTCAATACATTGCTTTTAGGCTGCCTGAATGCTCACTATTTATTGTATTTCTGAATACAATACTTTTTGACCAAACTAAGTTTTATTCTCTGTACCTATACAACACATTCTGACTTTGATAGCTGAAAAATAACCTATTTTCTGTGCGAAAGTAACCCCAGGGCAATATTAATAATTCATATACAACATAAATATTTATACACAGACAATGGGAATACAGCATGACCTCTTAAAAGTATTAAGATTTATTTACACTAAGTGCTAACTGTATAACTGTTGAATGTAGTATCTAAAAGGGGTTATAAACCAAAATTGCAGAGCAACTACTTAATAAACTGTAAAGGACAGGCAGCTAAAATAACAGCTACTGTGAGCCACATGTACTGCCACCAACAGTGCATCGTTTTGTCCACCTACGCCACAGTAACACCTCCCTGTAACACTCTAACACTGCACCCATAGGTTATCACCACCATCAACAGAATGGATGCAAAAAAACCCTTATAGAATCCCAAGTTTGTGCTCATTTGCTGATGATAAGAATGCCTGACACAGAAGAATCAAAATGTGTCAACTGGGAAAGAAAACTATGAGATCAGCAAAGACCACATATAATATCTGGGGAAAAGGCATTAGTAAGTGGCTGGAGCCATAACCAGGCTACCCTCACGCTTTTGTTGGGAGAAGCACTTGACCTTGTCTCCTCCACTATGAACACCCATCTCACAGGGTTCCCTAAAGACTGATCTAAACACCATGAAATACCCCAAGATCAGTAGAAAAAGGCAAGGTTCAATTTCTCTATTTTTATAGTTTGTGCCAATCTTACCTCAGCAGGACCCTAAGACATGAAACCAGCTATTCAGCCTACCACTGTAGAGTGTAATAGTGGAGAACAGGAAATAATCAGAGCCCATAAAAGCCATATACATCAATGCTAGCATCATTCCTGAAAAAAACAAGTTTGGAGAAATTATGACAGAGAAGAGACTTTTACACTTTTCTCATCACTGGGCAAAGAATTTCCAGGTACAGAAGTCAAATGAAAACAGCAACAATGATTCAGATTTAATGGGGAGTTTGTCAGGGAGCAGTAATATGACCAAAGGGTAGAAACAACTGATGATCCTGATGTTTCATTTCAAGTTCAACTCTTCCAACAATCCAAGAAATTATATAAAAGGACAAAGGCAATTGGGTTTTCTCCTTTCCTTATATACAGTTAAAGTAGTCCCATTCTGCAGATGTTAAAACACTATGAATCCATAGTTTGGAAGAACAGTTTTCCTTCCAAAATTGGATTACCAACTAAACACCACAATAAAATAATTGTATCGCACCATAAGAGCTGCAAAAGAAGCAATCCTACTGTTCAACTTTCAGCAGTTAGCTTGGTGAGCATTCTTGCCATGGATATTACTACCATGTATTAAAATAATCCAAAAACACACAGGCATACTCTATTTAAACCAGCATTTGTTAAGAACATGTAATTAATCTGGGCTATGTTAATGTATTTATGCTGGACAGGGAAATCAATTTGAAATTCAGGATCTTAGCTGGAAACCAATAAAATCTGTAACTTGAGAAAAGCAAATTGAAAGACTGGACAAAAGAGAGGTAACCTCTTGAGGTTCTCATCTATGAGCTCTAAACTATCAATATCAGTTTAATATCTATACATAAAAATCTCTACCAGGTAAGAGAATCAAAATCAAGACAGGGCTTGTAAGATATGGCAACCTGGCTGAAATTGATATTCATTAGAGTACTCTTTGCATGAATAGGAGCATTTGGACTCTGTGGTCTTTATCAGAGCCCCAGCTGGTAATGGTTGAAGGTTAATGCCTTACCCCATTCTGTTCAATTTTCTGTCCTAATTAGTCCTCTAAATCTATAGCTGTGAGCACCAAGTGTCTGTGCTCAAAAGAAACTAATTAATGCTAGCAAATTAGATCAAGTCCAAAGATCCAACAGCCAAACTCTTAAATGCTCCTTGTTAATAGGAAGTGTAGCTGTCAATAACTGCTGTTGGTGACTATAATGAGGCCTCTTTCTTTCATTGAAAGTGATTTCATTTCTCTTTGTCCCTGTAAAAGCTGTTCCATTCCCTAATAAATAAAAAAAAAATTAAAAAAAAATACCCCCACAAACCAAGTTACCGTGGTAAAGCTAGCAGTCTGAGCCATTTCTTGTCATCAGCTGGGTTGAAATGACATGGAGGGGAAAGAACAAAAATAATCAAACAGGACAATTTCCCTCCCTGAACATTTTCGCCAAAGTCCTAAAAACTAGCTAAAACACTGCAATTTCTATCACCAAGCAATACAATATGCCCTGATATATCCTTTCTGTAAAATACCTTACGGTAGTTAATGCTGTTTCCATTCACACAAACAAACAAACAAACCCACACAGATCTAGAATCTCATTTCTTCAAATTCTAATTTACATATAGCTGTTCTCTCTGCCCAGTTTGTTGGAGCAAAGCTCAATATACCATAATCCCTCTAGAGATTGTATTAATTCACATAGTTAAATGTGATGGGAGTAAATGCTCATTGGAAGTATATAGCGCAGAATATTTTTTTCCAAAATAAAAGCAATTGTGTGCAAACAAGAATATCATATAAAAATTCAGCATCTTACTCTTGAGGAACACTAGGCAGAAAAAAAGCACTTAGTAATTTACTACCAGTACTAAATATAACTATCAAAACATCTAAAATAATTTAAATAACTGACAACTGCACAACACATACAATATAATGGAATATCGACAGCTTCATACAGGGTCATGTGGTTGCACACAGTATGACAATAATATACTTCAATATTCAGATAACAAACACAGCAACAGAGGACAACACTTTTCTTCCATTCTCCATCCGCTGAATTGAAACTATGTCCTCAAATTATACTAACCTACCTCTCACAAAAATGAAGTTGCAGATAATAATGCAGCATTCTTTTTTCATTCTCATAAGAGAAGGCTATTGTGGTCATAACAAATCTATGATTCCTCCCATGTAACCTCTCAGGTTTTCCACTAAACTCTGAATAATATGGACATAAGCACATGTAAGCAATTCCTGATCACAGTAGCTCAATCTAAAAAAAGGTACTAGCAGCTGTCATGTTTACTCATTGATTTTTATCAGTCACTTGACCTTTTTGCTTTGGTCAATTAGAAGATCACTGTGTTCTCAGATACTGCTAGGACATGTGAACTAAAAAAAAAAATTGTAAGGACTATATTTTCACAGTGAGGCAAAGTGGATGAGCAAAGTTCAGCTGTAAATGGTGACTTTAGTTTCAATTTGCTTTAATACAAGAAGACCCATCAAAATTTTTAAGTAGAGCTGCCAAGTAATTTCCCTCTACTATCAGTCTTAGCATCTTCTGGTGTCAGAACTGTAGGTACCAACAGGTTAATCCTCCCTCAGCATCCAACAAGGGTTGGCAACAATTAATAGAACTTGGCCTGCAATACCAAGAAAAGTGAACAACATCAAGCAAAATTTGCTAAGGATTTCACACATTTCATTATCTGCATTTCTGACAGAAAAGTATATGTAAAAAGAATTTTTGTTTTAAGAAGGAATATCTAAAGGTGTGCTTGGGCATTTAAATGTACAGCACCACATGTAGTTCAATCAGAAATTTCTTTGGATTTATGGACCTTGATATGTCAGGTGTAAGGGTCATGGTCTAGAGCAGGTGGCCCCTTCGGGGACAGAGATAATGTCAGTGACAGGACTGTTGAGTAACTGCACATTATCAAAACTCTGGATGACACTGGTCATGCTCAACTGTAGAGAAGCCTGCAGTAGTGTTGCATCCCATCATCTTCACTAAGTATCAACACGAGCCCTGAGGAGGAGAGGGCTAATGGGAAATCCGGTGAATGGGAGGAGGGTGGTTGCTTGGAAATGTCCTTTTCCAGCCACACTTTCCCAACTGTTTTTTAAAGCCCTGCCAAGTATCATGAGATTTTTTCAGCAATGTGACTCCAGTTGCTTTAATTACACAGCTCCCACAACAGGATGATCACAACAGTGTTCTCCAGTGAAGGTCCTCAACTTGGCACAAGTTAGGAATACCTTCCCTGTGTGTCTCTCATAAAAAAGTTTTAAAATAAATTACTGATATTTTTTAAAAGGGACAGAACAACTTGTCATCTTGATCAATGGATGTCTCTCACAATATGCTTCAAATAAGAAATTGCTACATTTACTTCACCATCAAATGGCAGAACCAGGATGAACTGAACTATCTATCCCTGTATTCACCCTGAAAAGCACGTAATTCCATTTCCTACTTGAATCCTTGAACCTTTCGAAGGAGCGTCAGTTACCGAAGATGTCTGCAGGTCCCTCTTGGTGACTTTAAAGACCCAAATCCAGATGATGTACCAGTAACAGACAACAAAATTCAGATGAAAATAGCTCAGAACTTAAACCCCTTGCCTCTAGATGAAGTTGTTCTTCTCCCAGAAAAAAAGGCTGTGAGGTTTTGGGAGGTGGGCAGAAATGCTTAACAGTACAACAAATACACAAAACTACAATAAATATAATACAGAACTAATTTATTTGATGACTGACTCTGTGACACAGTAATTTCTTTTTGGGATCTCAATTCAAGACAACTTCTCCACAGTCTAAACCCACAACATCTTAAAGTCAGTCAGCTGTTTCTATTTTCCAAGCCAAGTAACCCAAAATTAAACCAAATTAAGCTGGCAGTCCAAGTTTGTGTATTTCTGTTACCAAAAAAACCCCATCAAGTTCAGTTTTAGAATCTGTATCTTTGAACAGTAGATTAAGTGCTCTCAAGAAATTTGACAATCTTTTCTGTAGAAATGATCAAGAGTCACCCACAGCTCTTTCAGTTTTTTCCATAACTGTCCCTAGTTTCAAAGCATGGAGTTGTCCCTAGTTTTAGAGCATGAAGTCATGGAAAGCAAAGCACAGCTGTATGAAACTACAGAACTTTTGACGTGCTAAAGATCACCATCCTGACGAAGAAGCTTATTCATATTTAAATTTTGTAACTGGAAATTAAAGCAAACCAGGAAAACAGCTTGCTTCAGAAATTATTTCATAAAAGCAATACATGAGGGAGGCAGTGGCCAGTAAACAATCCTTTTCGTTACTTAGGTTTAAAATGCCAAGGATATGCTGATACAGAAATATATAATTTAATATTATTTCAGGCAAACTCATGCTACAGTTTGTAAAACTACAGTGAAACATTCCAGTATGACAATGTTGTTGGGGTTTTTTGTTTGCTTGTTTTTTAACACTTTTGCCCACAATTTCACATAAACACATACAGTGCATGGATATGAACACAATAAAGCATATTTACATAATGGTCACAGAAAACTGACTAGTGTTTCCCAGAAAGCACGTTAACAGAATTACTACCCAAGTTAACAAAATTACTAAGATAATCATTTTCACTGAACAAAATGCTTGAAAAACTTAAATCACACAAAAATTATTCTGTAAGTGACAGGTACAAAATTCTTAAGTAACATACATGCAGCACACTCAAGAACTTATACTGGAACAATCTGAAAATAAAGTTGTAACCAAATTTAAATGATCTAATTAAAATGAAATATGACCAGACTCAATACTTAATTGTTCTTAAAAATTATCAAGTGGACACATTTTCCATGGTTATTTCATCCCTAAGCCATTTTGGGTAGGCTAACAACCAAGCACGGCAATGAGTCACCCATTTAACTGTGCACTAGGGTAACAGGATCACTTCTTAAGTTAACAAACCCTTTACTTTTTATTTATTTTTGTAACCCTTAGGGTTTCTTTTCCCTGGACGGCTCTGGAACACGTGCTGGACAGGCTGTCATTACCTGCATTATTAGCTCTGATAAGCACACAGCTCTAGGTGGTATAGCTGCAGGCTAAGGTACCGGGCTGGGTACAGATGGACCCCTGTGCTCATGCAGAGCACCATTGAATGTATAGGGGCTCCCCATAGGGACACATGTGAACCCAGCCTGATCAAGCCAATTGTAAAGGCCCACACTCGTGGAATAGCTTTATTTCCTATACTACCAATGCATTTCTCACAATTTCCTAAAGACAAAAAGAAACAAAGGTCTACTAATAGGAGTTTCTAAAACATAAACTTAACATAAAGCAGAAAAATCCTACATTGAGAGAAAGTTAAATGAGTATCTCTGCCCTCAGTGTAAACAACTCCATTTCATGCATGTGTGTACACTCCACAGCACATGAACCAAGTCGGGGGAGCTTTGATTACTTAATTACACAGCTTATGTTCATAGCTTATAATCGTTTACAGCATAAAAAGCATAGGCTATTTACTCTGATTAACACCTATGCCTGTGTACTAACAAGACAAATTTATTCCAGGAATAATCTCACAATAGACTTATGAGATGATAAATCTACTGATCACAAAACTCTTCAAGCTTCATTTCCCATGGTTTGGGCTCTCCCCTCCATCCAGATAAAAAGGTGTACAATAAAATAACTGAAGCTATGCTACGACCTTTTTGTTTTAATAGCGGTATCAATGTGGGGTTTTGCTTGCCTATTTGACAAAAAAAATTGCTTCAGAAATACTCAGTTTTCACTTCTAACTTTCACACAATTTGATCAAAGCTGGCTTACAGGTGACAGAGGAATGAAAGGGAGATATATGTATCTATGAACCTTATTTTCCTAAAGATACACAACTAAACTCTATACAGGAGAAAGAAGGAAGAAACTGAAGTTTTGCCTAACATCACAGAAAGAGAAAAACCAGACCATTTGGCTTTAAAATTTTTAGAAGGAAAAAGATGGAGAAGCTTTATGGTAATGGTCCACAACTCACAGCTCAAGAACCTACAACCTTGCTGCCATAGAAAATGGAGATGCTGAAACCAAAGTCAGGCTACAAGTCATGTTACAAAAAGAAAGTTCAGAGGAGAAAAACACATACACAGTGTCCCTTTGGTTAGCCTCAAACAATATTATACAAATCTCTGGATAACTTGTGGCAAAGTGCTTAAAAGAGTTGTCTTTTCTAAAAAAAAAAAAGTGTCAGGTTTGACAAGTACTCCAAATTCACTGACCTTTTCGGTGATGACAAGTGGCTGTGAGCAGTTTGCTACCTAGCAGGAATTTCCAAAAACTAAACATTCAATGTGCCCCTTCAAGGTGAAGGTGTCATTTTAACAATGAGTAAGAAAGTAACTCCTTTTCAAAAGAAACTTGTGCTTTGGAGAAAGCATCTTGAAAATAGGTATTTGGATATGTTCACCTAATGATATAATTTTTGGTTCGGTTTTGCTGGTTAACAAAATGTGTGTCACCTATGAAAACCTCCTATATATGTACACTTTAAAAAGATATAAACACAACTCTCTGACCTGTTAAAAATATTCCCAAGGAGAGTTTTAGGGGGTTGAAAACACTGACATGCAACAACTTCTCATTAATTTGGAAGAAAAACTGATTGACATCAGGTGAAAGGGTCATTTATTAGTCCAATTTCGAGCAAAACCTTTGCAAAACTGGATAGGACTGAAAAAATGAGTATAATTAAATAAATTTTGGTAAGTGCAAGCAACTATGTACTTCTTCCATGGGGATCTATGCATCTCTGTAAGATATATTTTTCAGGCATGACACCCATTAAGATCAAGTACTGAAATAAACTGAACTTACAACCAGATATTCAAATTCCGATATCACAGTGTTAAAGATTTTTAAAATTATGATGCACGTTCAGTCATATAGATCTCAGCAAGAAATACAGTTATTAACAGTAATCTTTTTAGATTGAAAAATAGCTTAAAAACATTTTAAAGTAGTGTTTACTTCATCCTTATCTCATCCTTTTAAACTTCTATTTTTATGTTTTATAATGTCCAAAACATACAAGTACAGTGATACATTTACATTTTTTATCAATGAATATACCTATATTGGGATTGTGCAGTCAGAAATTTTTTTACCAAAGGGGTGTATGAACAAAAGAAGTTTAATGAGAACAGATCTGAATGACTGGATGCAAATGCCCTCTACTGAAAGCCAACATCTGTACAGAGTAGATCTGTGGCTTTTCATCCGTTCTTACATCCCTCTTACAGCAGTGTTCTTGGCTGACCTGTGTGTAAGTAGCTCTCAGCAGAGGTGGTAACACCACTTTAAAGAGTTATTGTCCAGTACTCTTCAACAAAATCAAATTCATTATGAGAAACACCTTAACTGAAGATTTACACAAGGCAATTTAATTTACACTGTATTAAATTATTCTGTATTAAATACTACATACAGAAATACAGTAACTCTTGCACTGCTTTGCCACCACATAATCCAGACTGAGATGTGAAAACTTTTGTATTAAGGATACCAAATTCTACAGCCCTTGAGAACAAGTCATTTTGGAAAATAGTCCACATCACCAAGCAGCCAAAGCCAACATAGCAGATTTATATGCTTCAAGACTGGCTTCACAGTGAACTGATAAGATGCAGATCACACATACTAATTCTCTGACTACATGATTTCAAAAATAAGGATTATATTCAGGGCACAAAAGAGAGTACGTCTGATCTCCTAATGAATATTTGACTCTTACCTTGCACCTTATCTGAACACAGCTCCTTGGCTCGATCCCTCATTATTTGTGGTATCAAAACATCTTTTTCTACATGTCTCAGCTTAGAATTTTCTGCAAGAGTGGAAACAAGACAATTTTGAAAAAAAAATTTCTATCTATCCATCAGAAAAAGTCACTTTAAAGAACTAACACAGCATTGTACACTAAAATTGTCACAAACAGCAGCAGAAAGTACCATGGAAGAACCACATAAATCAAAAGGATGCAAAGTCCAAAATTTGCTGAGACATAAGTATGAGCATTATCCTGAGTATTTCTACTCTGTTTAAAGTGAATAATGAACCAAAAATAAAGGAGCAAATTCTGGCAGCACATTTGAATTTCTGCTTTATTAAATAAAACATCTGCAGACAGTACAGCAGTTAGATATTTTTATTTCAGGATACTAGTATTTTTATGCAAACATGATCTGTATGTACTCTTTTATTCACTGACACAAAGCCGAAAAACATAGCACATAGTAGAGCACAACCTAAAATTTGTATGGCTATGTGGAAGACTTCAGTTTTTCAGAAGAAAACTAAGTGTCCTCAATGGAGAATCTAGGAGCTATTTCACTGAGAAATCCAACTTAAAAAGAAGAAATGCTGCTGCCTGATTTCTGTACTTAAAAGTACAGTTGCAGTTTGCTTTCGATTGTCTCCAGAATTCACTTGAGTACAGCTAGTGATTCAGAATAAACAACATAGACCATCAAGAAAAAAACCCACTACTTTTCCAAATCCACTTTCCTCAAAATGAAGGGATGAGAATTTATCAAGAACAGTTTTTTTAACTTGGTCTCTGAGTTTAAAACCCTTTAAAGGACATTTGCTCAGAACATTGTATAGTCCAACGTAGTTATACCAAATACCTGGCTTTCATCTTCAAACACACTATTTTTTTCATCCTTTGATGCTGATATTACATTTCAGAATAGCATCAGTTGGGATGCTCACACTATGAAAACTCCTCTGTCAGATACCATCAGTTATTTTGGGTGACAATCATTTCATTTTAAAATTGGTTATTAAAAAAAAAGAAGATGAAGAAAAGGTAAAAGTGCAATGTATTGAAATGAAGGAAAGAAGCAGCTTTTAAATTACCTACAGCTTTCAAACATTCTATTTTTCAGAGCATTTTTGGTTACTTCTCCATAAAAATACAACTGAAACTAACATTAGTCATTCTTAAATCATCTTCTAAAGTTTGCTAATGCTAAGAGATTATATTATGAAATTACACAGTATTGCATATGTGTATTACCAGTAGGATCTGTCAACAAAACAGAGGGTTACAATGAGCAATATACAGAATCTGAATTAAAGACATTTCTCCTCAAAATAGCTTTCTTTGCATTTCTAGCACAGAAAAAGTCTATTCTGCACATACAACAAAACACTAAAAACAAATAGCTCATGACTTAGATTTGCTTCCATGCTCTGATTTTGATGACATACAACCATTACAAATATCCTTCATTTTAACTTTCTGCAGAGTATTGGTGCAATTATTGTACCAAACACTTGGTACCGTACATAGGCTACAGACAACACAAAGCTGTCAGAAAACTTCCCAGCATGTTTTGTAAACAAGAGAAATCAGTTCAGCTGAATGACATGGCAGGAACTGGCACCACCGAGCTACGAGACTCAGCTCTCCTCACTCCAGTCAACGCAAGCCGGCACTGCAGCCTTCCTGCCCTCTCCCCATCCCTATGATGCTGTTTTCCCTCTGCCCACACAAACAGGCTCAGCAGCCAGTAGTGAATGAAAGGGGAAGTTAAGTTTGTTTAAAGGTAAATAAATTAGGCAATTTTTCAGCTAGATAAATTCTCTGATCCAGTTCACTATATTACTGAACTGTCATGAGTACCAGTGGCTCATACCACAGCCTAAACTTCTGCTCCCCACGCCTTCTTTTTCTAAATGTAACTTGGCTATATTGCTGCTTGGTGTACAAATGATGTACAAATGTTAAGCAAGTGGGTTGCTACCTGTCACCAAACTGGAAGTTTTACCAGGTCCCCACTGCCCTCACCCATCCCCATCCCATCATTATTATGCACCTAACCAGGCAGAGAGTAAGCAGGTCAAAACAGAAAACTGATTTAAATACATGTAAAAAAGTGCTTCTCAGCTGATGTACACTTTGGAGTAATTAGATCTACTTATCTACATCCCCTAATTAGCACCATAGAATATCCTGAGTTGGAAGGGACCCACAAGGATCACCAAGTCTGACCTGCAGCTCTGCACGGATTCCACTTTTATACCACAGCATACATGGAAATGTAGCAGAGAGAAGTCTATAGGGCCCGGGAAGAGCAGCTGGGCATCCCCCACCAGCAAAGCTGGCTGGAAGCATCCACGGTTTCCACAATGACAAAGCACAGGGCTCCAGTGCAAGGATCAGCTACCCCTCTACTGGCAAAGAGAGGTGGGTAGGAATGCAACTAAAGGCTAGAAGGGAAACAGGACACCAAGACCATCTGGAAAAAAAACAAGCAACCAAGCAAGCAAGCAAAGAAAAGGAAACCCCAAAAGAGAAGACCTCCCTGATAGCCCAGAACAGTCAGAAAGGATTTTCAGTTTTTCTCTTAGCTTACACACTCAATTTTCTGTTTGATTATTCAAAAGAAAAGGGGCGTAAGACTGATAGCAAGGAGTGTGTTACTGGTGTTAACACCAGCTCAACCAGAACCATGACAGAATTGTGCTCCAGGCAAACTCCTTCTTTTTAGTCCCCTGTTGTCGA
>JACBWW010000012.1:12482715-12552855 GCA_020086605.1 Lanius collurio | reverse complement strand
TACAAAATACAGACTAAATACTATTACTAAAAACTATGTATTTTGTAAAAAAATGCATAGATGTTAGCCAAAATTAAAACCAAATGCAGGCTTCCAAAGGTTACAGCTTAGTCACTAGCTCCTTGAAAATGTAAGTCTACAGGCAAGGAATCTGTGTGACAAAACTACTGAATGTTTCCTAAAGACTGATCAGCGGATTCCAGAATGCTCCTCTTGGGCCCAAGGAACAGAGAAGATAAAGAACAGTTAAAGAAGTTACAAGACTGCAGAAAAAAAAAAAAAAGACAAAAGGGGAGAAAACTAGAGAAAAGGGAATAGCTTTGTAAGAGAAAAATTGTTTTCCATTAAACCTCAGCCCAATGCAAAGAATTAAAGAGAGAGATTACTAAACTGGGAAATACCCCTATTAACCAAATCACTAAGAAACATTTAAGACTTTATGTTTTAACAAATAAAATCTGTGGGTTTTGGCAAATCTCAGTGCTTGTGGTTCTCTTGTTGCATACAATATGTAGGGCACAAGACTACAGTTGTAATAATAGCCTTCTGTGGTTGATCAAAACCCTCAGCTGCAAAAGCTCTTTATTGCCATGGAAGGCCAAGGACCACAGCTGGTCTGTTTAAGTTTTCATTATTTTTGTAAAAATTACCAAACACTAAAAAACTAATATACCTCAATAGGAACAAGAACATCCCAATCACTAGAACACATCTATTTCACTCTGTATGGAAGCTGGGAAAACAGATGACAAATACTTTCCCAACTTTCTAGGCCCTGTCCGAAAGACCCAGCATGGCCTGGAGAACAACACAAGCACAGTGTAGACCTGTGCTGCAGGCAGCAGACCTTTAATCTTTCAGGGGAAGAGGAGAATGAAATACAAAGATGCTTTACAGTCCTAATAACAAAAGGGACTGTAGCAGCTTCTCATATTAATTAGAAGACTATTATTACAAGAGGAGATACTAAGACAAAAGCTTTTCTAGAAGACTATCCTGAGAGAAGTCATATCATCTCCCCATTTCATTCAACACAGCTAACTGACTCACTCACCCTTTACTACATCCTGCCGGTATTTACAGTTCTGCTTTCACCTCTTTCCTGATTTCAGGTAGCAGAGACACAGATTACTCAAAAAAGTTGAAATCTACTCTACTCAGATACTTAAAGAAGCTTCAGACTTCCTGCATCCAAGAAGAACTGAGATAAACAATTCCAGTAACAGCCTTTGAAACAAGCATTTCTAGTTACACAACCTTTAATTTGGATTTTCTTGAGATTTTTATTTATCCACGTTCAAAAATTGCTCAAAATAGTACTTCAAATACTATTGCTTTTTCATTAAGAATCACAGCATATATGAAGAATAGAGACAGTTTTGGTAACTTTATATCATTTTAGCAACTGGTTAACACCTCATTTTTTTCTTGAAATCCCAGTTCTATCAACTTTTAAACATCAGTTATGTTATTTGCAAAAATGCTTACAAAGTTCAATCAAGGTTCAAGAATCCAAGTTAAAATACAATACCCCCCAAAACACATACATTTTTAAAACAATCACTTTCATTATTTTGGGAGCTTGGTGGAGAAATGTGGAGCCATAAAGGGGACCTTCTTTTTTAATACATCTAACTATTTTTTTCCTACCAGCTGCCATCAAAGGTAAGCAGTTGTGAGTAGACAGATTTCTAAGATGCCTTTCTTTTCTAAGATAAGAAATAAAACTTGAAAAGGTATCAATGAGAACTTCAGCACTAGAAAGAGTAGCACTACTGAAGTGAAAAGGGAAGAAAACCAAGGAGATACAGGCAGAATTACCATTCTTTAACCTACATGATATTTAAAGAAAATTTCCATTGTAAAGAAGCTGTTTTCCTGTAAGGGAAGGTCTTATTTTCATCTATGATGAGTCCACTAAAACTTGAATTTAACAGCCATACAGTCATTTCTTCCATATGCAGACCTATAGCACACACAACACTTGAGATGGTTTGGAGAATGAATAACAAGTTTATAACTGAGTTGCAAAATTGCATTAATTTAGAGGATTCAGTTATTCTTCATATCACTTGGTAAAAATTGTTTCTGTGAGGTAAATACTTCATTTCATTACAAAATTTTGCTTTAAAACACTTGTCTATGAGCTCGTTATAAAAATACACTGGAAAAGTAAACTTTCCTTAATAACAGAGGGAGCAGCACAGCATCCACTGCCTGCTTATTGGCAAATGTTCCTTTCATCAATCAGCCTATTGATTCTAGACATTATATTTTTTTTTACAAAAATATCAAATCTTTTTTAGTGCACCTAAAATAGTGTTTTGAATAAGCAAATATAATTAGAGCTTAGTACTCCTCCAAGAAAAGAATGCATTCAAGTCAAAATTTTCATCTCCATTATTCTGCCTAGCTTATTCCCTTGTATTAAACAAAAAATTACCATTCTTAGGTTAATTCACATGAATTATTTATGCATTTGTGCATCATAAAAACTTATCCAAAAAGTCCATATCATTGAACATATTATCTGCTACTCAAAACCTCTGTTTCAATACACTAAGTCACACATCAGAACAAGTTCATTTAGAAACAGACCCATTAAAGTCACGGGAGTAAAAAAACACTTATCTTTCTAAAATCTTAGGGTCTTTTCCTACAATTGTAATTTGATGTATCAAGGTAAAAAATACTTTAAGTATCCAATCTTGTAGCCTTTGGGAGGGCTTCGGTGCCTTTACCAACAAGGAATTCATGGGGTCAAAGCAACAGAATAATTTCAGCATCCTGCTTTGTAAACCTCGGTCCTAAAAACCCCTGCAGGATCCTGTTAAAAGTAAAGGATTTTATCAGTCAAAAACATCCAATGTGAACTGACAGATGATGGACCAGGACCAAACAAACACTTTTATACATATGTGAAATGCTACTGAGTTTGGTAATCTCATTTGCACATTGGTGTTTGCATATAAACTAGAGTCTTAAGTAGTGACTTTCTACTAAGGTTTTAAAGTAGAGAAGGACAATATGAAATGAAAGAAGTGTTATAAACCAAGTGAAACTAGATCTATGATGCCTTGAAACCCTGATTTAAAAGCAAAAGAAACTTATCAATGCAGTTTTTCCACGCAGTATCCTTTTTTTTTTTCTTTAAATGTATACGAATAATTTTTTTGTATTTAAAAAGTTCCAGATTTTGAGATCTTTCTAATACTGACATCATTTTAAATTAAGATGGAGAACAGGGATGACAACATCACAGAAAATTTCCAAAGCTTTAACTTCTCACCATTCTATCATCACCTCAAAGTCAATTTTCACCTTTTTCACTGGCTGAATTTGTTATCTTACATTTTGCTTTGGGGCTCATGTTCCTGCAATATGGCAGTACTGGATTACAAGAATGCTGTTTGCTAAAAGTGAACAATGGCTGTATTACAGCAAGTCTGTAATACCTAGAAAGAAAAGGAAAAGCAGACCCGACAAAGCACACTTTCTTGTTAATTACATGCAGATTGCAAATGCTCATACACCTAGTGAGTTATAAGTAAAGCCAAGCCGACACAAGGAGAGATTTTTACACTGCTGATCACACAGCAAATCCAGTTACAGGGCCTGAAAATTAATTACAGATTAGGACTTAATATTTACTACTGGAAATAATGCAGCTGCATTAACACGTAGCCTGTACCATTGTTCAACTATGACAGACCTACCAGTTAGGCAAACTTAGGTTGTAAGCTACAAATAAAGGGAACATCTCAGCCCACCTCAAATCCCATCTGACAACAGATGAGAATTCCAGCAAAATGCAAAAAAACACAGAATGAATTTTAGGGCTATGGACTGACCAAGGATTAAACTAGCAGATCCAGCCCTAATTCCACCACTACAAAGCTTCTGAGTGCTTCACTTGGTAACTGATGCAAAATCCTCAACATAACTTTCTGTCACTTAAAGAAAACACCATGCAGCAGGATTTCAGCAGCCAAATACACATACTGGGTTTTGTTCTGAGATGCCAAAATTTACTAACAGCACAGGCACAATTCAATTCCTACACATAGGATAGGGTTGCATGGTTTTTAAAAAGTCAAGCCCATACGTTTGACATCTCTTGTCTGAAACTACTCCCAAGTGTACAACTCCTATTTCTTCTTCTACACCCTTTCTATCTAACAGTGAATGGTATCCCAAGAATTTATTGCTTACTCCCACTTGGAGTAAAAAACAGAGAAAGGTCCTGAAAAAAAACACAAACTATCTGAATTGTATAAAGCAAACAGATCATGTAAAATAGAGCTATGCAGTGACATAAAAAACTGTGCAATAATTTGCATCAGAAATAAGACAAGAGTAAGAGTAAATCCAAGGCAGAAAAAGCAAAGTACCCAATATCTGGATGAAGAAGGGATGCAAGAAAATCTAACAACCAACAAATCCCTCAGTCATAACAAGAGGAGATGTTAACCACCTAAGATTTGCCACCCATGCCCTATACAATTAATCAGCTCCTCCAGCACTACACAGTCCTCCTTACTAATTTTAAGTAGTATGTGACAAGGTGCAATGAAAACCAGTGTAAATCACAAAAGCTTCATTAGAGAAAAAAATCTGCCCAAACTCCTTGAGAGCTTGAATATTTACCTCTTTAGCTACTCTTTTCAAGATAAAACTTGCACCTTTCATTCCAAATAAAGAATACCACACACAAATTAAGAGTAAGGCCTATGAATAACAGGATCAAATACCATTCCTACTGCATTATTTAAAAATTTTCTAAAACTGGAAGTAAGGATTAAGAGACAAGAAAAACACAATGCCAACCTTTGACTTCTGCACCTATGTAGTTAGTGAACAATCAGTAGATACAATACAAATGAATGAAGATCTTGAAACTAACACTAGGAATATGAACAGAACACATCTGTGTTTTCTTAAGTTCCAGAGCATGAGGTGACAAGACTAAAAGCCTTTCTGTTACATTAACACAAGGCTTGCAGATGTTATTCTGGCAACTTATCTTATTGATCACAAAACTTATCTAAAAGAAGTTTAATTAAAAGTTGAAAAAGAATAGCTGAAAAGCAACTTTTCCTTTTATTTCTATATTTTTGCTCTTTAAATTCAACACTGTGTTATCTCCCACTATTTTATTCTATCTTTTGAAGCTATAATTTCATTCTTTTCAGTGTATTCTTCTAGCTCTAGTCTTACTGCCCTTGCCATTTTGAAACAAGTCACATTCATTCTGCAAGCCAAATTTTGTCCTTCCACTGATAAAACTGCTGTTTTATTTAACAACCTAGACTTCCAAATTACATGAAGAAATAGACATACTAAGTAGCTTAGGAAAAATATTAGATCAGTCTTCAGCCCCTCTGCTTTTAGGCCTTACATCAAGAATAGGTACCAAAACCCGTACTGTCTACCTAAGCTATTGTCAGTGACTCCACTTTTCACATTACACATCTGTGAATCTCCATCTAGAGATCCAGACATCACCACCAGAAAATGACAGCTATAACCAAGTGCACATTAAAAAGAAAATTAGCTTTCTCATAACCCATGGCCTCTACTACTAAAAACAGCAACCTACGTAGCTTTGCAAGTGGTGCATACAAAAATCAAATTCAGTGCTGGGCTGAAGCACATTCATTTTGGAGAAGGATAAAACAAAAAAATGTAATGTTTTCCTTAACTGGGAGGAGCTGTTGACTCCCTCAAAGGCAGAGAGACCCTCCAGGAAGACCTAGACAAATTAAGGGCTGGACAGTCACCAACTATGTGAAGTTTAATACAATTTAGCACCTGGGATGGAGCAATTCTGGATGCACAGACAGACTGGGGAACAAGCATCCGGAGAGCAGGGCTGAGGAAAGGGACCTGAAAGTCCTGGTCGACAGCAAGTTGAATGTGAGTCAGCAGTGCCCTGGCAGCCAGGAGGGCCAAGTGTGTCTTGGAGGGGATTGTCCCACTCTTCTCTGCACTGGGGCGGCCTCACCTTGAGTCCTGTCTGTTTGGGGCAGCACAAGACAAGAAGGATATACAATTTTTGGAGAGCATGAAAAGGAGGGCTACAAAGTTGGTGAGGGGTCTAGAGGAGAGGAAGGGCCTAGAGCCACTCAAGGAGCAGCTGAGGTCACTTGGTTTGTTCAGCCTGGAGATTGAACGGAGACCTCATTGCAGTCTACAGCTTTCTTGCAAGGGGAAGAAAACACTGATCTCTTCTCTATGGTGACATACTGAAGGAGTGGCATTAAGCTGAGTTAGGGGAGGTTTTAAGTCGGATATTATGAAAAGGTTTTTCACCCCGATGGTGGCTGGGCACTGGAACAGGCTCCCCAGGGAAGTTCTCATAACAGCAAGCCTGACAGAGTCCAAGAAACATTTGGACAACACTCTCAGGCACATGGTGTGATTCTTGGGGAAGTCCTGTGCAGGGCCAGGAACTGGACCTGATGATCCTTGTTGGGTCTATTGCAACTCAGAATAATCTATGATTTTATGAACATAACATTTTTTGAACATATTTACCTACCAATTTATTTACTGGATATAACCACCTAATGACACAACCAGAGTTTCTTCCCAAACTGTAGCTATCAAAAAACTCCTCGCATACAAATCACAACACAATTCACAGGTTCTGCAATCTGAGTTTCAGAGGACTCTTTGATAGTCACTCCCTACTGCCTGTCAAAGCCATGAGAATACTTGTGTCTTTTGTGACCATAAAATGAAGTATCAGTCACAGTAATAATTTACAGAACTGTGATCCTCCTCCTTTTTTTCTCATATATAAGCCAAGAAGCAGTTAAAAATGATGACATTAAAACCTACCACACTGGGGTATCTGGGTTAACACCTTACTAAGACAAACAGGGCAGCTCACACCTCTTGCAGCTATTGTTCCAGTATCTCTGCTACCTCACTTAGACATCTCCACTTTTAGTTCATTCTGAGGTTTTCAACACAGCTGTAACAGCCAGAGACTGATGGGGAGGAGGGGGGAGGGAAGCAAAAGAGAGTGGATAACAAGGTAGCAGATTTAGAGAGGTGTCGGTAAGCAATGCCACTGTTCAGCAGATGAATCTCAGTATTGGTCTCACATAGCAGGTACCCAAAATACACCTTCAGCAGTCCTACCACAGCTAACATATAACCACCATATGTGGTTATATCTGTCTTGGAGGGACAGATAATGTCACTATATACATAAATAGGGAAGCAGAATGCTGATGACTTCAGTGCCATCCTTTTTGTTCTGCACTGAAATTGCAACAGGTTGAATCACTGGGATTAGCTCAGTTGATTAGAGCGTGCTGCTAATAAAACCACGGTTGTGGGCTTGATCCCATTATGGACCATTTATTTAAGAGTCAACTCACTGATCCCTGTGGGTACCTTACAACTTAGAATATTCTGCGAATCTGTGAATTGGCTGATGTAATAACTAGGCTTTTTCCAAAGGACAACTGGGAAGCAGAATTACGCTGTAGATGAACATCCACCATTTAAAATGCAGCTATAAGTTTTATAACATTTTCTTAATTGAGTAACAGATCAACACTTAGAGGATACAATCCCAGAACTTGACTACTCTATGAATGCCTTGTTTGCAAGGCCTGGAGAGCCAGGTCCAGGCCAAGTTTCCATCAGAAACTGAGAGCCTGGCCTTGGCCAGCATCCTTCGGCTTTTGGAGAAGCAGCCACGGGCTGCAGGGACCGAGATGCACAGCCACGACCACTGCAGTTCACCACCACCTACCGAAGTCTCAACACCTTGCGTTAGCTGAAGCAGGCCCACACCTCGCTGGGCTCGCTGTGACAGGGAAATGGCTTTTTAACACACCAAGCCGAGGTGTGGCACCTGCCTCGGGAACTCTGGGCACATGAGCCAACATTACATGGGTATAAAGGCCAGGGGCTTACACTCGCTCCTGTGGACACATGTCTACAATCATTCGGACAAGAGATCTCGGCAGCACGAAGCCGAGGACCACATAACCTAGGTGCTTTGCCTTTACGTTTGTTACACAGCCGGAGAGGCTACAGCAGGCACCCGCGGGCACCTGGACACCCCAGAGCTGCCCGCGCCCCGCGTCCTGCCGCTGGAGGTCACGGCGGCGGCAGCAGGGCGCAAAGAGGGAAGGAGGGAAGTGGCGGCGGGAGCCCGCTGAGGGCGGCGGGGACGTCCCAGTCCGCCGTGAACCTCGCGGAGGACGGGCCGGAGCCCTTCAAAGCGGCCCTTCCCAGCAGCCACCGGCGGTGCGCCGCAGCCCGGGCCGCCGCCCTCTCCGGTGGGTGTAAGGGGCCAGCGGAAAGCGGCGGGGGTTTCCCACAGGAAGCCCTGGCAAGGCGAGCGGCAGCGGGGGAGATGAGGTCGGGGGGTGGAGGGGAGTATGTCTGGGGGGCGCTCCGCTGCCCGCCGTCCTAGCTTCTTCCCTCCCTCTTTCCCTCCCTCCCCCTCCCTCGCCCGCCCGTCGACCGCCCCTACCTGCGGCGCCGGGGGGAGGCTCCATCTGCGGCCCCACGCACCGGCGGCAGCTGCGCACACCCTGCGCGGCCACTTCCCCCGCCCTGCGGCGCAGGCGCGGCACAGCCCGGCCGCTCCTCCCGCTCCTCCCCGCGTCGGGCGGAGACCGGAGGCGGGAGCGCCGAGCGCGAAGGGTGCTGTGGGTGCGGGGAAGTGTGCACGGCAGCGCCCGTGAGGCAGCCCTGAGGCTTTGGTACTGAGCCGCCACAGCGGTGAGCAGGGCTGAGGAGCTGTGGGTGGGCTCCTACTCTGGGAGTCACCGAGGAGTCACAAAATCACAGAATGAGTCAGGTTGAAAAGGGACCACAGTGGGTCATCTAGTTCAATCTACCTGGGCAAACAAGGTCATCCTACAGGATTGTGTCCAGATCGTTCTTGGGTATCTCAAGTGACGGACACACTCAACACCCTCTCTGGGCAATCTGTTCCAGTGCGTGGTCACCCGCACAGTAAACGAGTTCTTCCTCATGTTCAGGTGGAACTTCCTGTGCGTGAGATTCTGCTCATTGCCTCTTGTGCCTCTTTGGCACCGCCGAGCAAAGCCTGGCTCTATCCTCTTGGCACTCCCGCTTTAGCTATTTATATGCATTGGTAAGGTTCCCTGTCAGTTTTCTCGAAGCTCCCTCAGCCTTTCCTCAAAAAAGGGATGCTCCCCTAGTCATCCTCATTGCCCTCCGCTGGATCTGCTCCGGGAGCTCCACGTCTCTCTTGTACTGAGGAGCCCAGAAGTGGGGTCCTGACAGGCCTTGGCACAGAGAGAACCTCGGGGAAGTTTGTGTGTGTGTGTGTGTGTGCAGCCTCTGACAGGGACTGGTGTCACAGCCTCCAGCCCTTGGGGTGCCCACGGCAAGGACTTGAAGTGGCAACTGAGAATTTCATTCCTGGCTGTTTTTGTCGATGAGTTGGTTTCTGATCATAAAAAGAGCTTCCCAGTCAGCAGGCAAGAGGTCCTCTCTCATGCCTCAGTGTCACTGGGATCACATTCCAGCGAAAACTGTGTAGTTGACAGAGGAATCAGGAAATCCAGTGTCCCACCTGCAACTCTTATTTGGGAGTCTGCAGTATATTTAACTGACCAACCTTTAGTTATTCATTGCATGAGGCAAGAATGACCACTTCAGGACACAAAACATGGAATTAAAAAAATACATCAAAAAAATTATAAATTGCCAGAAATTGTCATACATTTGAAAACCCAAGAACATGATTCTGTAGAAATTAAGAGAAATTAAAAGCAAGGACATATATCTGAAACTCAGGACTTGTTTTAAAGAATACAACCCAGAATTTTCAGATAGCCCACCCTCTTTTCCTATCTTTAACATAGACTGACAGGTGATATGAAAAATCAGTCATTTTATTCAGTAGGCTCTCACAGGAGGCTGCAAAAAATCTTTTAAATGTAGCATTTCCTCTGTTATCTGACTTTGTTACTTTCTGTTCAATGGAAAGGTGAGTTTTACACATTTACGTTCTCAGGGAAGTGGGAAGTTCAGGAGCCTTCCCTAAACACCAGATAAACCTTGTATGCCTCTGGAATATAACCAGCAGTCTAGAAAATTCAGTAGGAGGACTTTTGATAACACCATACTGTTTATTATTAAAATTAATTTTCATCAAAGTTTCAAGGGCAGTTTTTCCCCAGATTGACGTTATTTTTCTCTTGTGAAAATTTAGTCCCTTTATTTGGAAACACCTTGTTTCAACTTGAGGCCAGACTAAGAGCCAAGTTCTTCGTGTTGATACATTCACAGAAATTAGTAGAGCATGATGTAGGCAAAATCTTCCACATGAATGCTTTTGGCCCTACTGATCTAGAGGATTTCTGCTTTATACCATTAAGTGCCTTTATGCTTTTCTTTTTTTAACCACGAATTTGATCTCATTGCTTAGAATAAAATGTGAATATTACAATTGTTTTCTGTAACTTTATGCCATTTCAGTTAATGCTTATAAATTATTTGAGAATTTTAATTTAACAGAGCTGTGCAAATGCCACATGTCAAATTATTTGTGTTCATTTTATTAAGGGATTTTGGCTATGCCCCTTCTACAGTGAATATAAGAGAGTGTTAAAAAAAAAAGATACCGGCCAAACTGTGAAGAGTTCTTATATAATCTGCAAAGAGAAAATACAAGAAAACACATGATACAAAGAGGAGCTTTCAGCATAAGAGCCAAAAAAGGGGAATGTACACTTTCAACAGTAAGTTGAGTTTAGAAAAAGAAACATTATTTAAGTTAGTAATTTTTGCTGCTCTTAAACTCTTGGCTACTGGTGTTTATATATGCCCTGCAAAATTAGAACTCTGAATATTTTTTTTACTGATGAATTTCTTTAAACTTACATGTTAGTTCTGTGTGTTGTGTTAATTTGAACAGTTTCAGGCCAGAACTTTGCTGCTTCTTTCATGGAAACAAAAATGAATGCAAAAATGTAAGTCAAATAGCTTTGTAGCTTGGAGAAGTTGTCTGCTGCTGCTTCCTCCAGCAGCAGGCCTGGAAAACAGAAACAGCACTTTTCTGGGAGTTTTATTTCCAAGTTTGACAGACTGAATGAACGCTGAGAATGAGGAACGTTGAGAACTGCAAGGGAGTAAGACACATCTTGAAGAAATAAGAACAAATACAAAGGAAAAAGTTCATAGAACAACTTTTTTTCTGGAGATTTGAGGGTCAGAAATAGTTTTTGAGGGAGGGCATATGCAGCTGTGAGTTTGATAACAGTCATGCTATTTGAGGCTAGTAGAAATTATCAGAAATGAGAAAGTATCAGAGAAAGTGTTATCTTGACAGATAAGCAAATGAGACTGACAATATGCAGAGTAGGAATGGCATAAGACAGTAAGGTAGAAATTGTTCACAAAGGGCTTTAAATTAAGATAAATAGCTTGTGTCTGACTTGGGAGTCAGTGCAGTGATCCCAGGAAGTGGCACTATGGCTGACTCAGTGCCACAGGAAAATTGTTTTCTCACAGCAGCTTGAATGAATAGAAGCAGAATAGTTTTCATCACCAGAAAACATGAAGTTACTGTGTGAGAGACATGAATTATTAAGTGTCATATCAAGAATTTTAATAGCACAGATAAAAAACCAAAACACTTTGTAAATACATGTTCTTCATGCTTTTATATGCAGTCTTGATGTTAATAAGATCATTGACCTATAAAGAGGAAAGATATATTTACTTCATTAATGTGGAAGTGCTTGTGAAAATGAACTCCATCATGTAGGAGCATCCAAGGGTATAAAGGGATCATTAAAAAAAAAGAAAAAATGTTCAAAGTGTGTCTTCCTTAAACACGAGGTCTAACTTTTATCTTATCCCAGGAGAGAGTTTTGAAATGGCATCTGGAGTATGCAATTTGTGTTCAGTCAAATCTCTTTCAATGTGAACCTTGCACAACTTGGGCAGCCCTGCAAAGTTGGGCTGAAATGTGTGGGGCTTTTGCCGTGTAACACTTTGATACAAGTTGGTACCATATGCTTCGTTTAACTGACACACTCATCCAGTAAACTTGTTTAATTGGGACATCTCCTGGGGCATTGGTGAAAGACCAGTACTACTTAATACACACCACTGCTACTTAACAGGGTCCTAACAGAACAGTGGCTACTGCTCAGTGCCCCTGGTTATTCAGTGCTGTTTATGTCATCTCTCAGTCACAGTTTCTTGGAACTTGTCTATACAAAGAAAATATTCCCTGCAATTAATTCTCTGAGGATAAAATACTGGGTGCATTAGGGGAAATAGACTGATGATGGTGGTCATGATTTCTGCACTGATTGTTACAGTGGGGAAAATATGGTAATTTCCCTTATAGTCTTGAAGGGTGCCTGAGATAATGTTTTTCTTATAAAATTTTAAAAACCTACATTGTCAGAAGTAGTGTTGGGTTACAGTAATTCCTGTGTTTCTAAGATTCATATTGTCATTTGATTAGCTAATCGCCCATTTTCCAAAGTGTGAACATATTTTCACACTTCAACCAAGACAGTGTTAACAAAGAAACTATAGATAGCAATAGAGATTAATTATCTATCCCATGAGTCTCCACACCTTGTTCTTACTAGATAAAAAGAGCCTATCTGTCTGCACACAGGTGCGATTTTTTTTTTAAACATTAGTCTTGGTCAAATGAGTTCAAAGGCTTGTTTTCAAATGGCACCTCTTTGACATGCTTGTTCGCTGTTGATATTTTTGATCTTGTTTCTTGAAATATAACTTCCAGTAAAGGGTTGTGATTCTTTGCTAAGCTTGCTCATGTGAAATACATTCATTCATAGGTGTGAGATGTGGAGGAACTTAAAATGAGAATATTTAGAATCAAAGAAATGTTTGCTTCTCTTCTGGAGGGAACGTACTCTTACTAAGTCACTGCAAAGTTGTTGAGGGCCTTATTTGCAATTGCCATCTGAGATTTTCACTGACTTGAGACATGACTTCCAGACAACAGAAAAACATGAAAGAAAAGTTTGTTGTGTCTTTCTGTTACGCAAGTTGCAGCATTTTATATTTATTCCTCCACAGAATTAAAGCCATCCATTTGTCTTTTTAAGGATAGGAGGTCTTTACAGCAGAATCTGTTACTGCAGGAAGAAGCATTAGGCATGTTGAACTATTTCTGCCCTGTCTTGTGAGCCTCTAATTCTGCCTGTTCTGCTAGTGTGTTGCAGACCTCTGAACCTGCAGCCTGTCAAGGTTCACATAAGTGACATGAGACTTCTGCAGCATTTTCACAGTGCAAGCACTGGCACTGCATTGCCTTGGCCTCTCTTGCTCTGCAAGAGCCACAATTGGCATGTTGCTGGATAGCAAGCTTTATGGTGGCAGTGCCTATCTCAACTTCTCTGGACTGTTTCTTACCACTTGACCAAGAATGAAACCTTTCCCTTCATGGGCCTGGCCTTTCCACTCATATTTTAGGGGAATTGGGACTGTCTGATCAGGGTGACTACCAAAACTTGCTGTCTTTCTAGCAAGGTGTCACTGAAGTAGTATATAGGGAGCTGGCCATCTCCTTAAGTAGAAAAATTACATCAAATAATAATTCTAGTCACTACTAGATCTGATTGGTAAAGTGAAAAACAGTTCTGTTCCTTTTCTGAAGTCTGCACACAAGATCACACTTTCACTGGCTTTTGTGTCCTTAAAAATACCTCTTTTATATCAACAGATTCAGATGTATCCCAAAGTTATAAACTCTTTAGCAGATGTAGATCACTTGACTGACATTAAGATTTTCAGATACAGTACAGTAGTGTAAAAGGAAGGGAAGGTTCACCGCCAAAACAAAGCAGGCTGTAAGCTTTCATTGATTTACTTTGCTTACCAAAACAATTACTTTTCAGACTGTGGTCAGAATGGTTTTCTGTCTGGATACATTCCCTGCACTTATAGGGTGACTCTCACTTTTATTGAAGGTTTTACTTAGAAAGTTATTTCAGTCATTACTGGAGCTTTGGATTTTCATTTTCCCTTGTTGCAGCTCTGCATCCAGTCACAAGTTTTATTTCTGTTCATGATGTTCTTTGAAAAGCTACTTAGCCGCTCTTGCTTTACCTTTTCCCATTTTTTTGGCATGCCGCATAGAGAAGGGCTAGTCCTTGATGATAAGTGTTAAAAAGGGAATGGTTCAGTGTTCAGTGTGGCTCCTAGGCCACAGTCATCTCTGTGTGGTGCAGTCCTCTAGGTATGTGAGCTGGCATGAGAGTCCTCTTGCTGTCTTTCCATCAGTACTAGTCTGGGTATTTCCTAATCACTCCTTGGTCTGGTTTTTGTTTGTTTGGGATTTTTTGTGCCACAGCAGAGAACATCTCTGTGGAGGCAAGCTCTGAAATTCTAAGGTACTTTCCAATCCATTCTTTAATGCAGACAGAGGTTACAGCTCCACCCTTGGTGTCAGAAGTTGTATTACAAGTACAGAAGAAGAAAGAGTAAGCCTTTAATAACTGAAATGCACTGTGTAGTCAGTCCTGTTTGAGTGCTAGTCTTGTTTGTACATACTCATTTTGTTTAGTAAATCCCTGCTTAGAGACACAAATCCTCTTAACTGCTGGTTGAGCCTCTTAAGAGTCATTGTCTGTTTCTTTAGTTCTGGAAATGTTTGCTTCTCATAGGACACATCACCCTGTAATGTAGGATCACCATTCTGCCTTGAAGTTCAACTGCAGTACTTGCTTCTTTCATCTCTAAACCACAAAGAACCTTAGAGATAGGAAAAACCTTCACAAAGAACTTAAGCAGTTTGCCTGGCACTGTGGAGGAGTTCTAGTTGTAGAGATCTGAAGCTCCTTGATTTATAGTCCCCATTCAGATTACTTGAGATCGTAACACTGCTCATAATTCAGGAAATTAAGCCTAAATACAGGACATACTTCTACATTTGGATTGTTATCATTGGAAATTACAAGATCTGAGTCATCAGGGCAGAAAAAAAAGGTGATAAAACAAAAGCTAGTTATTAATTTATGTAGAGAAGGGTGCAGAAATGAAAGAGAAAAGACTGTCATTGCTGAATGTGATCCTCATGCTATCTAAAATTTTTTTTCTGTCAGGGGATGCCTTCTTTTTACATGCACCAAGCTCTTAGTATTTAACATACGGTAAATCCTCACACTTATCCAGCCAGATTTACAGTGGGATAGTGTTACATAATTATCTATGATGTTATATTTGCATACCTACTTAGTTTACATTGTTGAGAAGTCTTTGGTTGCTTGTCTTTGTCTCCATGAAATAAAAAATACAATCTGAGATATGGGATTTTTTCCTTAAAATTTACAATTAAATATCTTTACTGCACTTGTTTCTAATTCAAATTTGTCACCTAAAGTCTGATAAATGGAACGTGAGTAGAGGAAAATGCTTTTCTTCCATGACAGATATGGTCAAAACATGGGGTTTTTTTGTAAAATCTTTTCCATTCCCTTTAGTTTTTAGGTGCATAAGAATGATGCAACAATAATAACACTGAACACTTAGCTTCTCTATATTCACCAGTCTGGAAAATTCAATGTGACTTTAAGTTTAACACTACTCTGCTAAGGAACCTCCACTGACCAGCACGGATTCCGTGGTTTTAGTTACTGAGATATGGATGTTGTCAAGAGGAAGAATTGGCAGTCATAAAACTCTATAACCTGAAATTCAGTAAGGGGAGAAAAGTCTTACATGCTTCTTTGTGTTCATCCATTGCTTTGAAAATCAGCTTCTTAGTTCCTAGTATCTTGTCTGTGTTGTGCAGCTAAGCATTTGGCTGTTTGTGAGTTCAGGAGATTTATTGGGGAAGGCAGTGAAATTATCATGTCCCATATTTTTGAGCTGAGAAATAAATTCTCATTGTAGCTGCAAACAAATGTTATTTCTACCCTCGTCTCACTTTCTCATCTCTTTTTTGTGTTGCTGAGTGTGGTTATATAGCTGCTATACTTTTATGTACTGACATTCATTTCAGTGTTCAGTGAGCGCTGAATGCAGGGGAGATCTGATTTGAAAACTCAGCTGTCAACATGTATTTCCCTGCAATCTGATTCTGGTGTGTTCCTAATTACCTACCTCCCTGGGATATTTGCATGCCTAAATAGTACAGGCTTTGTGTGACTCCAGTTCTGATGGCTGGTTGGTGGGATTGCAGCAAGGGTTGGTCACAGCTGATGTGTCAAAACATAGTGTTGTCTAAAAATCCTGAGATATGTTTTGGACTGATTGATGTGACTCGTTGTAACACACAGAACCCAGGTGAAAACTCGACGGATTTATCCCATTGATTCCAGTTGTGTTTAAGGGGGGTGTAAGAGCCTGACAACCTCTACATTCAAATTCTTTGCTGCAAAGCATTTGATTAACCTTTGCCTTTGCTTTACAACCAATGTTCAACCTTTGCTCATGACTGAAAATTATATGAGGATATGTAATATAATTGAAGCTTGATACAGAAGTGGATATTCAATGGAAACCCTTGGCAAAATGAGTTAAATCTTTTAAGATCTAGGAAGAGCTAGATAGTTCTCAAACTTCAGTGACAATAGTAACTAATTTAGGGCAAAATGAAACTGAGTTGAATACAGATACTACAACTAAGGATTTCATAGTTCTCTCTTTGCTCTCCAATTAATTAAGTAGTTAAGGCGTATCCTGTATTTCTAATCTTTTCCTAATGAGATGCAATTTTGGATTATGGATTTTACTATTTTCATTATTTACTATTTATTCAGCATTAGTCTTATCACTGTGCATTACTAACATCAGTATCAGGAATTTGAGTCTGTTCAGGAATTGTCTGCATATCTGTTCCAAAAATCTTGCAATATAAACAATTGAAATGACCTAACAAACAGAATTTAATAAGGGCAAAGAGAGCAAGAAGACATTACAAATGTCATATTTACTATGAAGACATCTACTGCATATCTGTTATCATTATACATTGGTAATATAAGTGAAATGAGTAGAAGTTTCATATATACAGATATTTAATTCTCTTTCTGACTTATTCTACAGAATTAGAAAGGAGCATAGCATCAGACGTTATTGAATGGGGATGTGTCAAAAGAAAGTGTAACTTTAATGTTTAGCTTTCTGTCATGTTTTTACATAACTGGGACTAAGTGTTAATCAACTCAGAAAAGCAGGGATTTTTGGTCAGGTAATTTCAAATTCATTCTTTCTTGTAATTTTTCTTTTTTGCCCCACTTTTTATTACACCTTTTATTTAATATCAGTGACTAATTCACATTTTAGAGAAAAGAATATTCAGTGCTCTAAACTTTCAGTAAGGTTCATAACATCTCTGAGATTTCCCAGAACTTCTACAACAAAATTAGGGGAGAGCAAATTTGATATTTCTGGTAAATCAAAGGATATAAACAAACGGCAAATGATCCTTTTAAAAATTAGCAATTACATAAATTAACATAGAGAAATAGAAAGGCAGAGAAAACAATTAAAACACCCAGCCTCTTGATCTTTCTGTGCTATATTTTGAATAGGTATTTGGAAATGTAACTGAATCCCTGCAGTGGACAAACCAACTTTCTTTTCATGAGCACTGCATTCTATGACACAAACATATAAATCTCCCTCATTACTGCAATTTGTATTCAGTTAAGTACCAAAAAGTTGATTGCAGTGTGTGACGAATCAATTCCTATGCTGGGATAAGATGTAGAAAGGGAAGTTGAAGTTTGAATTTAATGATTTTCTGATGTGGAGTAGCAGGTTAGGAGTAACAGGAAGATTTTAACCCCTGAGATCTAAACAAACATTGCATTTGGAATGTCAGAATAACTCTTTTTCACTTGGCTATCTGTATGCTATATTGGCATCTATAGAAATAAAACTTCTATTTGTATTGAGGATCCTTTCTTGATATTTAAAAAAGAAAGTTTTAAGATGTGGAAATTTGCATAGCTTGGTATTGATTTCCTCTAGGATTTCCTCTCCTACCAAAATGGAGACAGCCAAGTTAGATGGAGAAATCCTAGCACCTTTAGAGAATTAAAAATTTTTTTTTTAGTATGTTTTTATTGGGTTCTTAACAAGTGCTTCTTCTGCCTTCTTGTTACGCTTCTTGATTTTTCATTTGAGAAATATATACTGTAAGTACAGTATCTTATGTTGGATCTTTTCTTCCATTGATGTATCATGCATACAAAACCATTTGTTATTCTTTTGTTCTCTATTAGAAAATGACAGCTTGGCCTTTCTCAATGCATAAAGATAACTTTTGGTCAATTTTAGAAGGAGAAGAAGCAGTATGAAGAAAACTTCATCTACCATCTCTGGAAAATGCTATTCTTGCTAGGGTTCCAATTTCAAACCCATTGGTATGCTGTGGTTATGCTGTAATCCACTATCTTTCACTTCATTAATATAATTTAGTTTTCATCACAATTCATCTCCAGGTTTGTCATACTAATTGCCTTTCTTGCCATCCTTTGTTGTCCTTGAAAGTTTCAGTTTACTTTTTTTATATAAAAAGGTTTGGTTGGTGAGTGACATCTGATCCTGTACCAACATTGACAGATGTACAGTATTAATCAGGTGTGTTCCTGAACTGCAGTTTCTGCAGATGCAGCTTTTACAGTCACTTCATATTCATTGCTTAGCCATTCACATGTTAATTTGCTGTAAAAAGGAATCCAGAACCTGGATTTTTAATGTCATTAAAAATATGGTATATGCATTGATGCTACCTCTTACAAGTATTTAAATATATTTGCACTTTAACAAAAATGATGGTGGATATTAATACTGTAACTGAAAGTATATAAGTACCATTTAAATTCAGTTCTCATATTGACTCAAAATTTTGTTAGCCAGAAAATTAGGGAAAATTTTGAATTTATTTTTTTTGAGCTTTGCATGGTTCACACAGGCAGGAATATATGTTAATTAAAGAAAGATCATAGGAGTTTACTATACCTTTAGGCTTCTAGAACAATATGATGTTTAAGAATGTCTCACATTGATTTTAGTTCTGGATTTCATTGTGGAGAACAGAGCTACTCATATGTGAGAGAGTAGAATATAATCCAAACTAGGACATCCAGCATTAGTACAAAGTCTCTCTAGGAAGATGTAACAAGTTGTGGTGGCAATTTAAGCTCTCTTCATGTTCTAATCACAACTTCAACAAAGATCAAAATGTAAAGGATTGTTCCGAAGAAAATATTACAGTACCTAGTTTTGTAAAATTAAAATACAATTTTGAACTCTTTAGCATTAAACTAAAATGACTCTGCAGATGATGGTTATGACATCCATCTATTGAATGCAATTTGCATTGAATTCTGTCTTACCTAGCCCATGTTCCATCTGAGCTGACACTTGGCTAGTGCATGGCAACTGCACCGACATAATTCTTTTGATATTGGGGCAACATACAGAGTCCATTTGTTTGACTTTCTATTCATCAAGCCATTTTAATTTGCCTAGAACAGAAATAATTCAAAATTTCCATTTCAGCATAATTTTCCTTTCATAATTTCCTTCCATTGGTGCAGCAAAGACCCCAAAGTGTGCCACTATCTGCAAATTGTGGGTACCAGCCAGGTTAGGGCACTGCAGGCTTCCAGCCAAGGAGCTCTGGTTCCCTGATGGGGTGACACTCATTCTCCAGGACTGAGGCCATAGAAGGCCCCTTCAGGAGAGCTCCTGCTGAGGTGAACCAGCACTAGGAGGGTGGGAAGCAGCTGCAGGCAGAGCTGCTGGCCAGCCTGCCTGCTGGAGGGACGGGTCCAGGGCAGCACAGAGCCAGGGTGGGGAAAAGCGGCAGAATCTCCGCAGCACGGTTCTTGCCAGGTTAGGGAATGTGTAACGGAGCAGCTGTTGGATATGCAGTGACAGCTACCACGACCACCATGGCTTTGCTGGCTGACAGCATGTCTCCCAAAGGGGGGTAAAGCATGGGCTACTCTAATCAGATGTTCATTCGGAGAAAAATGAACTTTCTGTCATTCAAGTCCTTGCGGGTACTGCAAAGAGAACAAAAGAATACAGTCATTAAAAAAAAAGTCACTGGCTGCTGACCTGCCTGTCAATAAACATTAAAGAAGTGTGGTGCTACTGCTGAGAAACTACCAAATTTGTTTTAAAGAGCCATGCTAATGTCAAATACGAAGTCAGAGTTGGTGTTGATCTGTAATAATCATGTTGGAAACCAAGAGATACTTTTGGTTTTGTTGTAAAGGAAAAATCCTCCACAACAGATACTTGCATTAGCAAGGAAGAAAATCTGCAGCTGAAATAGGAAGAGAATAGGGGAGGGGAAAAGATAATATTTCATTCCACTCAGTTTGGATATCCTCGCAGTTCACAACGGCAATTAGGCTTTTGAAATTGGCAGTAAACCCTGGGAAAGGGTGAGCGTATTGTCAGAATAGTTGTTTTTTTAAAGAGGTGCATTCACTCTGGCTCAGGGAGGAGCTGGAGTCTGCAGTGAAGGGAGAGCAGCAAGCACTCGCATTCTTAAAACTCTTTGGAGTTAGAGACTTTGCTACCATAAAGGAGCCATTTTTCTAGGAAGGATCTGCAAGACCCTCAAAAGAAGAAGACATGCAGACACCAGTTCTTTTTCTGCATAATTAAATTCATATCCTGTTTCAGAAAAGAAGAAGAGCTTTGAGGTCTCATTTCAGCTTTTACTGTGTTTCATGTACATCAGAAATACCCTCCTAGCTTTTCACACACTTCTAGTCAGAAGACTCTGTAATTTTGTAAGTACTATACTGTTCTGGCTAGGTGGTTTTGCCATAACCTCTTCTTAACACCTTTTCATTCAGTTTTTCTCTCCTCTGTCATTTACTCCAGACCACTTTTAACTTCTGCACTATGAAAAAGCCCAACTAGTAATGTATATGAGTATGAATCATACTTGTTTAAAACAAGGTTTTTTCACTTCTGTCCATTTTGTTGTCCTGTTTGAGGCTTCTACATTTTTCTTGTATAGTGGTTAGCTGGAAGGACATATAGGCATTAGGGCCTTTGGGAGAGACTTTTCCTGCTTTTCATTTGAAAGCAGGTCACTGCTCTTATTGATTTCTGGACTACCAGATATTGTATGTGTCAATGTCAAGTTTTAGGTCTCTTCTTGTGTTGGCATTGGTGTTTAAGAATTCAGTATTTTGGTTTTACAGGGGCACACCTACGTTGTTTTATCATTAAAATTACTGGAGGACCAGAAATACTCTCTTGTTTTCAACTACCAAATCTTGAGATTGTTCAAATACTTTTAGAAAGGAGATTTGTATAATTGCTTTGTGTGCTGGTGACTTTTTTTCTTTTGTATTTCCAGGAAAAACTTAACAAAGGACTTTTTATTCTCTTGCTATTTCATAAGAACTAGGCTCATTCCTGGAATGTTAATATTGGTGTTATTCATCTTACATTAAAAAAAATTGAGATTAAGAGAGAGTGAGTTATGATGTAATTGAATAACTGATGATGAATGATGATGAATGATGACAAAAGTGTCCATGGGAAATACATAAAACTATTAAGGTGTGTAGGAATTAAATGGTGTTTAAGATTTGTATACTCTGTCTGAAACACAGAAAACTTTAAAGAATATTGCTAATGTTTAGCTAGAAATTTATAGTTTTCTCTCCAGCTCTTATTGTAAATGTTAAAAGTAATTTTGACCCATGTTTGAAAGGAAAGTTCTTATATTTTTTGTATTAAAATGTTAATATGTTTGTTATTTTATTATTACCTTGAAAATTTCTTGATAAAGCATAGAAAACTGAATGCTCTTTTGGCTGGGAAAACTATCTTTTCCCTTTCAAGCAGCATTGAATATTTTTCAACATCCAGAAGTGCAGACCAAGAGCAGTCTCTTTGAGGAGAGATTCTGAGATGAACATGCTCAAACCTAGAATGTAGAAATACAAACCACAAAATAAATTGGGTGTGTTTATTAATGACAACTGTTGTTTTTTATTTCCCCTCCTCACTTTCCCTGTCTGCAGCTGAAACCACATGATCAGACAGATGTCTTTCAAGCGAGTTCTTAAATTAACCTCCCGTTCTTATGCAAAACTGAGAACACCGTAAGCAACCCCAAGTGTTTCCAAATGTACATATGGATTTGGTGGGATAGGCATGTACTATTTCTTCTAAGCATAAATTTGTGTATTGCAAAAGCAAAAAGTAAACCTAATACTTGTATTTATAAATTTAACATTGAATCCTTGTAAGCAGTCTAGGAAATGATCATTCAGCTGTCAAGGTTGAATGAAGTTTGCACGAGGTGAAGTGTATTGAACTTCTAGTATGAAGTTCATGCAGAGGAGAAACTACTTCAACAATTCCATTCAGGTGTGGGGATTGAAATGGACACATTCTTTTTGACTTTCTGAGCTTGGCTTTGAATTGGCTGGTTTTGTCCTACAGGAGCATACTCATTCCTTATCAGTTTACCTTGGCCCCGAGTTCACTTTCTCCAGTAGAAATGGGATCAAGTTACCATCCAGGTACTCTGCAAGCCATCTTTATGTGGTTGATTCTTTCCTTGTGTTAAGGCACCTGGACTGCTTGGGGAGGAACTCTGACAGCTTTACAAAGTCCAATAGCAGGGTAAACTGCCTACCTTTAGCAGCTGTCTTTGAGTTCTTTCATTCCCTCTTGAGCAGACTTAAGCCCTCCTGCCTATGACCAACAGTACCCAGTGGTCTGCTCTTCACAGTCACAGGCTTTGAAAAGTGTCCCTACACACTCTGTGCTTGATGTGTGCAGCTGTACCCAGGCAAATGGCTTAAGGGCAGATATCTTTATTGCAGAGTTTTCTGAAAACCTGAATTTGAACATTCTGGGCACTTTTTAACATTGATGGATTTTATACTCTATTACCTTTTAACAATAGCTGGCTTTTTTTAATGTCATCTTTCTGATGTAACTGTTTCATATTTGCCAAGGGATTGTCCTTCTTCAGCAGGAAATAAAAATGGCTTTATGAATATGGGTTCTCTAATTTGAATATTGTGTATGTAGAAGACAAGAGAGAAATAGAGGAGGTAGGTTCAGCAAGGAACAAAGAAGAGGATTAAATGAGTTACAAGTTCACCAGGATACCACACAGCTCTTAACTACTACCAGTCTTGTTGAAGAAATCATATGAAACCTCTATCCCAGCAGTAATTACAGTGGCCAGACGGCTCTGGTTTTTGGTGTGGGAGCACAAATTCTTCCACCAATCCTACTCCAGCAAGGCAATATGTTAGGCCTTCTACTCTGTTGGAGGGGAGAGCAAAGACAGTTATTGTCTTGATCCATGAACTAGCATTCAGATGTTTTCATACACTGTTAAATGTATTTTGAAACTGTTCCTGTTTATTGTTGAAGTGTCTTAATTAATGAAAGCAATGATATGTTTAGTGTGTTTTGTAAAAAAAACCCCATGAAACCCAAAATCTAGTCTCTCTAAATCTGTAAAATTTACTGGCTGTTAACCAAAACTCTTGAGCATGCCTAGGCCATGGTATAGAGGACAGTGCATTGCTTGACTATGGCATGTTTTCAGTGCTTTTAAGACCTTTCCTTCAGAGGTCAGCACCTCAGTGTGCTCTGCCAGTGACCAGGCAACCACTTCCTTTTTCCTGACAGTGTGTCTCCCTCTCCTGTAGCTTCATAGATGCTCTAAACCCAGCAGGAGTATTTGTTCTAACTGCTATGTCAGTCCACCAAACAAATATGCAATATGAAGTTACAGAATAGAGAGAAGGGATTTTAGGACTTTCTACTTCCCTGAGAGGGGGCCTAGTAAGACATGATGCTTTGGGAAAACATTCCAGGAGACAGTGGACTGGTCAGAGGAATAAGGGACTCTCGAGCTAAGTACTCCAGTAAAGGTTCTGGTTTTTGTTTTCAAGCCTCTGAATGTAAATAGGAACGTGCTTGGTGGTGTTGGTAAGCAGAGTGAACATTTCATGCACTCTAGCGAGTTTGTGGCTGTCTGTCCCCATAAATGCATGGATATGTGATGTTTTTTCATTTAACCCTTTTTTGGTGATAGTTTCAGTTTGACTCATTGTTGCTCATAAAAAGACTTACAGTAATGGAAACCTTTACAGTTATGAGAGGTGTTATGTAATCTCATCAGTCATTTTGTGTTTCTAAAGTATATTATAACTTTATTTTTTAATAATTTGAATTCTTTATAGATACATTGCCAAAAGTTTTGTATCAAATTTTAATTATAAATTGTTACAAAAACCCAGTAAGTTGCATGAAGCTGTCCTGGAAAAGCTTATGGGAAAAAGATAATTAAAGTCATTAGGAAAACTGAAAGACTGGCAATTTGTTTTGAGTAGCAGCAGAGAAAAACAAATCCATGTCTGATGGAAGGTAGTTAAATTTTTCTTTTTTTTAAGTTTTCCTTTTAATTGTATGAACCATTTTGAGACTATGTTGCGTTGAGATAAAAAATGTAGAAGGCTGAGAGATTTTTCTTTGATGCAGGAGGGGAGAGGCAGAGACAGAGGAAGAAAAGAATAGTGAAGACTTTGGCAGAAAATACTTGGCATTCTAAAATCGGTAATATATGAACCTCCTCGACTGAATAAGTGCACAATACTTTCATATGTTTACCATTTCAAATGTCTGCATTTGAATGAGAGTGACTTTTATATATATCTTTTTATGTCTGCTCTTATTTTCTGATATTAAATATTTGCATTGTGTGTGCTAACTGAACTTTGAAAGTATACCTCAAATACAGTGACAATGGTGGTTCTGTGAGGCTTGCTGAGATTACCACAGTTCTGTATCCTTTAGATAAGATCGTTTCATGTCTCATTTTTTGGAATATTTGCCTGTTTTCCTAAAATACTAAATAGCCTGTGTCAAATTCTGGTCTGCAGGGCAGCAAAAGTGCCCTGCTTTGGGAGCACTGATTAGTTGTGCAATAGGGAGCAGTAGTAGTTCATTGCTCTGTGTCTGTGTGCCGTTGTCTGCTGCTGTTCCTTCCTATTCTCCATGATTTGTTTGGCAACACATTAAGAAGCCTTATTTAGTGGCTCATTTAAAAGAACAATGTACTTGAGTTTGCTGAGGAAATAACTACTGCTTCTAATTTGAAGATCCTGATTGCCCCAAGATGAGTCCCCCAACAGTTGGTTACCTTACACACTAATGCCCAGTGGAAGAAGAATCTGTGCTACAGATAGTAGCCACATCAGAAATAATTCAAAACAGCAAGAAAGAGAAAAATAAAAAATAACTGAAGCTCCAGACAAATTGGCAGGCTGGGTTGTGTAAATAAAATGGCCAGCTAATTGTATTCCCTGGTGAATCCAGTCCAAATGGACCAGACGAGTTGAGTGCATAATAGAACACATGCACCACAGTTTGAAAATCTCTGGGAATACTGAGCTGTCTTGTGCTACCCCTGATGGAGCTGAAATTGTAGTGAACAGAATGCTGGAACCATGTTGTATTATCAGAGGACGTGGAACCACTTATTTGAACTAAACACTTAGTGCTGTCATGCTGGTGTGACAGAAAATGGCACTAAAGCACAGCTGAGTGGCTATTTTTGTCTGGGTAAATACTCCAGTTTGTCAAGCTCTGTCTTCATGTCTGCTAAAGCACAAAGGTAGGTTCACAATTAGACATTAACAACTTTATGTTATGTTAGCTCAGGAAGAAGAATCACCTCATTCGTTTTCTTTTCTATGTGTAATTGTAAATGTCTAGTAAATTAAAGAAGCGGATCTCAGGTGATTCAAAGAGGATGCTTAAGCCTATGTTTCATTTTGTATTTCCACAAAATAAATTTTGTGGAAATGTACCTCTTTCTTTATTTCAGTTCATCAGGTTTTGGTTGTTGCTGGTGGTGGATGTAGTCTACAGTTTAAAAAGCACTTCTTGTAAGAGATGGGCTCTACTAAATAAGTATGGCTGTAACTCCTAATTTTACAATTATCTATACTGTGCTGGAGCACTTCACATATTTGCTTTTGTGTCCCAAAGCTAATAGCAAAAATGTATAAAAAATTAGAGATTATGGATACAAAGAGTAGAATCTTACTGACTGAACAATCAGGCTTGGGGTGTAAGTGGGAGTTCAAGGTTTCCATTATTGAACTATAAGTCTAAATTTAATACTCGTTTGATAATTCTGGGGGGAGTTTTTGTCATTAAACTTGGCTAAAGTTGGGGTTCAGGTAGATCAGAGGGAAGTAATAAATTTAGGGCTCATAACTTGTCTGAAGCATTTTCTGCCAATGTGGACCATTATCCCAAGACATGTTCATGGCACCTTGCAGCTGGGGAATGAATGCTCTGTGGGAAGCCAAAGAGGATCAGTGTGAGGCTGGTGTCTCCTGTTGAGGTGAAGAGCCAATAAAGATCAGAGAGAGGGTAGAGAAATACTTCAGGCATATCCCAAGGCATTCCAGGGGTATAGCTGTCAGGATATAAACCAGGAAACCTCAGTATGTGGGCTATGGTATGGAAGGACTGTGCTGCTGTGTAGGAAATCCTCTGGTTTTCTGTCAGGACTTCTCAAGTGGAAATTTTTTATTTGATCAATAATCAGAACTGTGATTTTATATTGAGTTGGTACACAGAACTTAGAGAAAGGGCTCAATAATATTGTCTTGAGTATAACTGATGGGTGTTCTTGCCAAACTTGTGGATGATGTTGCCTTGAAGTCAGGAGTGCTATGCTCTGAGAGAGCAATGGGAAAAGGTGAAAACAATGTTTTTCCCCTATGGTCCCCTAAAGTCAGTGCTCTGAAACTTTCAGTACCCTCTTCCTCCAAATTAAGAGAAAATTGTTTGGTCAGTGTATCAGTTTAGAGGAGAAGACAGGAGGCAGGTTTATCAAGAAATGAATAAGAGCAACAAATGACTTAAAAGTTCACCAGGGTATCACACAGCTTTTCAGATAACTGAGAGGGCTACTGCCAGTCAGTTTGATCAGTAAAGAGTAGTTCTCTTTTCCTCTTTGTTTTCTTTCTTTCTTTTCATCTGAATTTTTCTTTCCTGAAATCGATCTGTATCATGTAAATAGCAGTATTCAAGATACCAAAGTTAAAAGTTGAATATTTTAAAAATGAGACTTATTCAAAACCTTTTACCAGTACAATTTTAAGAATTTTTATAATACATTTTAAACTCTTCATGATACTCATCCTGATTCACAAGTGCTGTTTCTGAATTTTCAAGTCAAAGCATGTTAAGAGGCAGACTATAATCTAAAAAGTTTTTTTTTGGCATAAGGCATACATTTATACAGCCAGCTTGTGCATGAATGTCTGTGGGGAAGTTCTGAGGCTAGAAATGAAAGCAAGATGAATGAAAATGAACAGCACGGTCCCATTTTTTAAAAGGACAGATAACATTCAGTATCAACTATTTTTTATGTCAAAATGTTTAATTTTTTTTTTTTTTGCTGTGTAATCCTATAACTCAATTGGGAACTTTAGTCTTATTTTTAGAACTGTAGTCTTGTTTACTCAGGAAATCAGCTGCAGTAGTCAGAATAATTCCTTCAAAGTATGTATGTAAATACATGGAAGTAGTGCAGTAGGTGTAATCTGTATAGATTCATTACCCACGTGGAACAAGAGACCTTTGCAACACTGATGGAAGCAGAAATAGATCTGCAAGATCTATTAATGCTTAACTCTTGAGAATATCTAATTTTACTACTATCTCAAATCTGTAATTTTTCACTTTTCTACCACGTATTTAAGAACAATATTCTTTCTTTAGTCTTTAAAATACATCCAATTTAATATGAAATTTATTTATATTACAGTCATAGCAGAAGTTTCATTGTGCTGTGTGCACTGATCTGGTCTGATTGTGCTGTGTGCACTGCTTCCAGTATTTTAAGGAAGATTTTCTGAAAAATAGGGGGTTTAAGTAACATCTCTCTTTTGTGAATGAGTAGTGAAGTAAAAATGAATATGTGAATATGCCTTTAACTTTGAGATAGAGGAAGCCATGCAGTTTGAAATTCTTCATGGTTTGAATCTGCTTTGAGTCTAACTTTTTTTTTAAAGCAGAAAAACAAGATTCATCTGTTTTCTGGGGAAAGAAAACAAAAAACAAGCTAACAGAAACACCAAAACACAAATGAAACCAAAATAAAAATAACAACAAAAACAACAACAACAAAACCCAAACAAACAGAGCCCCCCCCAGTCCTATGGAAAAAATTGGGTTTTTTCACTGCGTATTTGTTTGCTTGACTACTGCTTTTCCGAGAAAGTCTGTTGCTTTGGCATTTTCAAGCAGCTCCTCACAATTTTACAAGATTTTTCTGTGTACAAACCTGTTCAAGTTTGATGGCCTTTTAGTTGGTATATGTGTACTGTAATCAAATGTGTCACTATGTCACTTTTTCTGTTTCCAAGATTCAGAAAAATACTGAAATAAACCATAGTCTTTCTGCTGGTGGGATATACCCCCCCCAATTGTGCACACAGCTCTCTTTGGTGCATGTCAGAAAACAAAATGCAATTATTTGAGCAAATCAGAGTACAAGACCCTGATCAATTTAATTTTGATTCATTGTTATGGTCAAGTCAAAAGGGAGTGGTCCAAGACTATAGCCTATGAAAACCTAAAGAAACAGACAGAAAAACACTGGTTTCATTATGATTATTTTGCCTGCCCTGTAGTTTTAACATCTACATAATAACATTCTTTTTCATTAATTCTGGTGAAATAGGCACTTAATTATTTTTAAGGAGAACCAACTGATAATATTTTGAGACAACTAACCTGTCTTTATTTTCCCCTTTTTCTTTCTTTTATTTAAGTCTTTATTTTCCCCTTTGAACAGGAAATAGACTCCTGTGCTACTGAGCTGCATGTTGTAGCTAGTAACACTGACAGAAACTGTGTCAGAATTGCTGTACATTCCTCAGGACAAACCCAAAGCAAGTGTAAACTTCATTATGTATTGTGCTCGGTACACAGATTTACATGGCTTTTCCACAGGCTAGATAGACATTTCCAAGTGAATTTGTTGAGATGGTTCACTCTTAAATTACATGATGCGAGCCTAGAAAATTGACAGGAAGCAATTATTCAGATTCTTTTAAATTTTTAATTTTTAAAGCACATTGTTATGTATTTCTCTACTAGGTAGGGTAAAGCATCTTCCTAGCAATACTGGAATGCCCTGAGGATCCCCAAAAGCCTTTTAAAGAATATTTTATTTACTGTGAGGAGGACTTGAGATAACCCTTTTAGGTGCCTGCAAGATTTGTAAAGTCTGGTGAGAACAGATTGGCAGTGGATGCCTTCAGCTCATTCTGTACTGGAAAGGTTTGCTGTGTATGGTTTCAGGCTACTGGCAATACTTGGGGCATTAAGAGTGCCAGTGCAGCATTAATGCTGATGATGTGGGAGCTCATGTGCATGGCTGAGGCTGAGTCCAGAGGCTGATCCACCCAAAACTCAGAAGTGCCTTCCTTCCTTCCTTCCTTCCTTCCTTCCTTCCTTCCTTCCTTCCTTCCTTCCTTCCTTCCTTCCTTCCTTCCTTCCTTCCTTCCTTCCTTCCTTCCTTCCTTCCTTCCTTCCTTCCTTCCTTCCTTCCTCCCTCCCTCCCTTCCTTCCTTCCTCCCTTCCTCCCTTCCTTCCTCCCTCCCTCCCTCTCTCCTTTTTTCTTGCTGCTCTGTGGTTCCCCAAAGTCTTGTTTTGCATACTAAATCTAAAGAAAAAGAGGTGCTGGACAAAGCACAAACAATTTGGTTTTGACTTTTTGAACTCGAGGCAAAGCACTTCTTGTTTATTTGCTTGTTATTGCAAACAAAACTAAATTTGCTTTCATTTTCTATCAAGAAAAAATTTTCTTACCAGTGCTCAACCCTTGGTAGCAGGCAGGTCTCTGTGTGGCAAAGATCTGAGTTGGCACAAGAAATGAGCTTTAGTCTGGGCATACATATCATTGAAAATTAAAACATTTTTAAGAGGAATGAGCCCTGGAATAACCTCTTTAAAATAGCCGTGAAGAGAGCAAACAGGGTTGGTTTAAAGAGAACATTTCATGAATTCATGAACAGGATTAGAGAGAGGGCCCAGGCTCCACTAGCATTAGCAGCAGGAGTCTGACATCAGTCCCGAGTAACATAGAAAGACACTTTTAAGGTCTGTGTGTTACCAGTCATTATAGTTCTGATTCTGCTGCATCTGTTTTCTTCCAAATCTTCTGATTTGGGGATACCATTTTAACTGAACTGACAACATGCTTGACTCACACCACTTGTGATCTGTATATAAATGCATTTTTACAAAGGAACAAGTTCTGCACAGCAGGATTGGAGCAATTCTACAGTCCTTGGGTCTGTCAGCACAGAGCAGATTTCCTTCTCTGCTGAGTATGAAAACCCATAATCAAGGTGTAGGCTGGTCTGTAAGAGTATTTGGCCATGAAACAAAAGATAGTCATTCTGTATAAATGGCATACAGATTAGATGCTTCTGCTTCCGGTATTTTAAGGAAGATTTTATGAAAAATAGGGGGTTTAAGTAACATCTCTCTTTTGTGAAGGAGTAATGAAGTCAAAAGTTGAATGTGCCTAATTAAAGTACTGATTCATTCAGTTTAGTCACAGGGTGATAAAAAAGTTGTTTGGAAGGAGCCTACAGAGGTCGCCTAGTCCAGCCTCCTGCTCAAAGTGGGATGCATTTGACAAGTGTTTGACTCTATCCTGCATGACATCCTTGTCACTAAACTGGAGAGAGGTGAATTTGATGGATGGACCATGTAGTGGATAAGGAATTAGTGGGATGGTCACATTTGAATGGTTGTGGTCAATGGTTTGAAGTTCAAGTGGAGCCCAGTGATGAGTGGTGCTCCTCAGGAGTCTGTACTGGCAGTGCTGTCTAACATCTTTCTTGGCAACATTGTCAGTGGCACTGAGTGCACTCTCAGCAAGTTTGCTGACAACGTGAAGCTGTTTAGTGCAGTCAACACACTGGAGGGAAGGAATGCCATCCAGAGGGATTTTGACAAGCTTGAGAGGTGGGCCCATGCAACCTCATGAAGTTCAACAAGGCCAGGTGCACCTGAGTCAGGGCAATCCTGAGCACAAATACAGGCTGGCCAAGGAATAGAGTGAGAGTATAGGTACAAGTTTAAATTGAGAAAACTGCCTCCCAAGCTTTTAATTAATGTTTGATTTCTTTAAAACATAGGGAGGGGTAATTTTCTGTATAAAATATTCACTTAAAATACCTACTGACAGGCAAAGTAAATTACCACTAATAGGTAGATAAGTTTCCTACAAATGAAAAGGAAAAAAATACTTCGTAATCGAGATACTTAATCAATGCAACATCCTGCTAAATCAAACTTAATTGTACAATGTCACTGAAAAGATTTTGAAAAGATTTGTTGCATCAATTGGTGCTTATTCTATCAGGATGCAGTTAAATAACCTCATTCATTCCATATTCTTCTCAGTATGTTAGGTTGGTATTATTAAGGAAAGAAGGAACTACAAGTGTCTTCCATAAATCTTTTCAGTTTCTCTAGGTCTGAGCAAGAGTCAGTTTCTAATTTTCCCACAGATGTTTTCTGTGCCAAACTTCTCACAGGTGAAGCACCACAGGTGTTTGCACATTTACAGATTTTGCAAAGTCTGTGATGCTCATCTGCCTTTCCTGTGCATATTGAGGCCATAGCTGGGTTCAGCTAGACGATCAATTAAAAATGTTAGCTTGTAACTCAAAATCTAAAAGGAAGCACACAAAATATGAAATCAAAAGTAGAAGTAAACTTCCCTTTCCAAAAAAGAGTCCTACACCTGATAAAATATAGTACATCTGAGTATCTTAAGCATACTAACAGAAACAGATGTAATTCTTTAAACAATGCAGGCCACAGACTAACTTTGATGGTTCTGTTATGAGCATGGATTTCACAATGTATTTGCATTATCTGAGACAATTTTGTAAGTGATCAGAGACCACAGAAAAATACCTGAGTAGGTACAGAGATAAAATAGGGAGAGATTTAACCACCCCAGACTTGCAAGTTCTAGCATAAGCAAACTGATGAATTGTCTCCGATTTTGCAGGTGTGAACCTACACATCTTGGTATACAGAATGTCAGTAGATTGGTTGGGTTCATGATATGCAAAATGAGGAAGAGTGATCCTATTTAGATAACAAATGCCTGAACTTTCTGTCCAAAATTCAGACCTTATTTATTAAGGTTCAATAGCATACAGTGATCATCCTGAAATAATACATACTGCTTTATTTTCTGTACTACTATATTACCATGCTTCTGTCTAGAACTAAAAAAGAATGAGTGGCAAAAATGGTGGTTGTTCTGACACAAGCAGCAGAGCAAATGGCAAGCATCTTACTGGAATGACTCTTTCCATTCCCTTTTGCACATTCAAAAAGATTTCGTAGTGTGAGTAAAATTCACGTAAGTAGAAATACTTAACTGAACTGGGTACCCACCAAAATTAGTTTAACTTGGATAATTCTAAAATTATTGGAAGTGAGACATATAAACAAAAATTAAAAGATCAAGGCTTTGCATGTGTGTTGCTTCTTTTATAGTAATTACTAGATAATCTTATAATATTTGTGGAAATTAGTGTTAGCTTGGGTGAACTTATTTTAGGCTCAATGTAAAATCAAGGTTGTCAACACAAGACACAAATTTAGTCACCTTCAAGTACATAAAAGCTAACTGACTTACTGGTAGCCATCAATATAAATTTTATGTACTTATTCAAAGTGATATAAATAATAAAAATACTTATGTAATTCACAGGGGATTTTTTTGGGTTTTTTTTTTAAGGCTAATGATTTCACATCTGTGGGCTTCCAATGGTGGAACTCTTAATTTCCGAATCTTTCCTTCTTAGTGGAAATGCTTGGAATTACTTTTAAGGGAGAGCTCTGCTTTTTAAAAATTCAAATAGGCTTCTGTTCCAGGTGATAAATGTTCATTCATTTAGACATTTAGTCATGCAAGTACTGCATACCAAGAAGGAAAAAAAGACCAAAAAGTGCAAACAAAATGTAGGAAGTCAGTATCTGATATTCAAGGTACAAATATTTTTGTGTCTTTTTAGAGAAAATTTTGAAAGAAGTTAGAATAAAATTCATTCCGTTTATTAGTAAATAGACCCTTTTTTATTTTTTCTTGGCTCTTCTGAACCATTCACAAGTGAGTTTCAAAATCACTAAAAATTCAGATTTCTGTATTTCCATCTGTGTTGTATATGCTGAAATACCTTCTAGAGTTTAAAGATTTGTCAGGACTGCCAATATGTATTGGGTATCTTTTTCAGATTGAAAGAGAATTAGCAAAGAAATTTACCTCCCTGATTATTTGAATAAACCAGATTTAGCTACAATGTGATTAGTTCTAGACTTTATTCTACAATAATTCATATTCAGGTTCCATTTTAGTTCCAATATATTATTTCGCTGCTTATTTTTTAAAGATTCATACACTTGCCAATTAATATAATAAATATATTCTTTGTTATTCGCACACTTGTGTATTAACACTATCAATATATTCTTTCTCAGCAGATGATGGCAAACATATCTTTCCTTTTCAAATTATTATCTGCAAAAGGTTTCTTTAATTATAACTTTTAAATAAGCTCTTGGTAATAACAATAACCAGCTGAATAAAACATTCCTGTTCTTTAGCTTCAAAATTGTCTCTCTCAGCTGGCTTACATGTACTGTATGAGTCAGATTTAAAAAAAAAAAAAATGTGCAAGTTCTTTGACTCAGGCTATACAGCATATGATTGAAGTAAAGAACATCATCTGCTTTGTTCACCAGGGGGTTTTATTATTATTATTTCTCTCTGGTCTTCTACTTTTCTGCTCCTCAAATAAGGCTAATTACAAAGGAAAGAAAGTTGAAACTGGTAGAGAGAGATCCTTTAAAGCCATTCCTTTTGCAGAATGGAACAAAAGAAAGTACCAAGGGCATGGATAGGCCTTGTAAAAAAAGAAAAGAGAAAAACCATCTAATGAGGATGCTGAGATAAGTGCTTGTGAAGAAAACTGGCAAAAAAGGGCTTTTAGTCTAAAATCCATAAATAAGTGGGCATTAGATGGGTACTAGAACATTTTTAACAAGAGAGGCCACCAAACTGTATCATCCTATGCAAGAGCTACTACCCTAAAACTCTTCTTCTTAACAAGATAAGGGTTTCTCTCTTTGAAATATTAATTTGAAAAAGATATACTTGAAAATTAAGGAGTATTATTCACGTTTGTGAATCCATTATAGAGGAAGACACCATCAAAGCTGCTTTAGATGTAATTATGAATGCTGTAGACTTTCTAAAGGTCAAAGATCCTAAACGGTATGAAGAAATTGTTCACAGCATATGATGGTTCAGACAGGGTTTGACCTCCAGTTCTCTTTGGGTCTTCTAGTCTGTGCTAAAGAAGAAGCATGCACAGCATCAACTACAGAAGAGTTTAAGAATCAAATCATTTGCCCATCCTCCAAACCTATTTCTTAATACTCCCGGGTAATTGGGCACTCAGACGTGCTTGATATCCATAGATGTGCAGGTCAGGTGTTTGAGGCTCGGTCTAATTACCAGAGAATGACTGCCAGCTAAGCATTGTCCATTTCAGCTCTCAGTGCTGCTCTTGTAACACATAAAGGAGAAAAACAAATCTGAAAGGGAGAGAAGATAAAAGGACAGAGAAAAATAAACTATAGGACCTGATCCAAAGACTGTAGAAGTTAATGGAAAGTCCCATTAGCTTCAGTGAGGTTTAGATTAATCTTGGTTTTTAACAAGACTGTCAGTTCTTTATCCCATCATGCATTAGATTTCCTCTTATCCATGTGTACCAGGAAGTTTGCATTTAGTATCAGTGATCTGATTTTTAACATGTTCTGACAAACTAATGAAATCAGTTGGGAAATTATTTGATTTAATTTTGGTTTTTTTCAGAAGTTTCTCTTAATATGAAATTTTAAGGGCTTAGAGAAAAGATTACAGTACAACATCAGTAGTCCCCAAAATATAATAACAACAACAACAACAACAGCTTGTAAATCTCATGGCTAAAAATCTGATGTTTATACTTCCTTTGGAGCATTCTGATTGTGAATTTAAAAAAGTAGTAAAATAATTAGTGCAGATTTATTAGCTGTTTCTTAAACATGTGGTACGCTACACTGCTTCTTTCTTACTCACTTTTAGTCACACTTCTGGCACATATTCTCTGCCACAGATGGACAAAGAAAATACACATGTATCTAGTGATCAGGTGTTTGAACTTGATTGCCAGCTAGCAGCTTTTCGTGTGATAGAGGATTCACCCACAGGTGTCCTACACACGGGAGAGTAATTTTTTGGCACTCCACAGCAGGTTACATGTGTGGATGGTAGACATTGACCATTTTATGTCACTTGCTGCAGCATTTCCTAGATATCCTGTGTGAATGATGAAAAAATATAGCAGGATACTTCCAAATGGTTTGGTAGATGTCCTGCAATAATTCTGTTTTATTATCATGATTTACAATTTGACTTACTGAGTAGTGAAGCTGAACTAATATGTTGGGTGGTTTTCTTTATACCAATGATTTTCTTTTTTGGTCAGGGATTTTCATCAACCATCACTCATAAAACTGATGTTTTATGAGTTTTTGATAGTCTAGATATTATGATAACATCTTCTGCATAAAGATTAATAAACCAGCTACTGCTGCAGAAGAGATGGTAAGAGTTTTTTTTGTGCTAGATTCAAGCTAGAGAGATAATAATGTTGTTGACTTGTGAGACAGTCTTTTATTTTGCTTTACAACGCTCACTCAGTACCAGAGAAGCATCAGACATAATTCCATAATTAAATTCTGTTGATACCTGCTTTAAAAGCAAAATTATAATCCTTCTGTTTCACACATTAAAGATTGAGATTGGTCTCTGAATAACGCTGTAACTCTTCAGAGGACACTTGAATTTTCTTTATCACATTTTAAGAAAAAATAATTACTGATTGTAGCAGAGAAAATTTATATAAATGCACTCTTATTGACATTTTGCACAGTTTTCTCACATGTCTTTGAGTTCAATTAGCTAAATAACCACAATTCCCACAAACCGCAGACTTGAGGGACTCAAATGGTGTCTTTGATACAATGAGTATCTTGAAATAAATATCTGGCTAGATGTAATAATAAATACACAGATGGAATGTGGTGTCAGCGATCAGTGTATTTGTATACTTGTCACACAAATTTCAAACTTGTGATGCAGCCCTCCCTTATCTCCTGTACCTAAATGTCAGCTGGGGTTGGTGTAGAATGGGAGAACCCAGGATAAGCAGCCTTTTGGTTTGGTTTCTACCAAGTAGGAAAGAAACATCTGTAAAAGCTGCTGCGCTGCAAAGAAGCCCAGTTGCTGCTTTGCCATCACATCTGCCCATATCAGGAGTGCTGGAATCTCTCTGACATCTTTCTCTGCTTAATGTAAGCACTGGGCAGCTGGTTCAGGAGTCACTGGCCGATGTTCCCTACTACAGAGGGAATTTCCTACAATATACAGATTATGTGGCCACAAAGTGGCCTTCTGTTATTAGACAATCCGGACAGAGGATAAATTATTAGAGAGTAAACATTTTACTAAAGGAAGGGAAAAATTTTCTTTTTATTTATCTTTCATATAAGCAAGCTGGACTATAAATGATCATCTTTACCCAGGTCAAAACCAGAGCAAGTTTAGCTAGTTCAGCGCTGAAAAATAGCTTTTTATCTTTAATGAAAATGCCAAGGCAAGGGTTCTGTAACTGGAAATGGGCTTCTAAAAAACATAATAGAACATGTTAGATATATGTCTGCATAGAAAAAAAATGCAGAAAATGAATAATTTCCCAAAATATTTCACTTTTGTAAAAATATGTGGAAAATGTGCAGGATATATGATCTTAAAATGTATACTGAAGCTGTTTTCTTAATCAGAATGCCTATTCTTCAATTTGTTCACAAGATAAAATGATGGTATGGACCATTTGCTTAAGAGTTGGACTCAATGGTCCTTCTGGGTACCTTCCAACTCAGACTGTTTTGTGATTCTATGATTCTGATTTAAGGTGGGAATAGAAGCTCTCTCTATTTCTCCATATTCCTGCCATATATGCAAACACTGCTACCCATTGGGAGTTTTCTGGTTTGTGCTGTTCATATCAAGTACTGCAATAGCTTCATATCCACTATTCTTATAGGAGACTTTGGAATTCCTCAGAAAACACTAATAAATGCCATTCTTATTGACCTTTTTTTTAGATTTTGTAGCATCTTCTAGCTCATAGTTCTCACTTGTTTTTTAATATAAATTAATTTTAATTATTTTAGCAGTTTCCAAGGTATTTCACATTTGTTTTGCAGAAGTAGTGTATAGGGGTATTAGTCATGGTTCAATACACAAACCATGAGTGGTTTTAATTTCAGTGACAGGTAGCACTTAACAGAGGTTTCTCTCTTCTTACATTTTACAATGCTAATTCTCTTCCAGTCAATGATATCTGTACTGAAGTATTCTCTTTTCTTCTCCTTAGGTTTTACCATTTCGTCCTTGTGCCTTCCATCAGTGTGTTAAGCTGACTAATCTCTGTTGTGTTTGTTTTTGAACTCCAGAGAGGCAGTGGTGTGTTCAGTAAAGTGCCTTTATTTTGAGAAGGTTATATTTGGAAGCTCAGGAGTATCTACTCTAGCTTGGATAGGCAGACATGAGGTTTGTGATGGTCTGTAGTTCCTCAAGAAGTGCTGAAATGAAGAAGCACTTCATAATCTGCTTCTTCTGTACAGATAAGATAGTCCCGATTGTTGAAAGCTCCACTGAGCCAAGCAGAAAATTGTTGTCAATTGTTGTCTTCATGTATGGACATTAGGTCACCCTTAGTATTGATAATCCTTGTGTGAGCAAGTGAATACCCTAACTTTTGATATTCAGTGGCAAACCAGAAAAAGAGGTGGAGAATAGGTTTTATGCAACTAGTATATAGTAACTGGGAAGAAATGTTGCAGTATTTTTTACTGTTGATATCGTACATGGTTTATAATATTGCTGTAGCAGTCTAACCACATGGTTAGTGCAATTTTGGGGAGCAGGTCATGGTTTAGTAGGATGAAGAAGTCAGAGAAGTCCACCTACCCAGCTGAAGATAATATTCAAAGGACTGGTAGGCAAAATAATTTGCATTAGCTTGCCAAACTACATACCAAGCCTGTAGAACACAAGTCATGAATTATGCAGTGTTCCACTTTGTCTTTAACCAAATACCCCAGCTGAATAAGAGGAACTCGAGTAATTGAAGACGTAGCAGTAAGAGCTACAAATTGTGCAATAGCTGTAAAATCTTAACAAAAAGATATTTTTGAGAGACTTTGGGCACGTGCTGAAATCAAATTACAGCAAATGGAATTTAGTAAAGTTATTGCTGTTAAAAGTGAAATTGTGGTTAAAAAATGCTGTTTGTTGAAAATAACAGTAAAACTCTCTCTTCCATCTTTAGCTGTTCCAAAAAAAAATTTGAACACAATATGAGAGGAAAAGTGACTACACTTTAGGGATTTATACTGCATTCACCTCTATCATATGGAACTATTACTATGTTCTCTATTACATATAATAAATAAAAATAATAGACCCGGGTTTTGACAAAAGTTAGCAAAATATCTGTAGGGATTGTTTCTTAACAGTGAAAAAGAAAAAATGGTTCTTGCTTACTTAATCTCCCTCATCAATTTTGTCTACAAGAACATGCATTTCTTCATTCTTGTCACCATGTCATCTTCCTCCTCAGTCCCTGTTAATGTCTTCTTCTGGTCTTATCCTGCTGTGACTGAGCATTACAAAGTTTTTCACGCCTCCATGCGTAAGTCCATCAACCAATTAGTTTTCAGAGCACATGATACATATAGATGGCATGGCAGTGGGTTCAGACCTAGGTCAGCATGCTCCAAGCTCTCAGTCAAGATGAAAAAAGTATAGGTCTACATTATCAGTGGTATCGATTTAGAGAGTGGATTGTTCATTTTTGCTTCTTTTTCAAACTTACTCCCAGCTGTGATCACTGCTGTTATTGTGATTTTTATCTCAACATTCACCACAGAATTTCTCACCATGACAAACATGAATTTTGAACAGGCACCTGAAATGTATCAAAGTATGGGTCTCATATTGACTCTTTATGGAGGTTTGTTGCACATCTTGCATACCCATCTTTTAGAACATTCCAGTGAGATATCCAATTTTTGCCTTTAATCACCTTTTGTTTTCCTTTGAAAAAGTTTGGAAGACTTGTTAGTGAGGACTTCTGAGGAAAGTCTGCCTCAAAAATATATCTTGCTTGTAAACTAATGTAGAACATAATGGGTAATGTATTTTAAAGGAAGTAAGCAGTCAGGTTTTCAAAGTCTAAATTGAAATAATCAGGGATCAATTATCATCCATTGTGTTTAATGGAGACTGAAACAAATATGAGTAAAACAGTGGGACATCCTGAATTAGAATGGAGCAATCTTGGCATTTTGGTGGAGGCAATGTATCATTTTATAAATATACTGAGGATTTGAAATCAAGTGTACCTCAGCAGAAAAAAGGAAAATGCTTTTCTGTGTTGTCTGTAACTTTAGGAGATAAGAAAAAGCTTTTCTGCTAGTTGTTTTGTCCCTTATTTTCTACTAAAGAGGAATGTTATACCTGCACAGTCTCTTCAATTTTAGTGAGCATGTTAAGGCATAAATCTGCATGGCTGTGATCTACCTCTGTCTTGTATTAACTTCATTTATTTTTCTTGTAGAATTTCTGTTTTGGTATTATAACTAAAATGAGAAGTATACCTAGTAGTTTAAAATGAATACACCTTTATATTATAGCAAAGTTTGGATATTAGAAAATTAGATGGTACTTACTGTAGTTAAAGCCACATAAAACTAGAAGCATGGATGAAGAGGGGTATTTGCAATTAGAAGGTACTTCCACTCTGTTCTGTTTCCTTTCATTTCTGTTTTCTCCATTCTTTTTCTGCTGTGAGATAAATGAGATTACAAGATTCCCTGTAATCAATAGAATCGAAATCATTTATATTCATTTTGAAAAAAAAAAATCCAGTAATTCGGATATACTGATATCAGAGCTACCTAGAGTAGGTAAAAATACTGTATTTATTATATTTTTTCTCTATTTTTTATCCATATAATAATAAAGCTCTTATGATGATAGTGTCCCACTATCATTTATTTCAGGGGCAACAGAAGTGTAACTTAGATTGGCCCTTCAATACATACCATGAGTCAAAAGAGGAGGTTTGCAAATTGTCACATTCCAAAATCTGGTCAAACCAACAAATTTCCATCTTTTCTAGACAAATAGTCTCTGCTGCTTTTATTCTCTTTGACAGAGGTGGAGCTGTTATAATTCCATATAATATACTGAGTAGCTGTATTGTAATACAGCGCACATTTTAAAATAGTTCTGATACTACCAAAAAATATAATGTTTTACATATCTTTTTCTACTGGAATGTTGATTATCAGTGACTATGGTAGAACAAAGCTGGTTTTATTTTTTATTGCAGAAAATTTTTTTTTTCTGCAAGTTTAGAAAAATGGTTACCCAAGACAAAAATCTCAATCCATACTTAGCCATCCAAAAATTTGTTTGATATTTTAGAAGTAATGATTACTCTGAGCAAGTTGAATGGACAACCATCAGTGCTGATTATGGGTCTGCCTGAATTGTTCAGTATAAAGTATGGACGTTTAGCTTCAGACAGCTGTGAAAACTACAAAAAAAAAGATCTCTTGTTTCCTTGTTTAGCTCCAACTGTGTCCTGCTTTGCCTAATTCCCAAATCCACTGAACTGAATAGTTGTTACCAGTCATGTCCAACCTGTGTGAACATAGACAATTTGTTCTTTTTGAGTAAAAGAGGCAAATTTTGCCCAAAGATCTACAAAAAAAGTATGGAATTGTGAGCTACATAAGGTATCATTGTGGGAAAGATGGTCTAGAGACAGGTCACTAAAGCGTTTTTTTCTTTTTCTCTTTGCTTCATTTGAACTATTGACCTTGTGAAAATATTCAGCTTTCTGTGAGTTGTTTATTTTGATGAGATGGGTTTTGGTGCCTGAGCTCTGAAACATGTATGATCAGACCCAGCTTATCTGTGAGGATGCTGGGTTTTCTAACTCACCACGCTGGAAAACACACCGATCTTGGGAAATCAAGCTAATGTCTCTCAGCTGTGCAGAAAAAGTGTGAACAGCTCTGTCAAATGAGCTACCCCCATCTCCTTTTTTTCAGGCAGCATCTTATACTGGAGCAGTCACTTCACATTTGCCATTTGAGCAGTTGTGATATAACTGCTGTTTTATTGCCTATAGGAGAGTTTCTGTGAGGAATCAGAAGCTGGTCTTTCAGCTACCCTGGCCAGGAAAGGTTTTAGTCACAGGACTCCATTACTGGTGAATGCATAAGGAGTCCTGACAGGATTAAGAGAGAATATGAACACAGAGCTCTGGCCTAAAGGTTGCTAATTGACCAAATGGTAATACGAGGGGAAGTATTTTCCAGCCTTGTACCTCTGCCCCCAGATAAGTATATTAAATGCCATCAGTTAACCCCTTGAGTGCAATGACCCAGTGCTGCCAGGGACACTCCTAGTGTGATTGACCCTCATCTGTCCTAATCAGTGGTGATGTATCAAGTAGAGTCATAGATCCAGATGAGTCCTACATGTGTTCCTTTGTTGGATGGAAAGACATCTCTAGACTTGCAAAATGTTAAACACAAAATTTAAAGTGCATAGCTACAGTGGCTTAAAAACACATGGATATTGTAAAGCAAAAGATCAATCAGGAATGAAAATAGAACAATGTAAAGTGAAAAATATAATCTAAGTAATTTTGCTTTGGAATTAAGTTGGGTTTTTAAAATTTGTTTTATTGGATTTTTACTTTTTTCCTCTAGATAGTTTCTGAAGAGTGAATGTGCTGAGTTATCTTCAGCTTCATTCCTTCCTGCACTTATTCTCAGGCCATGAACATTATTACTAAATTTCACTGAAAAATATCAAAGCTATTATATCAAGTGAATTTATGAGCAGTAAGTTACACTTCATAAAAGAAGGAAGTTCTGTAAGGTGTGTTCTATATCCAGTTCTTAAGATAGGTATTCTTTACTTTTTTTTCCTTTATTTAATTTCCAAGCAGAATATTTCTGTTGTTAAGATGGTGTCTTCTAAATCTGTGTTTTTCTGTAGAAAAAGATGTTACGTTCTGTATCAATTTATGTGTGCAGAAAAAGACAGTCCGGACTCCACTTCTATTGTCTTCAAAGATGTTTAAAGTGAAATTGTCCATTAGAGGAGGTTATTACTGCCCTTCTAGTTTAGGAAATACTGGAATCTTCTTTGTGCTTACATTATGCAGCACTTCACCTCTTGCCTGATTTCACTGAAATTAGTGGGGTTACTCGTGTAATATGGTTCCAGTCAGAAGATATATCAATGGCAGACTCAGCCATGTGGAAGCTGTAGTTATTTAACAAAGGTTTTGTCTTTACTGACACACCTATATTTTACAATGTGATGACTAATTCTTTCATTTAGAATGGGTATCTTAAAATTATGTATATTTGGCCACCGGAAACCATCTTTGTTGCCTTGAGGCACCTCACACTGCTGCATTAATGGATGAAAAATTACATTTGCCATTCCATAATTTGTGTCCATTTTTTTTTCATGGTTTAGCATCAAGTCTGATAAACTTAGAGATCAGTAACTCAGAAGCTATGTTGTTGACTCTTGGATGTTAAATGTGTTACACAGGCTTAATCAAAAGTAACACTTCCCATTAGAACTATTAAAAGAGCCAAGTGCTGATTTTTCAGGCCAGAGAACAGAGCTAGAAGGCAAAAGTCCTCCTGAGATAAGACTATGAGACATTGTAGGTTTTGAGTGTTGGTTTTGATCATGAGCTGGTACATTAATGGATATGGCATTGCCTTTTAAAGAGGGACACTGAAAATTGTAGGGAGGAGAGAGATATGCTGTACATTACACAGCAGTGCACACCAGCAGTTCTAGAGCATGGGACACTTTTAAAACTTTCATTTAAAAAATTCTTCTTTCAAAGAACCAGTAATTCCTTTATTGATCGTGGGACACTACATTAACTGAGGCTGGAGGAGGCTGTTCGTCAGGCTGACACTGTGCACCCACATTGTTTCCAACATCTGGAACATCTCACACTGTGACTGCAATCTGAGCTGAGGCTTTCTACAAGCACTAGTTGCCAATCTGGCAGATGATGTTCTAGGAGAGGTTCCTCTATCATGTGCCTCCTGCATATATGTCAGGCTCATTCAGTTTCAAGCTGCCTTTTACGTTTGAGTTCTTGGACTCAAACTAAGAGGCAGCATGAAACTGAATTTTTTTCTGTGTGGACAGTTGACAAGTTTGGACTTTGAGTGTTTGGGGGAGCTGTACAGCCCAGTTTTCTGCCTGCAATTTTTTCTGGTGTGTTACAACTTTCTGTACATGCTCATAAGAAGTTTTATCCTGCCTGTAACAGTTGAGGAGTGTGGCAGCTGGGAATCCACACTTGAGTTCTCACCAGCTGCAGGTCAGTTGCCACATTATATAGATGTGTGCCCATCCCCTACAAAATGCTGTGCTGGTGCCAAATAAAAACTGGGCATCTCCCCTCAGGAGAATAATTGTGCTTGTGTTTCACTGTCTGTTTTGCTTAAAAGAGCCTGCTTAACAAGTGCAGGTCCCTGAGATACGTGGTTCCCTGCCATACAGCTGTTTGGAGTGGTTGTCTTGGAGACATGCTAACAATGCAAATGAACAATATCATAATATTAATATGCATGTGTGATGTCCCTTAAAGTTTAACCTCTTAAAAAGGTATGTCTTGTCTTTGGAGTGTTAGTAATATGTGTGTTAGTCCTGTCTTTAAAGTGTACTTTTTCTGATTAGGGAGGAATCATCCCTTCAAATGTAACTAGTGAAACTGGTAGGTGGGTATTTTCTTGGAGGAATAAAGTTATTCTCCTGTCAAGCTTTAGACAGAACCGATTCTAGGTTTGCCTTCCACAACCTGAGCTCCAGACGTGCACAAGAGCTGTCTTCCCCAGTGTACATGTACCACCAAGATACTCTTCATGAGGCATCAGAGCAGGCCAGTCGGAAGTCATACTTTTTATATGTGTATTAATTGGTTTTGGTTTTTGAATTATAATAAATTTAATTAGATTGTAGTCACTTGACCCCCAGGGGCTCAATTCTAATTTGCTCCTACTGCCTGATAACTGGTTAACTAGGTCTAGACATGAACCATTCCTGGCAGGGTTCTCTACACATTAGTTTAAGAAGCCATCATTTTTTGTGTCCATCACCCTTGCCTTCATTCAATCACACCTCTAAGGTTTCCCCAATTATACAAGAGGTAGAAATTCCCCATATCAAATTGCCCTTTTCCATGTATGCCATCTTTATCCCATCACGTAGTACACATCATTCTGGACTCCCTTGTTTCTCCTGTGGGTAGTATGGCTTATGCCATTCCATTGTCCTGCTGAAGTTATGTGCATGTACTATGCTCTTTGTCCATCAGTACTTTGCAATTCATTAACAGAAACGCACATGAAGAAGTGGGGTAGGTAAACATCCTATAAATTCAGCAAGTTGCCTGAAACAAGGCGTCTGCGCAGTGTGGTAGACCATGATCTAAAAGACAAAGACTGCAGTGTAAATTCAACTAAGATTAGATCCCAGAGAATCCACAAACATGATGTTAGTGAGTAAGACCTGCCACAAAAGAAGCTTTAATTACTGATAAAACACAAAGGAAAACCAGGAGACATCAGTTCTTCTTTTCCTGAAATTATCCTTTTTGTTTAATAAGTAATATATTTTACTATTCCAAATAAATGTGTGGGTGATCAGTAAAGAGTATTATCCCCAGCTTTACTGCAGATTTCATTACATAGAAAGTAGCTTAAAAGATGACCTAAAATGTGAAAGAGTATTTTGGCTGCTTTTTAATCCTTGCTTGTTAAGAAGGAAATCCTTGCATTGTATTAGAAGAAAATGTTTGACTACTGGGTCCAGTCCCTGCTAACCGTGAGGATCCCACTGTGTAATCCTTTTAAGTAACTGGCCAAGCTCCACGTGCAGAATAGCAGTGTTTCTTGCCATGCATCTTGCTCTAAATTGGGCACACTTGATGCATTACCAAGTCTAGTTGATACAATGAAATAAACACCATTTAGTAAGGTGTAAAACTGGTTTATGTTTGCTGCTAATGCCTGTTTAACCCAAACAGTTAAGAGGGAAGTTTGCTGTTATAGTTCTTTCACGTTTCATCTCTTCATTTCAGGGCTAAAGCTTAGTAATGGGAAATGATCAGAAAAGCTGGAGTTACAGGAATAGTTCCAAGGTACAAAACAAACACTCAAAAAAATAAAAACTGTATACATAATGTGGCAAAAAAAGAAGAGGAAATTACAGTGGACATTGCAAGAATAAGGGGGAAGAAAATGTTTCCAAGTTGCTTGAGACATAATATGATGGAACTATCATAGTTTATTTTTTAACTTGTTCACAAATCCCTATACTCACACCAAAAAAAGAATGTAATTGTTTCTTACTTCCATCATTTCTGTTTTCTGCTTTTATGTCACAAGATAAGTGCAATTTTTCTGATATTTTTTTTTGCTTCCTCTTCCAGATGTAATTAGCAAGTGCTTTGTTCTTTTGTCTTCTTTTCTCATTGAATGAACAGTTGAAAAAAAAAACATTCCTGTTTCTTCTAAAACAGTCTAATTTCATTGCCTTAATTAGTGTTTTCCTAACTTATGAAAGTGTCAGTGTTTTTATTTTCTGATAGTTTATAATAGATCTTAACACAGTAACTGCCATTCACTGTATTTAATATGTCTGATTATATAATAAGGAAATAACTGCTATCCTACCACTTCACTTACTGGGAAACCTTTCTTCCTATTCTCTTTCTCTTTTTAGATGTCTCCCCTGGTTAATTTTGAGCCTACTAGACTCATTTCATCACATCTCTCATCTGGCTGTTCCCTGTTTCTCTCATTAATTTGCCCAATTTGCTCCTGATTTTCCGGGTTTCTGTAAGCACGTTTCCAGGCATACACTGTTGAAAACTGTGAAACGTCACATTCTTGTTAGTTTGTGTAATCATGAGATTGCAATAATGTGTTCCCTTGAACACATAAAATGAATCAAATTCTCTCAGCAAAAATCAAGTGATTCCTGAATGACTAGTTGTAGGTAGAAGGATGAAATAGTCTACATAAGGAAATATAAAATAGAGTTAAACACTAAAACCTTGTTCAGAAGCTTTCAGAAGCCTTGTTAGTGCATCTAAAAACATATAATAGAAGCCAGAAGGCTCCTGGACATTTTTTAACTCTTCCTGTATAAAATTTCAAAAGCGTTACAATCTCTGAAGATTGGACATTTTCAAACATGAGACATGGTTGTTGTAACCACCATGACCCTCTGGATTATGAGTATAAAATCTGGAATTAAAGAGTAGAGGAATAGGTTTCAGAGACTCCTTAATCCTGTCACTGGGAACTTTCCTGTTCATTGTGCATTTGTTGACATCTGAGCAATGGAAATAGTAGAGGGGAGAAGCAGAGGGGAGGAGAGGATAACACACAGCTGGTTTAAGTTTTGTACATATTAAAATAATATAAATAATAGTATTCTTGTATGTAACTCTCATTCAATGATCAACACAAGAAACTATAGTTGCTCTGGGCTTCTGTTGAACAATATCTAAAAATGTTATGAATGATATTTCAAAACTTTACTTAATTAACCTTTAATTTATTTTCAGATAAAAACTGTGAATTTGTGCAGTTGCCGTGAAATCAGTCTCAGTTCTACTAAGAAACAGATTGTCATCTAGCACTCTTAGGCCTGCTCATTCATTTATTACTCCCTTCAAAGCCAAACAAGAATAAAAAAAAAAAATAAAGAAACTCCAGGAAAAATCTTGAGGGAATGGGGGGCTATTTATATCACAAGGCCCCATCTCATAACCCCTTGCATATATTATGGTACTTAAAAGTACAAGTAGACCTACAGGATTATCATTTGCAGGATTCACCAAATAGCAACATCTTTCAAATATTTCTTTTCTATGACCCTCAATTCTTTGAGAAAATAATAGAGTACATTGTCTGTATCAGCAATGGATTTCTTTCTCTTCCTTGAGCTTTATCGAGAGTTGTCATGCATTATAGTTTGATGACAGTGCTAGAAAAAAGTGAGGACAGAACTGACCTCTCATAGCATTTTTGTGACCATGGGGCTCACACGAGCAGCTTGGCATCTGCCGGCACATCTTTAGCGAGTTGGCAGCCCCAGCGCCCTTTGCAGGTTGCAATCAAACCTGCCTTCTACAGCAGCCTCTTTCTGGCTGATTAAGTTTAATGTAATTTTAATTAAAAACCACAGTGTCAAAGGGTTTAGCTGCTCGAGAAATGAGCACAGATTGTGGCACAGTGGCAGCAGTCACTTGGAAAATGGAAATGCATCCTGACAATATTGTGTAGGGGCCAGATAAACAAAGCTGCAGTTACTGTACCTTGCAAAAAGCTGGGAGAGACCATAATTGCAAGGAACCTTATTCAAAAATGAAGTATAGAGCAGTTCTGGTCCTTGTCTTTTCACCATTTTTAAATGCATTTCAGCAACTGAGTAGAGTAATAATTACCAAGAATTAATTTTAGTCTTCCCTCCACATTTTTACTTTTGTTCATTGGCATGTTTAAATTTTCAGATTTCAGTCCTTATTTATTTTGAACAGCAAAATATTTGCTTCACACAATAGACTTATACAACTTTTCTCCTTAGGCTATAAAGAAAAAAATCATCCCAGATTTTATCAGTGCTGAAAGCCGGTTCCATTTTAGGGAGTTTTTTGCTTTTATCTGTTTCCAGCTTTTCTTGTCCCTCAAAGCAGATGAGAAGGTGATTTTAATACTTTACATACTGCAGATATTGAGCAACATTTGGAGAATGACCGAAAGAATCACTTCACCAACAAAAGGGTGCATCATATCTATAAGATTTAATTTTACTAGGTCTCAGTATACATAGAAATATTGCTAAGAATAGTTTCCAAAAGAAGTATCTCTGTAATATTTTATTTTCTTAGTTGTCACAGTTTTTTGAGTAAAAAAGAATTGCTTCGGAGTTGTTAAACACGCTTGTCTTGGCAGAAGTTGCTATTTTCTAAACCCTTCCTTTGAATGCATGTATTTCTGGAATGAAGGCTTGATCCAAAATCCACTTGGATCAGTGGAAAATCCCCAGTGACTTAGATTTTGGATCAGGTCCTGAGAAATATATGTGCAATAGGTAGGTAAAGTAACACTGTTCCCAGGAATTCCTTTCAGCAAGAAGCCTTTTTATTGTTCATAGATGCTACCGATGCTCAGGGGCCAGAACCCCAGGAGAATTCCACCTAGTGACGTCAATTCTGTAGAGGAGAACTTCCTCTGTCCCCTTTTAGGTTTGTGGGACATTTTCAAACAGATGGAGCCTATATAGGTGGGACGGGTTCCATCTGAACAGAAGGGTCACAAATGCACCAACTGAGAGGATAGACAGAGCTATGGGGGAGAGTTTAAAGGAGTGGACAGGGGGATGGGAAGTCTGTACAGAATCCAGCAGAGAGGAAGAAGCAGCTAAAATAAGCAGATGGGTAGACAAGGGGAAATAATGTTCAGGATTGAAATATGTAGCGCACCTAGAGAAAAGGTTAAGAGAAAAAAATCAGAAGGCAGAATTTGTGCTGCAATACAGTTAGGAGGCATGGAAAAGTCATTATTCAACAACACACATAAAAGGTCTGACAAAGAAGGTCAGTTTTTAAAAGTAGTAATGTTCCAAGGGAAGGGTTGTCCTGAGCATCATGTAGTGGGTGCAGGTACTAAAATGTATTTACAGGCATGGAAATTACTTTGCTTTATAGGGAACAACATGATAGGAAGCCCAATGAAGACTTGAATTAGGCCTCTAAACTAGGATTAATTTACTGAAAAGTAAACTGCCTCACCTGAAGTACATGAATATATGATGGATTCTCTGTCTCTGAAGAGAATAGTGAGGAGGGAGAAAAAGGAAACAAGGAAAACAAAGCAACATCACCAAATCTGAAATGCAGACCACGCTGGAAGTAACAAGCCAGGGGATGCACAAAAAAAGACAATTGTGTATAACAAAATTATGTAGGAGAGACACTGCAAAATTGAAAAAAAAAGTTTGAATTTCTGCAATACAAATAAAGAAATGTGTCACTTCCATTTATACTGACCTTGGATCTAGATGGAAAAAGATATTTGAATGCAGCTCCATTTACCAATGGTTTTGGATGCTGGTTTAAAAAGGACTTTCTTTCACCCTTAGCCTACCATCACTATATCTTACATGAAAATTTAGATGAACATAGCCAGCTTTGATTTAGTAGTGGTTATGATACGATGATAAGATTAAGTTCTTAATATAATTTTGTGAAGGGCAGCAATTTTCTAGTAAAGCAGCTATGAAACCACCAACGGCCACCAAATTTCAAATTAATAAGTGCTACCATCCATTACCTTACTACTACTATTACTATTATTTTATGAATATATATGCATTATTTTGTTTCTAAATAAATGCTTTGTCCAAAGTATTTATAACTTGTAATTACAGATGATTGTCAATTATGGAAATATCTACCAAGTCCAAAATTAATATCTAGCTTTATAACAGACCAGAGAAAAGCTCCAGAGCAGAGCAGTGCCAAACATTTAAGAATAGTAAAATATCCTCTATTATTTGTAGCACATTGCTATGTACACAAGAACCTTCTCCTCATAGTTATTATCTCCAAAATCCTTAGGGTGCCAGAACCACTCAGGTTTGCTTCTCAGTTCTCTCTATGTTTGTGAACAAGGTTCTAAGGATCTTCCATATGGAAATATGCAAGTGGTGCTTTTATGATCACCAAAGGAAGATGTTTCCCTGAAGCCTTTATATGTTTTCAGAAAAAATCTGAGCATCTGCCTGGAGCCCATTTGAATCATATATGCAGTTCATTTCTACATCAAAATCTGACTGTGAACGCAAAGGAAAATGCCCCAAGGGTTACATGGCACAATAGCAGGTTACATACAGTACTTCACTGACATATATATAATCCTTTTATTTATGAATACAGAATTAGATGTTTATGTAGGCTTGTACAAATACCTAGTTATATTTGATGAAGCAGTGAACTAATTAGTACCTTCATAATAACAGGTAATTAAAAAATTCTGAAGTGTCAAAATATTTGACTTTCAAAGCATGCTGAAGAGAAATGGTGCTATTACCTTGTTAAGAATGCTAGGATAAAAAGAGAGGGTAATCAATATCCTTCTTTATCTAATTTCATGGTGAAAAAAATGTAGTATGAAATATTTACAGAGATTCCAAAGGACTGACTGAATACACTGGTAAATCTTTGTATTCTATGAAGTCCCTCAAATTTTGTTATGAGGACATACAAAGTTTTGTGTATTTCCAAATTACTGTATATCTTCTATTGCACAATATCATTTCAGGTATGTCCCATCCTTCCAGTTCTATTGCACAAGTAAAGCAAATGCACGTTAACTGCATGACCAGCCAATATTTATTGAATGTATTTAGCAGCATATAAATTACATAGAGTAAGTCTCAGTGAAACCAGGCATTGGTGGTAATCCAGTTCAGCTACTAAGATTGGCTATCTATATGCATGGCAGAATGCAAACAGTACAACTCTGAGAAGAGCTACACTTTTTCAGTATTCCAAACAAATGACCTCATCTACCTCCTGTGTTTGCATAAGCATTAAATTTTATATTTATGAAGATACCATTGTTTAAGGAATAATCTATGGAGTATAAATAAGGTACTTTTTTTTTAATGCTTATTCTTAAAGAAAGTATTCACTAAATTGTTTCCAGCCTTCTATAACCTATGACTTTTTTTAAATACTCCACTCAAAAGGAGATAACATTACAACATTGGTGCAAGTTTAAGTACTAGACCACTAAAAATTACAAATTTTAACCAAAACACATGACTTCACCAAAACTTCTTCATTGAGGGGTCTTGGGTTTTTGTTTTGGTTGGTTTGATTGTATGCTTGGTTTGGGGGTTGTTTTTTTCCATTTCCAATATAGCAAAGTATTTAAAATTTGTTTATAATATTAAATGAAAAGTTAATTTAATATTTGTTTCACAAATACCTCAGTAAGAGCAGGTTTGATGATAATGATTTTATCTCTACGTATAAGTAAAAATATTTGTGTGAATGAAATGTCTTCGCTGTCAGTGTAGCAGTTCTCTCTGCTATACTGCTTGCAAGGTAGATATTATATTACTGTGGTCCTACTTGAATTATTTTAGAGGTTTTTCTCATAAGTTGTGCAACCTCCTTTCTGCTTTTCTACAACAATAACAAAAACTTGGTAGATTGGAAAAGTGTGTACTGTATACTATTTTTTCAGCCCTTCTAAAATTAAATTAAATCCACTCAACATAGCAAAGAGCCCTCAGGCATAATTCTACATACTATGTATTTGCAGTATTAAATATTCAGTATTTTTTCTTTTAAAAGCATATTTTTTACAATTGTCATAAACTTCCATGCTAAACCATATTTGGAGTTTCATTTAACCTTGTTTTTTTCCAGGTTGTCAAAACGAAGCTTTTCAAATTCATCAGTCTTTCTGATATATAAAAAACTCAGTTGATATGGAAAGGAATTTTTCAGTAATGTCTTCTATCTGAGCTTACATCCAAGTGTTCTTTTCACATAATGTAGAAGAGAGAATAAATGGGTAAATTAGTCCAAGCAATTGCATAGGTCCAAGATACTCAAGAACATTCATGATTCTAAGTCATTGACTGTTTGTTTGGGTCAGTCTGATCTGTACATTTCATGTATTCTTGTGATTGATGGTCACTCCAGTATTCGTTTGGAATCAAACATATACATTTAGAACTGTAAAAAAACTCAATTATAAAATTAACTCAATACAGTGTCAACGTAATATCTATTGCTAAGTTTGAGTCATACTTGACCTTTGTTTATGTGACTAATTTCGGTATGCGTATTATGCATCGCTTTGAAAATTTGTCTTCTGATTTCCTCTAATTATCTCTCAGATACCATATTAGTGGGATTTAAGGAGCAATAAGTAGTGTGCTAATTATCATCTCTAAAACTAAAGACTGCTAAACAAGGATACAGCTTGAGTACAATTCCAGCAATGACAGCAGAATTTGTGTACACTCTCCAGTTAGAATGAACAACTCCACTATCTTTTGCAAGGATGTAAGTAATTAATTTTGAATGCTTAATGTATAGAAGAGTAGTTTAATATTACACCATAAAATACCTCTTTGTGGTAGTTCATAAATTGCTTCACTGACAAATTTTGTTTTCCAAATTAAAAATGTGTGAACAGAAGCTATCTTCACTAATGCTTTTTTTGTGTGTATAATTTTTTCACAGAATCACAGAATGGGTCAGATTGGAAGGGACCATAGTGGGGTCACCTGGTCCAACCTCCGTGCTCGGACAGGGCCATCCCAGATCACATGGCACAGGATTGTGTCTGGAGAGTTCTTGAATATCTCCAGTGAGGGATGCTGCACCCTCTCAGGGAAATCTGTTCCAGTGCTTGGTCACCTGCACAGTATACAAGTTCTTCCTCATGTTCAGATGGAACTTCCTGTGCATCAGTTTTTGGCCATTGCCTCTTGTCCTATTGCTTGGCACCACCAAGAAGAGCCTGGCTCCATCCTCATGGCACCCCCCTTTAGATACTTACAGACATTGATGGTGTCCCATCTCAGCCATCTCTTCTTGAGGAGGACGCCTGTCCTCCTAAGACATGTGCTCCAGTCCCTTAATCAACTTCGTCACCCTCTCTCAGATCCACTCCTGGAGCTCCATGTGCCTCTTTACCCCCTTAGAATTTATCAAGAAATACTGCCACTGGTACACTGAATCAGAAATTAAATTTTCTCACCAAGTATTCATTAATTTGATTGTGGATTTGAATCTTCAGTGATACAAAATTCCAGCAGCCAGAGTGCAGCAGTGACCAGGAGAGCAAGGACTCTGTCAGGCAGGGCCTGTCCCTCTGCCCATTGCAGCAGAACAGGGCAGGCACAGAGGTGATGGCTGAGTCCCACCGTAAGTCAAGATCAAAGAAGCAAAGTCTCTGGTGTATCATCCTTGAATATTCTTGACTTCTGGCCTTCTATCCATCTGTAGCAAGGAGTGGAAAATAGTAAGTGTGATCCCACTGAAAAATTGATCTGGAGATTTGAATCTTTCTTAGCATTGGCTTACTTTGAGATGATGATAATTTGTTTTCATAATGTAAAGTCATAGAGACATTAAATCAGAGACATTTACACCTTTGTAAATATATAAAAACAAGCTCTCATTCATAAGTTCCTACCCATTTTAATTTGCTGACCACAGAGGAAATTGTAGAAAGGATAAGTTGGTTTTATTTGATTTCTCTTTGTTAAATTCTCCTCCTAGAGTAAAATATAAACATCTGAAATTGATATCCTCTTTATAGGTATAATTTTATTATAATAACAAACATTGAACAATATTGATGCTGCATAATATAAAGATGAACGTCTCTCCAAGGATCTTATATCAGAATTTCAGTCTGTGATGTTGGCTCTTACGCTATCCAGTTCAATTCATCCATCTCCTGCCATGATCTTGATGTGCTCTGAAATTGCACCAAAGTATAGCTGGTCACAAATTTCACACTTACCACTTTAGACAAGTGAAAGGTCAAGGGCTTACAGCAGTTGAGCAGCTCCTTATCAGTACCACAAAGCACAGACAGGCATGAAAGTGACTGCAGGTCAGATCAGCTGTAATTTACACTAACTGTGTAAGTCCACACAGATCCACCCCACTACCCTCAGATAGCAGAGTATGTATGTTTGAACTTATCTCACTTCTCATCTGCTCTGTGCAATGTTGGAATCAAATATACAAGCACACTTTCATTTAGTGCCATCCTTTGGTTTTCAGAATAAACAGGCATTAAGTAGCTCTTCCATATAAAAGCCTTTCCATATTTGGAGGGACCAGTTTAACTTCTAGGACAGAACTGAGATTTAAACCAGACAGCTAACAGGAGGAAAATCAGGAGATGGAACTAGAAGTGATCTAGTATCTTGTTGAAAATGCTGCTAGAGGGATAATATAAAATTACATATTCAGTACATTCTAAAATCGGAAAAATAGGCATGGTGTCTAGTCTACAATGAGAAATTATACTTAGTGTTGGTTTGAATATTATAATATGGGATAACTAAAATCTAAAATGTGTTGATTGAACTCCCTTGAATCATCTTACCAGATCCCATTTCAGCAGGCAACACTGGGTTTATGGATTTTAGTTTACAGGAATCTAATATTGTAGCACTTCTACTGATCATTTTAATGCTCACAAGTGAAAGGACTGAGTTTTGTGCATCTCCCAGATAGAGAGAAAAAGAAGATGTAATATTGGTGACTTAGCTTTCATTCCTGAATAAACTAAGAACAGTGACTGAACTTAAAAAAAACAAACCAAAACCATAAAAAACCACCAGCTTCTGATATGCAGCTACTTTACAAGTTGGTTTGTCCTACAAAGGCCTCAGCTACTGATTCACAATAATTCTTGGGCAAGAAGAAATTAAGATCTCTTTGTCCTGAAATAAATCCCATTCATCTCTTTTATTATTTTTATTTAGAACTGAGGCTGTTAATATTCCAATTATTAATTTATTTCTTTCCTGAATTAATTGTCATGTATTAAAAGGAATTTAAATTTGTGATGTACACAGAGAAATAATTTTTTTAAATGATTCTTTTTTAAGTACAACAATATTTTTTTTGTTTTCTAAAATTGGCACTCAAGTCAAACAACTGTTTTTCCTTCTCACATGGTTTACCCAACAGTGCAGTCCAGCAAATGAGTTTATTCCTGATTAACAGAATCCGTTTTGTGGATATTCTGTTTTCACGATCAGTGGCCTACTAGAATCATGTTATAAACAGCATTTGTGCAAGCCATTCCGTAGCTACTATTATCAGACAATATAAATTTTTTAAAATAATTAAATAACTTTAAGTGGGATGATTTACCAGCGAGTCAATTTTTACATAAGCCATGCAAAAGGCATTTAAATTATTGTTTAAATGAGAATGAATTATTCCCCTATATCTAAACTAACTATGAGCACAAATACCAGTAATACCTTAAACTTTCAGTGGCAAGGTCTGGTAAAAAAGGGGTTTAGAGTCAACTGGAATTATTGGCTTAGTATACACCACATCCAGTCTGTCCATTGCATAATACTTTAAAATTCTGTTCAAGAAGAATATATTTATTTTGTCTTGAACTCAAAAATTGAGATTTCTTCAGATGTGATGTTGGCATAACTATGCCATAGTATCTTTGGACTATGGCATTACATATCAATAATGGTGAATCTCGGCCTTTTGTGTCATTGGACACAGTTGAGGAATGTATAAGAATAGTTACAATGTACTGCATGCACAACTGGAATAGTTGCTGGAAATAGATATCAACAGAAAAAAAACCCTGAAACCGTCACCAAAAGTAAATCACAATCAGCTACTCCTCTGGCACTGATTTTTGGAATTCAAGGAGTACTGGATTGTTTTATGCATGACTTTCCATCTTTCACATCAAAATGGTGGCATAAGTACATGTAGGAAAATATTTCCTAAGAGAAAAGTGCAAGGATTTGCCTCGGGTTGCTGCTCCACTCAATGTGAACTTGACTAAAATTCAAATTGTGAAATATATAATAAATTTGACATAAATTAAAAGTTTATTCTTTGCCTCCCAGTGCATGCAGTAACTTAAAAGCAAATGCCAACAAACAAATTGGCAGCTGGTGTTCTAGTCTGTGAGGTGTTAGCCATCTGGTCCTGCAAAATAAAACATTTATTTGAGTTTTCCTAAGTATCTAAGTTAAGGGATATCCAATATGCAAAAGCATTAAGATTTTGTTTTCAGACTGTTGGAACTCCTTCTTGAAATTTCATAAAAAATATACATACTCATTACTACGTATTCATCTCTGCTAAGTCAGATGAGGAACTTCAGAATAAAAGTTGTCTTCAGAAATTCCCGTACGGTTTTCAGTAACAGCTGCTACAGCACAAGCCAAGTGGCACACTCATATCTAACACTACCTACATGGTGCATTCTGTTCCAGGGCTGCTTTCATTTGTTCCCTTCCCTGCAACAAGTACACTGTTCCCATCAGTTAGAATATCCAAAGGAATTTCTTCTTTCATGAAAGTGCATTGCTAATGGTTTCTGCAGTACTCCTGATGTCTAGTGATATTAAAAGCTTATTTGAAAAGTTTAGTCACTAATTTTGGCTTCAACAATAGAATAATTTGAAAATATTATCTATTCTTCATATGACACTGAAATGTTTGAATACCAACCTAATATTAACAAGATAATCCAAAATCTACCAAGAGAGATGCTATCCAGAACGTAGCATTTGCCTGGGAATGTTTCACTCTTAGATGATAGGCTACAGAACTAAAACCAGTTGCCCAAAATGAGACTTAAAAGAGAAACAAAATATTCTTTGGTAGGATTTGGAAGTGCTCTGTTTCTGTTCTTCTTGCTCACAATGTTGGATATGCACAGGAGGACATTAGTGGTATCCTTGTTTTCTAACACCAGAGGCTTTCCCCCAAAGCAAAGCAAGGGCCTCTTACAGTGCCTTTTCACTAAGGTTCTGTTCAAATTAAAGGCTTAGCTACTTCAGTCCATGCAAGTCATGCCCACAGGCCCTGAAAAGTGTTCTGGGACACTGCTGTTCTCTAAGGCTCTTAGGCTTATTTGCATGAATTTGTCTAATCCTAGCCAGGAGTTTTTTTGCTCATGTGGATTATCAGTTAATAAAAACTTACTTACTAGTCAGGAACAAAAGTTTATATACTTCAAAATGACAATGGAAGAAAAGTAATCCAAATTCCCAGTACCAGTGTGTGTTTACAAATAAACTCCATGTAATTTATGACTACAATTATCAAAAGAACTTCATTTAATGGTTATCCCAAAACATACTGCAGGGCAGAGTTAAGACTGTTGGATTTATAAAGTGATTCTATTTTCTTTTAATCTTGCACTAAACTTGGAATCTTTTCAGATGAACTGCAAGTATGACTGGTCTTTATAGTGTGCAGGGGTTATAAGACACTGTGCATGTCCTCAGCTCCCCAGTATGTTGGCTGTGGGGACAGCATACAGAAAAAATCAAGCTACTCTCATTTCTGATGCCTACACAGAAGTGTCATGAATCTAAAGAATGATGATGTGTTGTAATTTACTATACAAAATGTCTTCTCTAGGTTAAGTGAACTATTAACATTTTCCACAAAATCCACAAATCATCCCTTTCAGAGTGGAAAACAATCAAGTCTGCCAATATTAAGTTAAAGTCCTTCAATCAGGAGACTCTGACTTACCACGACAGCATGAATATAACAAGGCACCACAGAGAGGGTCTGAAGAAAGAAAACTAGCACTTAAGCAGAGGCTTTCAAAGGTAGTAGAGAGATCAATACATTTTAAAGTTATCCAGCAGCCTAGAACTGTAGGGGAAAAGGAAACAAGGGATGTTTTTGAAAGCTTCTCTTTTGCAGTATAATTCCAAGTGCTGCCTCTGCTGTTTTCACAGTAATGCTTTGACTACATGCTTAGCTCCCAGTACCATGCATTAACCATTTTTACAGTTTTCAACAGGGGCCAGCAAGGGCCAGAGGGCCCCTAAGAAGAATAGAGCCAGGGGTCAGCAGGGCAGGGGTCTCGCCAGCCAGGGGCCACCCTGAGCAGGGCAGGCCCAGAGGTAGTAGCCAGGCCCAACCAAGAGTTGAAATCAGGCAAGTTCATGATGATGAAGCAGGTCTGAGGTCAAGCCAGGAGGTCAATCTGCAGGTCAAAGTCAGCTCTGGCAATTGCCAGGCAGACCCCAGGTTCAAGCTGGGAAGCCAGTCCATAGGGTCAAATGGACACATTGACAGGCAGAGGCAGTGCCGGCTGAGCTGAAAACCAACACTCCTCCAGAGAAGCTTAGGAAAGAAACAAAGGCTGAGGGCTGAGCTTAAGTAGATCTTCTGGACTTGTGGATGTGTGTGGAGATTCCAACTGAGGCAGGCCAGGGCCATTTTGGCTGTTCGTGCACACAGGAGCCTTGACTAAGGGCTGTGCGTTAACTAAAATTTTGCTACCTGCTGTGTTTATTACATCTGTCAAATATTGTTGACCCTTGTGCTAAGGTAGGAATATTTTAGCTAGTTTTGCTGTGTTTGCACTGAAGCTTTAGCACTTTTTAGCTAGATAGCTAGATTCTCATGGATGATTAAAGTAAGTCAATTTCTTTCACACAGGAGGCCCTTTTCTCAAAAACAGTCATAAAATCTGCATCTAAAATATTCTTTCTCTGCATTTATAAAGGACATCTAGGGCTGTTCCTCTGTTTAAATGGTCAATAAAGTGGTACAGACTGGAAGGATGAGATGAGAAATAGACATGACCAGACAGAAGCAGTTGTATGTCTTGGACTCAGACACTAAAGGCGGGATTTAACTGTCTAAACACAAGTACTTTTCATTTGAGGTGCCCTAGAGTATCCAAAATATCCACACATATGATCTTTGCCAACAGGCTTTAAACCAGGTACGTCAGGGGATGGTGATGACAGCTTGCAGATAAGTGAGGGAAGAGCAGTCAGGGCAGTAAATACATGGGACAGGGTGACAGGAGCAAGAGAGCCCTCAGGAAGGATAAGACAGGTTAAAAGAAGGTTTGCCTCAAGTGTTTGTGCACAAATGCACACAGTCTGGGAAGCAAAGAGGAGGAGGTGGATCTCTATGTGCAGGTGCAGAATTAAGGCAGTATAAGAATAACTCAGATGTGGCAGGATCTCTGCATTTTAAGGAATGCACAAGTTCTTTAGGAACAACAGGCAGCAAGGACAAGGAAGGGGGTGCTATCTATGTGAGGAAGCAGCCTGGATGTATTGATCTCTTTTGTGGAACAGTAGGTAGGGTGACTGAGGACTTGTGAGTTATCATCAGAGGAGAGGCTGGTAAAAGCAACATTGTAGTAGGAATCTGTTACAAATAATGTAGTCGATATTGGGAAATAGATGAAGTTTTCTTTAAGCAACTCAAGGAAGTCACCAGATCACCAACCCTTGTTCATCCAGATTGAAAGATTCTGGATCCTGGTAGGCAGTAGTCTACGTACACTGGGAGATTTCAACAGGAGTGTAGCCTGTAGATCACTGCATGATTATTCCCCTCTGCCACTTTTTGAGGCTGCCTTCAGTTTTGGGCTCTCCAGCTCAAGGAAGATGCTGGCAAACTTCATCAAGTCTAGCAGAGAGCTACCAAGATGGTCAGGAGGCTGCAGCACATGTCAGCAGAACCTGAAGTGGCTCTGCTTCTTTAGAGAGCAAGATTGTTTAGGGAAGGTGTGGGACATTTAGTAGCAGCTTTCTGATACCTAAAAGCTGTTTTTTAAGAAGGCAAGCACAATTTCTTTACTAAGGAGCACAGTGGGTGAATGAGAGCTATGAACTGAAATAGGAAAGTTTGTAGTTTAAAGGAAATAAGGAAAGATTGTTCCACTGTGAGGATAACTGAACATCGAAGGAGGGGCCCAAAGAAATTATGGGATCTCCATACCTGGAGTTTTTGAAGACCCTAGCTGGACAAAGTCCAGAGCAACATCCTCTGAATGCTGTGTTGATCCTTTTTGATCAGGGTGTTGAACCGAAGACCTCTTGAGGTTCCTTCCACCTGGAAAGACGTGCAGTTCTATTGTATAAGGGATACATGTATATGGTGCAGAAACCACAGGAGACACTAGCTCTTCTGGAATGGTGAATATACAGTATAGGGAAAACCCAGGGCCATTTCATAGGGCTTTAAGGGTTGTGCTTAGGAAAAAGAAAGCCTGATTGACTTCGAAAAGTGGCCAGATGACACACTTATCTTCCGACAAGGGGTGAAGTTTATGCAGAAGAGTATATGCCTACCTCTTATTTTTCCATCTGTTTTTATCTGTTTATAATTTTAGAATTTATTTCAGTGGAAGTTAGGGTCAATATTATCATTATGATCTTTTGACTAGATGGAAAGACTTTTCTGGCAATCCCTAACAAGTAAAATTCTGTTTTCAAAATGCCATTCAAATTCAGGACCATGTTTCAAGGTTGTATTGGCGCTTTCCTGATTAATTTCAAGTCTATACAATAATAGACACCACTGAGACTAAAAACAGGGAGAGGAGTAAAATGGACTTTAAAATGTTCAATCATATAAGTAATAATCCAGTGGAAAATATAGTTTGACTTATACTACTGTGAGCAGCTCACTACCAAATGTCTATTCTTCTTTAATTTAAATGCTGTTGGGCATGTGGTCATATGTTGCTACATTAAAGATGTATCTGATACAGCTTCCTTGCCACAGGTCTTACCAGGGTTGAGATTTCATGTTCACATCCCAATATATACAAGTGAGATGGGTAATTACTTCCCAATGATTTTTGTTATTTATGAAAATATAAAGGAGGTAAAATGCAGAGCAGGGATTTTCTAACTTCAACAACTTAATGCAGTTCAGACCAGATTCAAGTTTCATTTTCGCTATCTATATATTATGCTCTAGTGTTGCCTATTAAATTCAAGCCAAGCAGAAGGAGAGGAAAAATTTGCATATCCATTTCCATTCAGGTTATGGACTTTTAAATCCATGTTGTGTGTGTCTATAGACTAATGAGTGCACCATTATAGAGGAGGCTTAGTATGTCCCTGCATTTGGAATGTCCAGATTTTTGCTCGGCATATAATATTTTGAGAGCCATTTTTTTTCAAGCATAGTGTAATAGGCTTTAACTTTGCTAAGCTTTTCTGCCAGGCCTCCAGTGCCCTGCTGTTCTATTATATTGAACTTGTAAGCAGGATGCTCTGCCAGGCTCACCCAGATTACTGCTGCAATAAGGGCCCTGCTGAGTGACTAGTGTCATGATAAGTGCTAGGGAGGGAGTTCACCATCTTGGCATACTGTTCTCATCTTATTAAATTCAGCTTTGTGGAAGCAGGGAGTCTGCCTCTCGGCCTCACTGGCTCTGGCTCAGTCCAACTGCTACTGTCAGACAATATGAAAATAGGAACCACCACAGCTAATGGCAGGTGCTGCACCACCACAGCTGAGGAAAAAAAGGAGAGCTTTTTCTTTTTTTCTTTTTTCTTTTTTTTTTTTCTTTTAATAGGTACTTGACTGGATTGATTTGGAAACTTTTAGCTATTTAATATTATCATTATAGCCTTATACCCACAGATACTTGCTGAGATACTGGGTTTTTTTGAACTTATTCTCTCTGCTTTATACAGACTCCTTTGTTCTTGCTTACTTACATTAAGGAAATATAATGTAGCAAAGCCCTTACAACAGGTCTGATACCATTCAGCTTTAGTAAAGGATGGTATTGTAAAGATCTAGTCCTGACATTTCTGTTCAGACAAAACTCCCTGCTGGGTGTTGCCTGAGAATAATTTCCCAAATTCCAATCTTGGATTACTACTGGAGGTGAAGTGAGTTAGCTGTTCAATCCCCCATAAACTCAATAATCCCTGCTTGCCTAACCTTCATATTTCTTTTAAAAATGTAACCTTTAGTTTTGGGTAGAGGATTCAGAATCTTCCCAGTGGCCTGAAATGACCAGCTGTGATCTGAGTGTAAGCTGTGCTGCTGAATGGAGCAGGAAAAGTGCAACATTCAGAGAGGAGAGAGAGAACAAGGGAATATGTATTTGCAAGCCATACTCATATAGAGGAAGAAAATGAAAATCACTCATTTTATAGTATGAATTGCAGTAAACCACACCTTAGTTTTGAATAGTCAGAGAATAACCATCTATTTTTAAGCCTAAGGCTCTTTTGAGCTACAAATGAAAAAGGTTTTTCCAAGGGCCTGTGAAAGGATAGATGAATTACTTCTGCACTTGCTGGTGTCTGAGCACATAGAGTCTTCCTTGACATCAGCAAATACATTGTTTCTCACTGTTCAACAATAAATGTTCAAGTAACCCCATCATTGTCACTTCAGTGTTTTGTAAATTGAACATGAACAATGCATGCAATAACCTTTCTGACAGAAATATTGATGATGTCCAGCTACAGAAGTCAGCTTATAGCAAAACCAAGTTGAGATCAATAGAAAACCCAGGTTTTCAACTGTGTTTATGGCAGGAGTTGCTAAGTCTGGCAGGTTTCATTTCAGCAGCACACTTGTTGGCCATGTCAGTCTTCATAAGAGTGACAGGTTTGATTAGCCTCTTTGAGAGAGGCTGATTCAAAAATTCAGACGAAATAACATCTTTCTGCCAATTTGCAATATCACATTCACAATCCATTCTAGACTCATCAAAGATAAGGAATAAAGGACTTAACATTTTAATCCCCCCTGAGAAAATTAATAAGAAAATTAAAAGTATGATTATTTTCTTGAAAAACAAAAGTGGAGAACTGTTAGTGAAGCTGACTACCATCAAAGTTGTGTGTCAGACCTTTCAAATCCTAGGCAATTAGCATGCAAGAGAATTCCTACCAAAATTTGAGGGCAAATGAAAGGATAAAACAAATCTATCTGGTCATGTTCATACGTAAGAAAAGTTCACTTTGTTTATACCTGTTCTTCATTTATATATCACATTCAAAGCTGTCATTTTTAAAGGTCTTCAAATGTTCCTTCTAAATCACAATTTTTTTCTCTTTTGTTTTTCTTTTATTCCTTGGTCTTTCTTGCTGTCCCAATTCACTGTGATGTAACTGAGGGGAGCATGGGTGGAGTGCTGTTCTTCTTGCTCTGGTCACTGTGTGATCCACACAAAGTAAAGTGCCAAGAAAAAAAAAATCATTTAGAAGAGGTTTGAACCTTAACTTTTCTCTGTTTTCCATCTCTCTTACTATAGCCTTAAAAAGTTCAGTTGAAATTCAGTGGAATAGCTGCTGGAAATAGTCCAGGAGAAGCGTAACTAAGAGGTAAGTAGAGAATGATAACAATCTGAAGTTTTGCATTATATGACATGGGTTTTATTTTGTTTTACTTGGAGAAAAAACAAAGACCTCAGGCTTAGATCTTTGCCACTGAATTCAGGCTTGGAATCAATAAACGTGGGATGATCATGGCATGATTCGGGAAATATTTTATGAGGAATGCATGGAATCTACTCCAACTTAGAGATGACATTGATCTCTAGCCACTGTGCCAGAGAACATGGAACAAAGAAAGTGTTTGTTGCTGCTAATCAAACAGATTCATTTTTTGTTTTCATGCTATAATTTAAGTGATTCAGTGGGGAGTTGCTCCTCCGTAAGATTCTGAGGGATTAGATGACCTTGGGATATGACCTCTCTTTGTGAGGCAGAACATCAATTCAGGATTCAGTTTTTCAGATTTTTCTTCATTTTAATATGGAAGAAGAAAGCCTCTGAGATACTCCAGCTGAACAGCAAAACTGTATCAGGATAGCAGAGCTGGAACCACTCTTTGCAGTAAATCTGGATCTTGAAACTTGTTTCCATCTTCACTGATTTTGCAGCTGAAGAGTTTAGGGCTTTTAAACTAAAACAGTCAAGTGGGCAGGACATTCTGCATTGAGGTGGCCCTATGGAAAAGTATTCATGCTGGTCTTCCATTCATCACAGAAAAGTAACATAGAGTGCTTTACCAAAGACAAGTGCACTTTATGACACTTCAGGCATCCTTTGCCATGGTTAGCTGACAAACTTTTTGCAAATGACCTTTGTGAAGTACATCAGATAGATACACATCAGCTGTGTAAGCCCAGGCTTGCCTGTAGTATATTGGGAAAAGTTACGAACATAAAAATCTGAAACAATGAGCCAACCATGTAATTATTTTAATTAAGTCAAGTTATTTGTGTTTGGGGTTTTATTTATGTATTTATTTATTTGTTTGTTTATTTATAACAGTATGAGAACAGCATTTTTTTATTTGGCAGTCTGGAGATAAATATACTCTTGCAATATTTGTGGCAGAGACACTGAATTGTTATGCTAGTGCATAAGAGTGAAAGAGAAAAACAAATTAATCTATTTTCACTGTCCAAGTTGAATAAAATGTGAAAAATAAACAAACAGCACAGATGGTGAAACAGTTTAAATTTTTAATACTCTGCCAGTGTTAATCATTTCCAATATTTATAACAGCATGATAGCAACATATATTAAAATATGTTATTTTATTTAAATAAAAAAGTATTAAGCAGATGAGCAATTCACTATTTTCATCAAAGTCAAATCTAAAAAAAATTTTTTGGAAAATAATCAGTTTAAATTTTGCTGCATGAATATTAAACAATAGGTTCAAATGCTGAATCTTTGGCAGTATCCTACTGCCGTGTACTGTGGATAACATTTCTGAAAACTTACAGTTCCATATGCTTATTTCTTTTTCTTTATTAATTTGCTAAGTAAGTGTAGACAAGCAGAACTACAATACTCAGTAAGTCTCTTCATTGTTTTTCAGTATTCTCACAAATGGAACACAAATTTTGGAGAGAATCCCAAATGGCAGGTGCTGACACTAAGTAGAGACAGGAACAGCCTTCTTGTTAACATATTATCTACTCCTCACCTACCACTGCTCTGTTACAAAACTCATTGACAGTGAAAGCTAAATGAAGTAACTGAAAACTAATTCAGTACTGTTAAAAATATTTCGGATAGCTTTCTGCAGCTTAGAAGCAAACAAGCAAAGAAATCTTCTCTATGCTTAGCCCTTTTGGATGATATCCAAGCTACTATATTTTCTTTCCAGAGCAAATTTAAAGCATTCTTTGCAAAAGGTGGTGTCCTGGAGTGCTGAACTGAGGAAACAGAAAGACAGATGGAGGAAATCAAATGAATCAGGTACTGCTGCTTACACAAGGAATTGAATGAGGTGGACAAGTAGTTGATATGACCTTAGTAGAACTATTTTGCTGTGTAACAGATCCATTAATAATTTTGTAATGTTAGGGTATTTTATATGTTAAAATTGATCTAAATAGTCTCCTCCCAACATAATCTCTAACTTATTTCTTTCAGAAGGTCAGGAGGAATATCTTAGTTTGTGCAGTGTTACAAATAGTTTAGGTAGTGATATTTATTTATACATAAACCTGTTCACTGTTCTTCCCTTCCTCCTGTCAAATCCCAGCGTGTGCCCATTGTTCTCACAGCCTGAAGATCTGAAGAGGTTTTTGCATAATATCAGGGACAGCTACATGTGCAGTGACTCTGAAGGATATCTTTTTATTTAGATGTCTCTGTGAAGGTTCATTCTGTTAAAATTACTGATTGTGCTGTCAGTTCATAGAACTTTCCTTTTATTTTCTCCTTTAACTTGAGGATTAAGTTTCAATATTAGTCTGAGTGGGCTAGCATCTTAGTTTTCCATACTCTTTTTGGAAACTGTAGCCCTGTGGTAAATACCTTGTGAGTTTTTCTGGGTAAATATGAAACTGCAGTATTAGCTTGCTTCTAAGGCAACTGAAATAGGGAGGAGAGGGTTTCTATACCCCCTTAGTGGGTAGGCACATATTGGACTACCGAGATTTTCCAAAATGGTTAGCAGCTGAAGGTGCTTTGACTGGTGGGTGCCACAGCTGAGATACCTTATAATGAGCCTGATTTTTGGAAAACTGCCTTTGAAACTAGGCCCTTAAAAACAAGGCTCTAACAGCCTCAGATTTCTGCCAGTATGCTGCCTTGTTTTCCTCCTTGATTTTGGTAGCCCTCACTGTGGACTATCTCTGGTGATTATCACAAAGGCCATCTACATTAGATGTTACTTTGAGTGGTACTCCTGATAGACTCACATCCTTTACATAGCAGCCACAAGAGGGGGATGTGGAATACTCACAGAATATTAGGGTTTAGTCCTCTCACAGCTGTCGGTGTTATCGATACTTTCTCTGATTTTTACCATCCATCCACTTTTAGCACCAGGCTTATTTTCCTGGAGATCACGGCTTGCAACAATTTATTTTTAGTTAGGAGAAACCTTTAGAGGGGGTTCAGATGGAATATCCTGTCACCTAGATTTGACCTCCTTTTTCTCATTAATGGAACAGTTACAGCGGTTAAACGCTTTCAGAAAACTATGCAACTATCTCAGCACAGAAAAAGGGGTTAATGGAACAACATGGGGTTTTTCCAATAAACAATTTCTAATTGATACATAGACTGTAATCACAGGAAACCCTTTTTTACAGTAACTGTGTTGTAATGGGCCATTTTAGGGGCAGGGTGGTACATACTGTAGAAAATTTGTACATGAGGGCAAAAGGATTAGACAATTGCTGTTGGGGACTGTGTAGATTAGTACATCATTGCATACTAACAAAGTGCTAATTGCTCCTTTTTGACCACGGGCCCAGTTTACAGAGCTTTAGCGAAAATGTGTCCTGTGCACTAAATTACAAAACTAACACTGCATTATTTCTCTCTACAGCTTGCAAATTCTTGTAGGGTAGTATGCATTAGCCTTAATTAGATGCAAAGAAAAAGGATGGCATAGAGATACTCACTTGTAATTTAGAAAGAACAGCCCTGATGCTAATTAACCAGGTTGCAAATTATGCATTTGTTTTGTGGCAGTAATAGTGAAAGCAAACAGTATACATATATTTATATAATTTTAAGATTGTTTTAATATTGTATATAACTACACAAGCAATTTGTGTTAGCTACAAACAAATAGGTGTGAACTACTTTGAACAGGTTGTTGGTACTGGTTTTATAGAAATTTTTTAATAGCAGCTGTTTAGAATATTTGCCAATTATTTAATAATCATTTAACAATAACCGGGAAGGAAGAACAAAACCATGTAGAATAATCACTCTTCTTTATCTTCATCGGAATCATGCTCAGAATGGTAGATGTTCAGAAAAATAGTATCCCATCTCTCCGCACCCGTTCTAGAAGTACAGAATTATTTGCTCAGAGAGTCTTTCCACCCCTCAAACAGGATAGAAAGAAACATTGCAAAGACGCATATGCAGAATTAATAGAAGACCTCACCTGCTTGGAAAGGCATAAATCTACAGGTGTCACTCCCATTGTGCTGCACATCATTTAAGCCTTTTATGTACCAGCTCTTGATTTTGTTTTTCGGCTAGCAAGGAAAGATTGGGCTTCTTTCACATATATCTTTTTGTCCCTCTTTTCTTTTCATGTAAGGGTTCTTATAGGTCTGACACTCTCTTTACATAATCAGCCTAGCACTAAGTGAATTTAATAGCTACTGTAATTTAATTCTAGCTCTGCAGATTCTTCATTTTGGATCTTAAGAATCTAGTACTAGAGACTAAACCTGAGATTTCAGGCATGAACTGTAGTATTTGAGGGTAGGGCACGGATCAAAGTATTTTACTAAGGGAAAGGTATATGGTAAGGGAAAAGAAAAGATGCTGTAGGGAATAATCCAGTGTTGTGAAAAGAACAGACTAAAATATTTCATAGGTTTTCCTTTCACACATTGTTGAAACAATATGAATGAATACTGGATAACTCGAATTCCACTCTCTATCTTTTATAATAAACAAGATGATTAAAAAAAAAAGGCAAGGTATAAAATAACTGAAAAGGACAGGTATGTGTCACCATAAGGGCACTCTGTGTCACAAAGCAAGTATGCCTTGGTTCCAGCCAAAACAACCACCCACTCAGGGTACCGAAGGGTAGGCATGCTGTTATGACCCAGATTCAAATGGTGAGAGTAGGAGTGAGAAAATGAAAGTGTTAATAATATTTCAAGCACAGAGCTAATGTGAGGGGAGGGGAATTTCTGGGATTCCCCCTTCATTTCTACTCTCTCTCAAAAGGAAACTACGGAGTTCTCTCTGGAAAGGGAAAAAAAAAAAAAGTAGTATTTTTGGCTTATCACCAAATGTTAAATATTTAGACTAAATAATATGTGGCAGAACTGTGCACCTGTCCTGGCTGGAAATATATGTGTGAGTATTGAAGAGGAATAGATGAATTGAGAGGTATAAAATATCTGAGGACTTGAAACTTTGACTAGTGCTGAAACATTTTTTGAAAATGGAAAAAGATTTGTAATTTAACATACTGACATACTTCTTTGTTTTGCTGCAGCTGACATGAGTTTGAAAGACAATAAATCCATTGCAGCCATCAACACCAAACCAGCAGCCTACCCCACAAAATAGCTTGCACAATGGCATTTTGTAAAGGATGGAACATATGCTTACCATATTGATGCAAAATCTACTTTTTCTTACTCCTTGTTGTGCCTAATTCAGTTCATTCTTATTAGAACAGGCATTTTTATGTTGCTGAAGTGTATTTTAATTTTACAGAATATTAGGAAACCCTGCAACTCAGATAGGCTTGGTATCATATTAACACTGAATATTATAGAAGAGTTAACATTAGCAAATTCAATTGTTGCTTTTTTAGTTTTTAGTTAAGTTTAGTAATTGAGATATTAAAGCTTTATCAGACTCTAACATCTCCTATGGTGAACAACAGTCATAGATGCAAATTACTCGATCCAGTGCAAGTAAGATTCTTGTCAGTAGATTCTCTGTAACAGATATAAGGATTGCAGCATCAAGCTCTCTGAAAACTTTCATTCTTCAGGAAGTCGTCTATTCAACCCATTTCACATAATAAGACAATAAAGATAATCCTGTGATAGTTCTCCCTTTAACTTGTTCAAACTTAAGTGGGTTACACGGCTACCACTACTTTTTTTCTGTTAAAGTTTTGTTCCTTTAATGTAGGCAGCTTTTCAATTGGAAAGAGTGAGAATCATGAAGTCGTAGAATTATTTAGGTTGTAAAAGGTTGTGAAGATCAACTGCCAGCCCAGCACTGCTAAGTCCATCACTAAACCACGTCCCCAACTGCCACATCTACACATCTTTTGAATACCCCCAGGGATGGCAGCTCCACCATTTGCTGAGTGGCCTGTTCCAATGCTTGGCAACCCTTTTAGTGAAGAAATTTTTCCTAATATCCAATCTAAACTTCCCCTGCCACAACTTGAAGATGTTTCCTCTTGTCTTATTGCTTGTCACCTGGGAGAAGAGACCAACCCCACCGGTTTACTACCTCCTTTCGCTGTAGAGAGCAATAAGGTCCTGGGCCTCCTTTTCTCCAGGCTAAACACCCCCAGCTCCCTCAGCCGCTCCTCATAAGACTCGTTCTCCAGACCCTTCGCCAGCTTTGTTGCCCTTACTAGACTCACTCCAGCACCTCAATGTCTTTCCTGCAGCGAGGGGCCCAAAACTGAACACAGGATTTGAGGTGTGCCCTCATCAGTGCTGAGAACCGAGGGACAATCACTGCCCTGGTCCTGCTGGCCATATCATTGCTGATACAGGCCAAGATGCCATTGGCCATTTTGGCCACCTGGGCATATTCTGTCTCACATTCAGCTGCTGCTGACCAGCGCCCCCAGGTCCTTTTCCACCAGGCAGATTTCCAAACACTCTTCTCCAAGCCCTCAGTGTTCAGTGGGGTTGATGTGACCCAAGTGCAGGACCTGGCCCTTCACCTTGTTGAACATCATGTAATCGGCCTTGGCCCATCATTCCAGCATGTCCAGATCCCTGTGTAGAGTCTTCCTACCCTCCAGCACATCAACACTCTCGTCCAACTTAGTGTTATCTGCAAACTGACTGAGGGTGCACTTGATCCCCTCATCGAGATCATTGATAAAGAAATTAAACTGGCCTGACCCCAATGCTGATTCCTGGAGAACACCACTTGTGACCAGCTGCCAACTGGATGCAACTCCATCCACCAGCTTTATCTGGATCTGGCCATCCAGACAGTTTTTTTTACCCAGCAAAGAGTACACCCATCCAAGCCACAAGCAGCCAGTTTCTCCAGGAGAATGCTATGGTAAACAGTGTCAGAGG
>JACBWW010000012.1:12388374-12477718 GCA_020086605.1 Lanius collurio | reverse complement strand
TGCAGATTACTGCATTTATCAAAGGAACCAAAGGGGAAAGTAGCTAGAATGCTGAATTGCTCATGCATTTAGTGAATTGTGATATTCAGGGGAGTTTTTGGTTTTCTTCTCTTTTTTTCTAATGTACAATGGGACTTAGAATATTTAACTGTTACTGTAGGGATATTTATGGTTCAAAAAAAGCTCCATCAAATTTAGCTTTTATATGCAAAATACTTAAATGTCAGTGGATTCACAGATCAGTCAGATAAAATCTGTAGAGTTTTAGTAGTGCTGAAGTCAAATATAGCCTATATGCCACCTACTAGCCAAGGTACATCAGCAGACATGAAATAAAAATGACTGATTGAACCATCCCATGTTAAAGGAATTAAAATTTAAGTGATGACTTAACAAGGAAGCAAACAAAAATAAACTGAGCTTTGTCCTGATACAGAAAGGCTATGGAGAATTATTTGAGAGAGAGAAAATTAGGAGCTGCAAGAATAGACATTATTTGGAATTCCTTTGAAAAATATAAAAAGCAGAAATAATCAAACTCATATCACCAGTTTGGAACATACATATCAGTTCCAGAAGATAGTCTGCATTTTCAGAGACAAGGATTTCTAATGCAGTGATTAGAAAATTCTATGTGTTCACTCTAGGTTTAAGTGGAAGAACTAATTCTCTAAGTGGATAAATGTATCAGTCAGATCAATATGGCAATGACAATGGCTATTTTAAATGCTAGTAGAAAAAACTGCCTACATGTATGAAAGGTAAAATGTGTTAAAATAATTTAAGATAGTAGAACACTTAAAAAGTCTTATTTAAACAATAAAGTGTAAGTACTTTGCTATATAATCAAGTATATAGCTATAGAAGTAGACTCCAGTGGGTATGTCAGTTCAATTATTGCTTAAAACATGAAGTTTAAGTAAGTTATTGTGGAAGAAATGCAAGTCCTACTTCTGTGTTGACTCTTTTTGGTTCGTTTCTACTGAATTCCCTTGGGATGTGGTTGATATAATCTCAGTCACAAGAAAGCAATACCAGCAAAGGCACAGATCTAAGAACTGAATTATAAGCTAAGGAAAAAAGAAATGCTGCAGGCCAAATACAGAAAGTATGATTCTATCCTTTTTTTCATCTTTATGTCTCTATTACAAATGAAAGTAGGAAAGTCTGTTGTTTCTAGCTCCTGACTATACTAAAATATTGCTCCCATATGAAAATGTTGAAATGCCTCTCTGCTATATTGGTGATATTTTAATTTAATTTTTTTCATATTTTGCATGCAGATTCATAATTCTGTGTTCCAGTTTTGATCACAAAGTATGCCCATCTAGCAGTTGTCCAGACCATGTTGCCTTACCTGATTTACAAGAATGTTGCAGAAATAGTGGCAGAATATAAGTGACATTTAATTATAGCACAGGTACTGCTTCTATCCTTGTCTGTTACTAGTCATAGAAGGAAATGAGGTTTGCCTTACCTGATTTAGTCTTAAAAATGTATCATAACTGTTGCTTTTCTCTTTATTAGAACCTAGACTTGTATGTGATTATTAATTGTGCTGAGTTAGGCTGGCCAGCTGTTAAGTATGATCGTGTGATAGTGTTAATGAAAATAAACTTGGGCTGTCCTGTTTCCTCCTTGCAGATCATTTGCTTGTTCTTTTTTTCTTGCATGACATTAGTGTCTACACAGCCACGTGCTAAGTAAAATTAAGGATTTGTTCCAGCAGAATTAACACAGCTTATAGGCGTGGAGTAAAGGGGGAGTGGGAAGAGTTTACAGACAAATTGGTTCCTTAACCTGGCTTACCACACAGCTAAAAATAGTGAAAGTAGCAGTGCTAACACTAGGGAGTGGACAGATGTGTGGGGCAAAATATGCTTGCCTTGTCCACTGACTGCATACACATATGTTGGGTTAAAATTATTTTCAGCTCTTCCTTCTGTCTGTGCTAGCCAGCATACTGGTTACTTATTTCCAGTCTTTTAGCACCCCTTGTATCCTCAAAGATGTAAAAAAAAAAAAAAAAATTACTAATGGCTATAAATTACTTTATCCAGTTCCCTATGAACTCTAGGCGGCAGTAAATTTTACCAGGTATATGTAATTTAGTAACCTTTAACATATCAAAGTAACCTCTGACTTGTTCCCTTCCTTTCCTAGCCTGAGTTCTTGCTTTACATCACTGCATTAGCCCTCTGGTCATTGCCAACCTCTTGAGGCTGCAGCTTCATGTTTGTTGGCTAAATAGTATTCCTGTCCCAGTTGCTCTGGTGTTTGTCATGGGACTTCACCCTCCAAGTTGTCCTGGTGCAAGTGGTTGTGAGTCAGTTTTGTGGATTAAATCAGGGAGTTGATCCAAGTTGAAAAAGTCATGTTTTATTAATTGTTTTATTTTAACCCAAATCCCTGAGGGGAGAGCATGCCAATGAAAACGAGCCAGGGGCTGGGAATACCTTAAGCCACTGACCACTTTCTATTGTGAAAACAAGCCCCTGCAAAGATTTCAGCAAAACAGCTTTAGACTTACATGATTACAGCTGAGATTAAAATCTGGCCTTGATGTATCCAACCATCTGTTTTCATTGCAAGAAAAGAGACTCAGCAGGAATATTTGCAGTTTTGAGGGCAGGATTCTGTTTTCATTCCTGTAGTTATATATCACAAGTAACTCTATTGCTGGTGTTGGAGTTATTTTCTTGTTTATTCCAGTGTATATTATTTGGGAACCTACTCTCCAGAAAATTACAGAATGAAAGTGCTTTGGGATAGTCCTGGATTTTAGCTTCTTCAGGTTTACACCAACATAACTTCAGTGGACAGCTCTAGATTCATACCAATCTACCTCAGAATACAGCTTTTTTTAAAGTAGTATGAAATGTATATAATTTTGTCTCAACAGCCTTGGAGGAATGTACCTCACTTCTATATTCATAGTCCTAATTAAATGTGACATTTTTTCACTCCTTGAATTTTGCCCATCTCTGAAGTGACCTGCACAGATAGTGTATTAAATCTGTGAAGGAAAAAAACACACAGATGCCTGTACTTTTCTGCAAATCAACATACAAGATAGAATTTAAAATACATACAGTGAGTTTAATTTCAACCACATTTATCAACTCCTGGGGATATCATTGTTTTTTAGCAGTTACAGAAAACGTTTTACTCTCAAATGTGTAGATAAGGATTTTCACTAAGTTGATAAATTTTCTGCTGTTCTTTTTTATCTGTTCCTACTACTTGTGTCTGGTACACAATGTCACCCATTGATTAATGCCACCACCAGTATGATGAAGTACACACTTCAGTTTCTTGGTAAGAATTAAAAAAATGTTTATAACACATGGTGGAGGAAAATGTTACTTATCTGTTGACTTAATAGCTAAAAGAATATAGCAAAAGATCAGAGAGGAAATTATCTATTCATTTTTTTACATCTGTGGGCTCATGTTTACATTAAATTTGGAATGGCTTGGAAAAATTTTGTCTTCTTGTCTGATTTGCATACCTCTTCAAAATTGCATGTAGCATAGGATATATTCATTCAGTTTACATTTGTTTTAATAGAGTCTTCCTTTTTGTCACATCATTCCTCCTCACCTTATACCACAGTCCTGATTTTGCCTCCATTTTCATTTTGTATCTTCCTCCTGCTGTGGAGTAGATTTGCATATTAAAAAAATGCATAAATACATCAGAGAAGGAACATCCAGTTTTTGCTAGTCTATGCTCTGGAACTCAAATATTGGGGATATTTATAGGTGTTCCTCTCTTTACATCTCCTCCTGCATCAGTAACAATTCTTACCACCTTCTGGACATGACCACACAGGAACCATCTGTCTTCCTTGCAGGCTTAGCTTCAGTGTCTCTGCTTCTGCAACTTCAGCATCCTTCTCAGGGTTAAGAATTTACAGGCCTGATTCTCCTACTCAGTTTCCTAAAAGGCACCATCAGCAGAGCTGGCTTCTTCCTTCTTTATAGACCAAGGCAGATTCTACACTGATTGCCTGCATATCATTCAAGGGCTGATATTGCCTGAATCTCATTCTGAAGGAGGAAACTTCATGTGGATGCACATATAACATGACACAGTGCTGAAGGAAGATACCACTGGTTAGTCTGTTAATCCACAGACAGTTTTCTTACTTTTTTTTCTCAAATGCATCCTAGTACATTGTAAAGTACTGATGTTTTTGGAGTTGGGGTTTTTTTTCAGAATTTGTTGTGAGTCATAGCTGTAATTTTCGCAGGTCATCACTGCAATCCAAAGAATGTAAAAACTACAACTATTTGATTTGGTATTCATCAGAATGTGTGATGGGTACATACTTTGCCCATGTGCTATAGTTCTTTTTTCAATAGCTCCAGGGAATTTCCCAGTAGATGTGTGTGGGCTAATGGGAAGATTTTGGTGTTTAGGTTATGAGTGTCAAAGTGGTCGTATACATAAGTGTTTCCTCAGTAGGCTGAGGAAAATGACTGTCCCCTACTACTTGTTACCTTCGAAATCACTTGTGGAAGTCAGTTTCCATTTTGAGGCACTGGGTGCAAGAAAAATACAGGCATATGGGGGGTCTATACTTTGTTATAGTATGCATCTTACCAGTGAATGTGGGGGATCTTGCCAATGTATACAAAAACCTGAAGGGAAGGTGCAGAGAGAACAGGGTCAGGCTCTTTCCAGTGGTACCCAGTGACAGTACAAGAGGCAATGGACACCCACAGAAACACAGGAAGGTCCCTTTGAACATAAAGAATCCCTCTGAGAGGGTGACTGAGCACTGGCATAGGCTTCTCAGAGAGGTTGTGTTGTCTCCATTCTTAAAGATATTCAAAAGTCATCTAGACACAGCCCTGGGCAATTAACTCCTGGTTGCTCTGCTTGAGTACTGGGCAAGGTGACCTTCAGAGTTCACTTCCTAACTCAGCCATGCTGTGATTCTGTGACATGCAGAAGCACATACATTGAAAAGTCAGAAGGATGATTAGAGAAGCTTCTGTTGTAGAAGGCCATTGAAAAGAACGTAGTGAGGATGAAAGAACACTGGAAATGGGGGTAGACCAATCATGGAATCTCCATCCTTGGTGATATTCAGATCATGACTCATCATGACTCATATGCCCTGAGCAACCTGTTCTAGCTTACAAGTCAGGTCTCAATGTTGATTTTTTAGGCAATCTTTAGGTTGGCCCTTCAGAAACTTAAATTATTCTGATTGATTCTGATTGATTTTATGTAAAATTTAAGCAAGACTTCCTGCTCTTCACAGGAGGGTCTTAATGAATGCAGAGACATTTATAGCAGACACAACATAAAACCCAAGTAGCTGGGGAAGATTAGTAGTATGAATATATTTTGACATCTCTGTTATTATTATTAGTTTGCATGGCATTTGTGGAGCAAGAACCACAACTGTTCTATATTGACATATATGATCTGACCAATATCCATTTATAAGTTGTTTCACAGAGGAGTCCCCCGGAGATGTGACTACAGGAAGCTGGGATATAGGATATGCTGTACAACACGCTGTTATGGCTAAGTGTTAATACTACAGACTTTAGGACATGACATGAACACAACTTTCCGGTGAAAACTTCGACACTTCTGCAAAAACAGATTATGATAGATCCACCCCCTCCTGCCATTTCAGCTGCTCATTTTCTACTCTGGTTATATCCACACTTTAATAATACATGTGAAGACAGCAAGTTCCCCTGTAAAGGAATTAGATTTGGTGGACAGAAATGTCTTTGCACTTCTTCTACTCATAAGCCTTGGCGCAAAATTCAAGGCAGGATTGATTGAATCCATACTTTCTCATAAGTCTGTGTTAACTCTGGTAGCTAACTATCTACAATCCAAGGAGAGGAAAAGTAGGTGCTGAGAAGGCAGTTGGTGAAAGTTTCCTCAGGATAAGATCTGGATACAAGTAGTCATGTTGAATTTGTGACAACCAGTAAACTCAGGGCACCTTGAGTCTGCTGAATTGATACAAGGCTACTTGGACATGATGGCATCAACAGCAGGTTGTATAACTTGGACCACATCCAGGGTCACAGTGGCTGCAGGATGAAAAGAACACAGGATTATATGCCCACCTCATGAAACAGAACTCTCTGAAGGACTTTCTGAATAACTACCTGGAAGCCATTGATGCTTCATCATGATCCTTAATTTCCAAGTATACAATGGAGATGTCCCTACTATTGCTCTGACTGGTAACTATGAGTGAATGCATGAGTAAGTGAATGTGTAACATAAATAGGTATCTGCTATCAATAGTTGCAACTTAATGGCCAAAGAAATATCTGTTGTGGCCTGCATTTCCCCCATTCATATCACGGAAAAGGGAATTTACAACACTTATTCTAGAACAAATTAGAGATATGAGACAGAGAAGGGATCTATGCTGCTGGTTTCCTTGCTTTTCATTTCCAGTTAAAAATAGGTGGTGCCGTTGTTTTAACTGGGATAGAGTTAATTTTCTTCCTGGTAGCTGGTACATTGTTGTGGTGTGGATTTAGTGAGAGAGTAATGTTGATGTCACGCCGATGTTTTACTTGTTACGAAGTAGTGTTTGCCCTAATTCAAGGGCTTTTCAGTTTTCCATGCTCTGCCAGTGAGGATCTGCACAATAAACTGGGAAGGAACATAGCCAGGATAGCTGACCTGTGCTGGACAAAGGAACATTCCATAATACAGAACACCATACCCACTATATAAACTGGAGGGAGGTGGCCAGGAGGTGCCAGTCTCTGCTCAGGGACAAGCTGGGCATTGATCAGTTGATGGTGAGCAATTATAGAGTGCAGAACTTGTTTTTCTGGTGTTTTATTCCTCTTTTTTTCCCTTTTCTTCATTATTATTGTTGTTGTAGTTGCTGTTATATTTCACTTTATGTCATTATTAAACTGTTCTTAACCCGTGGGTTTTTCCACTGAGGTGGGGCATGTGAGTTAGCAGCTGCATAGTACTTAGTTGCCAGCTGGGCTTAGAACCACAATAGTGGAAACAGATCAAGCGACAAAGTTTTGAAATAATATCATTCAACAGATAGCTTAAATGTCAATATGGGCTATATACAGTACTAATGATTTTTATTCCAGTAATTATCCACAGAATTGTCCACAGTAAATCAGATCTAAGGCATATTGTCCTACCTTGAGCAGTAGCTAGTACTAGGTATGTCAAAGAAACTGCAGAAAACAGGCAATATATTGCCAGGGAGTTGGTTGACTCTGTAGAAGAGTGTGTTTCCAAAAGCTGTAATTGCTCATCATTGAAATTATCTGTTGTGTAATATTTAACGTTATAATTATATATAATTTTACTTTGTGTGAAAGATTTTCCTATTGCTGGTCTGAAATTGCCACTAAATTTCCATTTCAGTGGATGCTCCCTTGTTCTTGTACTGAGAGCATGTTATTTGTTATTGTGATTCTTTTTGTGTGCTCCCACTTAATTGCCTTCGGTCTAAGGCAAACATAGGAGAGTCTGTCAGTGTGTTTCTATTATTTTTTTATCTCAGTTAATTCTTCTGTCACCTTTTTGATAGGGGTAATTAAAATTGTGCAGTGTTCCGGATGACAAGAGATTTTTTAGTTAACTAAATTGCAACACATAGACATGCATAATTTTATTTCTGTTCTATTACCACTGCATTTTATGCCTAGCCCACTAACTTCTTGATTTTTCCACTACTGTTTCCTCATAAATAATGGTCTTTTTGATCTTTTACAGTGTTTCTTGAGTCTATTTTTGAGGTACAATCAGTTTAGAACCCAGTAAAGTGAGCAGTTCCAGTGATTTCCTTTAAAGTGTTCCAAAGAGATTTGCCAGCATTTGGTTTCATCTGCCATCATGTTTTCTATTCACTCAACTTGCTTAAGACGTTCAAAGTTTTTCACAGTCTCTCTGGTCTTGACCTATTTGAATAGTTTTGGAATGTCAGCAAAACAGTTTCCAGATAGTTGATAAACAACAGATGCCCTGGGATGGAACCTTGTGGCACACCACAGATAACCTCATGCCATAGCAACCATTTTTCTTTCTTTTTGTTTCTTATTGCTTCACCATTTTTGATCTGTGCAACTACTTTTTCTCCTCTTCCTTCTCCTCTTTGACCACTTACCTTCTGTAGTTGCTCTTTACTGAGCTTGGACAAAGAGCCAGAGAACTTGATAATTGATGTCAGCCCTCTCTTTACCTGCTATACTACTGCCTCATTTAAAGAAATTTTACGAATTAGCTCCTTTGCAGAGCTCACAATGTATAGATCTCATTTTATTCTAAGTATTTTAAAGGTACCACTGCAAATAATTTACCAGTTATTGAAAGCAAACAATCAGTCTGGAAGCGACTGGATGACTGCCAACTCTTTCATCTAACTGTTTGTGCAACACTGACAGTCCCTCAGCTCTCAAGTATGGCAGTCAATCCTGCTCTCCCATTCAGGACAGTAAAAAACTGTGTGTATAAATGTCCTGTCTTTCAGTGCAGAGTGTTTGCATAAGCACATGGTACTATCACATTTAATGCAATGAACAGAACTGACCACTGAGACACTGGGTTATGGTGGTGTGATTTCATGTGTTAGCACTCACCTTTTACTCTCTTGATTTGAATCTCGCGGTTTACTCCCTTTCTTCCCGTGTTATCTTCATAAAAACTTTACACTTTTCTGAACCACCTGTACAAATGATAACATGTCTTAAGTTATGACAGGAATTTTCACACACCAATTTGCAGCTGTGTCTGGTACATTCAGCCACTCTCTTTCCCCAAATGATTAATCCCAAACAAATCTATCTGTGATCCACTTCCTAGCCTCTGCTCTTTCTAAGGGCCCTGTAGCCAGCTTGTCTCTTACAGCTTGTCGATGTTTGCTTCTCTAGTGCAGATAATGTAATGTTCAGTCTCTCCTGACTACAGAGACTAATCTGTCTGTAAGGGAGCCTTATGTAGTGTATACCAACCAGGCTGTATTGACTTCATTGCTTTTAGATTAGTCTATAGCACCAGATGGCCTTCTGTCTTTTTGGCACTCTCACAAAATGGCCAGTCTTACTCTGCTGCTCCTGAGATGGTATTTGCACATGGAGGATGACGGCTGCATTCAGAAGTCTTCCCTTCTCTGATAGATTGTTTTGGATTTAGAGCACAGACTCCTGGATGCTCAGGTAGCATATCCTGACCCAGTCTGCCCCTTTTAGATAAAACAAATATGCTTCTTATTACAGGTGAAGAATCTAACTTGACTTTTCCACTACATCTGGAAACAAGTGTGTAGGGCTTTCTTTTCTCTCTGGGTATTGACCTAGATATACTGGAAATCAGAATGAGCAAAGATGTTGGGAAGTTAGCAAAACAAGGAGTAAAACTAGGAAGAATTTGTTGCGGACAGCTGGGGATCATTCAGCTTTGTGTGATTTGATCTGATGGTTAATTATGAGCTGAGACAAATCTGCTGTCTAAAAGTGGCTATAGAATAAGTAGATTCATCCTCCTGGAGATCCTGTCAGAGAGACCACTCCAATGACAGCTCTCAAAGAACTCTAATTTCAACCTCTGTCTAGGAACATAGAAGCACAGCTCATGACATTGTCCCCTACAGCTGTCCAGATGCAGCAGCAGCTCTTTGTTTTGCAGCTGTTAGCAGTTACAGCAGCAGGTTACAGCAACTTTGGGCATCTCTATTCCACAGAAGAAAGTGAAATTAGCTCTGAGGAGGATTCTGCAATTATATGTGACAATTACAGGCCTTAATGATGACGTGTTCTGCCTATGATTCTCTAATCACAGCTGCATGTTCTTTTGCAAATGTTGAACATTCCTCCCTACCCACCGAACTAGAGAGACATGAACTCTAGCAAAGAAGATAAACAGGCTAAAAAGGTGGAGATATAATTTATGACAAGGAATTTGTAAAAATGTAGAAATCAGAGTGCAAACTTCAGTTTTCCCAGGAGGCAAGATCTTGAACTCTTGCACCTTGCCTCTTCAGTGACCCTTACCTCAGCAGTCCTCCTTTTTCCAAAATGACCTCACACTCGTTGTCTGGTCACCTTCTGTAGAACTAAAGTGAGAAAATAAGATGGCATTAGCTCTATTAACACATTTGGTCAAGTGAAACAGAGAGATGAGGAGTCAAGGCCTTGTCATCTTCTGTGCTGAGCTGATGCAACAGGCTCTGCTGGGGCGCTGAGGTCCAGAGCAGTACCTGGCTAGTAACAGTCAAAACTTTGTTGTCCCTGTTTTCACGCACTGTAGCTAATATGGATAATTTTGTGTCTTCCACAGTATATGACAAGACAAATTATTTGCAGTGAGCTCCTTCTGTTCAAGTGGTCAACACACATTTCATTACAGAGCCAGCAACTAGCATATCAAAAGTGAAGACCTGGTACTTCATTAATTCACTTTCCTTCATGTTATTTTCCTGACTGTTCTTTTTTCAATGTTTAGTCAAATAGATCTCTGCTGATTTTAGGGAGAGATAACTAACAAGGTATTCTTGGTCTGAGTGCTCAGTATATTAGCAGATAGCTTATCTTTGGTCTAAGGTTAAGATGTTAGCAGATGACTGTCCTTGTGAGCTTCCTTTCTCCATTTCTGAATGATCTTGAGAAGTTTATACCAGAAAATCAAAATTGTGGATTACTAAACCTCACCTGTAGATTTCCGTCTTTAAGCTTCTGAGGGAAAAGACATTAAAAGAAAAATGTGAAACATTTTCATATCACACAGGAGGCAATAGTTGATTTCTCACTTGAGTTGTCTGAGATAATTCAAATACTTTCAGCAGGAAAACAATCTAGAGAACTGTCTAGCTGAATTCATCCATCATCATCATGCATGGGAATTTCAAAGTGCCCATGGGGTATACAACACCCAGGCAGGGGGAAGTAACTGTTTGAATCACTCTTAAGGCTTTCTTAAAAGCTGCACTCTACACGAAGTCAATGTCATCAGAACATTTTTTCCTTGAGGGAAAGAACTTAGCAGGGAGACTAGTGTTCTAATGTTCTGAAAAGTTCACTGAGTTATTTTCCCTCTATAGGGGCAAAGGTGCTGAAATAACTTTAATTTTACATCTGTGTTTTCAAGTTCATTTGAACATAAATATTGCTGTTTGCCTGTTCTTTCTTCCTTCCTTCCTTTCTTTCTTTCTTTCTTTCTCTTTCTTTCTTTCTTTCTTTCTTTCTTTCTTTCTTTCTTTCTTTCTNTTTCTTTCTCTCTTTCTTTCTTTCTTTCTCTCTTTCTTTCTCTCTTTCTTTCTCTCTTTCTTTCTCTCTTTCTCTCTTTCTTTCTTTCGCCTCAGTTTAGGTAGTGTTCCTGAAGAGCACACAAAAATAATTTGGAGCACTCTTCTGACCACGTGATCTTCAAAAATGGCCAAAAACCTCTCAAACTGTGAAGGGAGAACAGCTCATCCACCAATGAAACTCAAGGCTACAGAGAAAGGTAGTCCTAATTCTCTTGATTATGTGTTTGAATGTGCTCTAAACTAGTCTCTTTCTTCAACTGCATGTAGAAATAAAAGCTACAGCAATCTCAAACAAACAAACAAACAAACTTATCAAAAATATCCATCTTTTGCAAAGATTATTAGCACAATTCAGCATATGCTTAACCCAAGTGTGGAAGGCAACTTCCCCCCTTGTAAGCAGGAGACAATGTTAGTGTTTACAAGACATTTTGGTAGGGAGAGATAAGGGTTGGTACTGAGAGACAGGGATATTATGTGAAACTGATATCCTGCACTATTACTGTGAAAGTTTACTCCCAGCAAGCTACATGAGAAATTTAGCAAAGACTCCTCAAGTTCTACACTAAAAATCTGTGGCATAAATAAATAATTTATTCTTCTGCCAATCAGGTTTTTCCTAGTAAAGGTTCCTCTTGACTGACTGAGACAAAAAGGGAACACGTTACCACAGCCTCAAAATCCCTGTTGCTTAGCTTAAGTACAGCAGTGAGTTGAGAGGACAATGTTTGTGTGTTGTAAGATTATGGAAACTGTGTGCAGTGGAAGGCTGGATGTTAGCTGAGTGAGTGAGTAGACTGAGCAATAAAGCATTGGTGTATGACAGTAGAACACAACACTGAAGGGGTATCATTTCACATCGGCTTCTCTAGACTGGAAAGGCAATGTAGGTTAGATAAAGTTAAACAGACAGTGTTCTTTGCATGTCATAGCCTCAGAGGGAAGTTGCTGGTTGAAGAGATTTTTCTGAATTTCTCACAAGCTGAGTTATTTATTAATGCTAGATATTCACCTCTTCAGATAAAGCCCAGGGTTTTCTGCCTAGTAGTAAGGAGAAATTAAATAAACAGACTTTTTTTCTCAAATCTATCTAAATAAATATTTTAAAAATATATATTAATAGTGTTCCCATGCCAAGATTTTCCTTGGTTTTTTGAGCATTATGGCCAGCCAAGGATCACCATCAATAAGACGACTATCCCTATTTAGATCAACTGGCAAACATAAAACCCATCTGTGTGTTGTTTAACAGGTGCCATTTTAGATCCATGGGGAGCAAAGCAAGCTTTGTACAGATGGACAGTTATTCATTGGACCTGTGCTAGCAGTATAATATTTATTCAGCCACTGCCTGCTTTACAAGCTCAATATTTGAAAAAATCAGTGAAAAATGTTTTTGGTGGAATATTTTCCTGAGAGGGAAATAGAAGGAGGAAGCAAAGGAAATTCCATTAAAAATTGGCTTACACTCACCAACAGTCTCATTTTGATCAAGAAATGCAAGTTCTGGCGAGTGTTCTGGGAATCACTTGGGGCAGCCCAAAGGCTTTAATTATTAACAGAAATACTATTAAACAGTAAACTTTTCATGGAAAGGAAGGCAGTTCCTTCTCCTGACAGCAGTTGTATAAATTGGAATGGGAACTGGCAACTCCCATCTACTATGCCAGGTAATGAAGGACCCATTCTCACCCTTATGTAATCACTTCCTTTTGTTGGTTTTTTTTTTTTTTTTTTTAATTTTATGGATGATCTAGAGAATGGGAGAAGGGTATATGAATAATGAAAAAATGTATGAAAGAAAATTTCAAAATGCATTTTGCTAAGTCTAGTGAAAAACAATTGGTTGGGCTGATTTGTACTGAAGAGGAATACCTTTTGCTGTGGGAAACACTGCAGAGATTCTGTGAGTTACTATGAGCATTCTGTGCATGTACTGAAGTGATCCTCTTGACTGCAGCCTCACAGAAATGACTAAGGGACTAATGTAGTTTTCAATAACAGCCTGCTACTTGTTCTGTAGTCTGTACAGGAGCATGGGCATACAGACATTTTGTGCTGCTTAAGCTTAATAAAGGCATCTCCATGTAAATGACAGTAAGTCTCCCGCACGGCAAAGCAAGAAGTAAGTTCTTGGAGTAAGCCAGATGAAACTGGTATTAGCACTATCTGCAGTAGGTGAATAGTGATTCAAGCAGTAAGAAACTGCCATTGTGGTTTGGATGCTAAATATAGCATTCTTCATGATAAAGAGTGGATAGACTCACAAAACCTAACATCATTTGTTGCAAGACTTGCAGACTTGCCAACTCTCAAGCACTGTGTTGAGCTTCCTGACCGTGACCACTACCTTTTGTCCCTCCATGACTTCTAATTCAGGTGAAAAATAGGAGTGCAATATATAAGCATTACATATTTGATGTTAAAAACTGGCTGTAGTAACAGAGGACGTAACAAGGTATTTATGTTATCTATTGTTGCTTTCAAGAGAGTCATAATTGCTTCAGGTTGATTAAATTTTGAGATGTGATAAAAATTGCCCTTATGACAGCAGTTAAATTTTAACAAAAAGTCAATTGCACTGGACAAAATTAACATTTCTGTTACTACTGTTAAAGTATACCAAAGGAAAAAAAATGTTTTAAGGACTGAGATAAAACAAAAGGACCAACTTTTTCCAATTTTATATTTTTTCTCTAGAATCCAAGCATGGTTAAGTTGGAAGAAATCTTTAAATATCATCTAATCCAACTCCCTGTCATGTGCAAGGGACATTTTTCACTAGATCAAATTCTTTAAAGCCCAGTTCAGCCTGACCTTGAATACTTGCAAGCATGGAGCATCCATAGTTTCTATCATCAACCTACTCCAGTGTCTTACCACCCTCATTGTAAAATATTTCTTGCTTATGGCCAATCTAAATCCACCTTCTTTAAACTACTACCCCTTGACCTATCACTATATGCCTTGCTAAAAATTCTCTATTCATCTTTCTTACATGCTCCCTTTATGTATTGAAAAACAACAATAAAGTTCTCTCCAGAGCCAACACTTCCCCAGGAGGAACAAACTCAGCTCTCTCAGACTTTCCTCACAGCCCTCTGGCCATTTCCATGGCCATGCTTTGGGACTCCCTCCAACAGGTTGATACCATTTCTGTGCTGGGGATCCCAGAGCTGGATGCAGGTGAGGTCTCACAAGAGCAGAGCAGAGAGGGAAAATCACCTCCCTAGGCTTGTTGGCCACCTTCGGATGCAGCTCAGGATGCCCAGGCTTTCTGGGCTGTAGGTGCACATTATCATCTCACATCCAGTTTTCCTCAGAATTTTTTATTGTGCAAATATAGCATCCTGGTGATATGGAAAAAAAATATTCTGCATTAACATCAGGTAGTATACAGTTTATACAGTTTACTAACATGCAGGTAAGGAAAGAGAAAAAAAACCCTGAAAACAACCCCAAACCCCCAGTTTCTGGTGGTTCCCCCCCCCCCCCCCCAAAAAAAAAAGAGAGTATCAAACCACAATAGGAAAAAAATAATGGCTTAATATTCATTCCCAGAAGAAAGCATTTAGCATTAAGTTGTGAAAGTGTCCAAGAAAACACAGTTTACATTGTACCATGAAGAGTTGTCTGTAATAAATTCATCATCCAGGTCAGTCACTGGTGTGCATGGAGAGGGTAGACTCTTAGCATGGATGAGCAAATATTGACCATGCTTTATTCCAGAGTTTTAAAGAAGATCCTGATCAGAATTACAGATAATTATACAGGAGAGACTGTTAAGAAAATAATACAAATCAGGTTTTCTTATAGGCCAGTGAGTCAGAGCAAGAAGTGGAAAATCAGGGGTAACCAGAGGCATTCATATTACGTTTTAGAAAAATGATTTCTGAAAGTGTCTCAAAAGGCCTTGCCTGTTGCTATCATGTTTCTGAAATAACCCTACTGGGCTTTTCTAAATATATACATTCATTGATCAGAGACAGAAAGAGAAACTTGAACAGCACTGAAACAACATTGTAACTACAATAGTTCAGTTTCAATGATGTTAGACATTGCTTTTACTTACACGCTTCTCCATGGAATTCTGATCTGCCAAGGAGCATGCCTACCATGCAGATAAAAGATGGATAGACATGAAAATATATTTTCAGGTAGTTCTATGTTCCTTAGTACAAGGAAGATTGTTGCTTCAGAAAAACATCAGGACCATAGCTTGGCTCTGCTCTCACCCTGCTTTTAACAGCTGCCTCTCCTGCTCAGAGCTCTTCTCCTGTGTCCTATTCCTTTGTTGTTCTACGGTCAGACATATCTCTCCTTGCATGTATTGGGGGAGTCCTTTCTCCTGCTCCCCCTCCTGGAAGGTGTGAGGGAGCCTTGAAATGCTAAATGCTCCTCTTCTTTTTTCCAGGGCCTACTCAGCTTCCTTTTCCTTTGGAGACCATATGAGTTTTTCTCGATAAGCTCCATTGTATTTTTTATCTACGTTCACTTCTTATTTTGTGTTATGAATTCATTTGTTTTCTTTGAGTTTGCTAAGTGCAGCTAGTCTGTGTATGGCTCATTATGTTACTTCTGAACAGCCAGTGCCAAACCATGTCCAGAAGCCTCTGTTAAAGAAGTGGTGTTTTTCTTCTCGTTCTCTTGCTCAAGGAAAGTAATTGAGTTTGTATAATTCGTGTTTTAAATTCATCCAATAAGAAAAGGAGATTCTTCACCTGTTCTTTTTTATCCCCCAAGTGTGAAAATTAGATTTATCAGTTATTAACTTGTTTATTTTTTTAAGGTATCTAGCTTTGTGTCACTGTTGATTTCACTATTTGCAAACTGGCTTTGTCATTTTATTGATAGCACTTGAGTGAAGAACTCTCTGATAATATATGCAAACTCACAGCTCTCAACAAGCTTTACAGCTCCGTTAATGAGGGGATTAACAAGAGCACTGCAATGTATTTAACCTGCGGCACTAGCTCTGTTTCAATAAGACTTCAACAGCCTATTAAATGGAGTGGGGGCTCAATTAACCCAGACAAAGGCCACTCTACAGAACATGGCAGGGAGGACCACAGTTAGCATCTGCCTAAGCAGCTTGTTCCGAGCTGGAAATAAAGAGGGTGACATGTTCTCGCCCCGAGCTATGATATAACTGAAATGGTGATTCTAGTTCATCTGCGTTGACTGAATAGGTGCCGGCATTGAAACCCACCACTATCTCGCCATATGACAGTTTGTAAAATCCGAGTGCACTCAACGGTCACCCAGAGCCTCCTGCCTGCGAGCACCGAGGTATTGTTCCCAGGGAGCTTTCTCCAGCACAAGGATGCAGTGCCGGCATGGTGTTACGTTTGGACAGTCAGGGAACATCACGTCAGTAGATCTTTCAGGGAATGTTTTAACAATCTCCTGCCGGAGAGGGATTCGGCATGGAGGTGTTACTGGTCTTTGTGTAATCTGATTCTTTCATTGGAGGTTAAAATAAGAACTGGAAAATGACACATAAGCAGGGTGGGAGAGAAACAAATTTTTTTTAGAAATGCAAATTGTACAACAGCAGCACACCTACATTTCTCAGTTTTTGGTTAAATTTCAAGCGTTTGTTTTAAAAGATGTTACTCATACTTATGGTTAAACTTGTGTTGACAATGCTTTACTGGATAAAGTTCTTATCCTTCCCTTGGTTTTGGGATGAGAAGAATAGATTTTTGCTATTCCTAGGGAAGAACTATCTGCACAAGTCAGCTATTCTTTTTTTTTTTTTTTGGTCATCTAGGTTTAGGTTTCTCAACACATATTGTTACAGACCACAGGTTTTATCGAGAGATGGTCACTAATGGAAGAACAGCATTATGGTGGTCTTATGTGCCCTGGTGTAAGAATCTAGAGACCATGTTGCAATTATTCGCAAGATAATTGGAAATAATAGAAACCAGCTTTTTTCTTCTTCTTCTATTGGAAAAAGTAGAAAACAACAAAATTTTTAGCTAACAACCAATCAAAAAAATGCAAGAGGAATAATGTCTACTGCAAAATTTGTTAGATAGACAAAAAAGATAGGGGACGTGAATTAATACCTGGATTAATTGTAAATCCTTTCAGAAAACACAACTCTTCTCAAAAGAGTGCAACAGTTTTCTTTCATTTCCTCTTTACCTTAAAGAATGCTCTATGTTCATTAGAAAAAAAGGTGCTCATGAATGTATAAACAAACTTGTTATATTGCATATACCATAACCTGGTGACAAGGACCAATAGTTAGTAAACTTGCATTGTTAGCAGAATAGATGGAGGAACTAGGTCTACCAAATGTGGAAGAACCATATGGGCTCTGTCAAGTGCATAAGTGAGTGGCAAGTCCACGGCTTACCTGGAATTAAATATATATAAGCCATTTCCAGGTTAAAGAATCCAAACTACATCTGTTTTTTACAGATATCGAGCATGTGGATTCATCTGCCTCATTTTCAGTGATAAGCATGTATAATGCTTTTTTCAGGACCATTTGTTCTAGTGCTCTGTACATTTGGTTTTACATGACATTCAAGGCCACAAAAACATAAGAATCCTCCTCTTTTATGCAAGTCAGTTCCAGGTTTATGTGAAGTCTTAGATCTCAAGTCTTCTAAGGCAGAAAACATCTGCATTTCTAATGCAGAAAACAAACAAAACACAGTTTTTTTGTCTCCCCTCCAGAGATAATTAAGAGACACAAAAGAGCAGAGACCCAATTACTTTTGTTTTGAGGTCAACTTTAAGTATTTCTGATTATCATAGTAAGGACACGTGCTGCTAATTTTATACTTTTATGTAGAGGCTAATTTTCTTTCCTTGGATCTGTATGTTATTACAGTTGGAGGATAAAATATGTGAATTGCCATAGCAAAGTATTGATTTGCAGCAGGGAAAAATAAAGGGAAATTATTAAATGAACACTAGTTTTCTGTTGGGATGTATTTGCTTTACCTTTTTAAGTCTAACCTGAGGGTAATAGGGCATTATTGCCTCTAGTCACATCTAACTGGACATGCCTCATTGGTAGAATACATGCATTATTGAAAGTTCTAGAGGCAATGTTGTTGTTTTTAGAGGAGGGAAAATTGGAAGAAATTATGTCATCAAATAATTAGTAACTGCATCAGGCCTTCAGCAAGCCTGTTATGTAGTTTCTGCAGACTTGTGTGTACCTTCTTAAAGTTTATTTTGATTCATTGAGCCTTTGGCACAGAGAGGTCCCTGTTGTGTTGGAAATGGTACAAGCAGGTAGAAATCAGGATACAGGATGACCAGAGAGGATGTGATTCTGGTGTTAGTGATGGTCTAATCCAACAGGGCGATTTTTGATCCCTTTTTCCTATCCAGTGTATTCTCCCCAACAGTGACAACAGCAGATACTATTTGGGAGCAGCATGTAAACCTGGCTACTCTCTGCAGTCCTTTCCTTTTGTGTTTCCCCTCCATCCACAACTGCTGGATAAGGGATGTTAGAGAATGCATCACTGCCTGTTAATGTTAGTGTCTGCTTATGGATCTACTGTCCATGTATTCATTCAGACCACTTTTAACCTGATGATAGCTTCTGCATCTACGACTGCCCGTGGCAATATATTCCAGAGGTTCATTCCTGTTGTTTAAAACCAAACTAACTACTTCAAAAATAATTTCTAGGTGGCTCTGCTATTTGTTGTGCAAGCCCTTGTTCAAATAGTTTGGAACTTGCTACATAACCACTCACCTTGTCCATTGCCATCATAAGATTCTATACTGGTCCACCAGTCCTCAGCCATCTGCTGTCCAACTTGGAGTTCCATCCAGTTCAGTCTCTCACAAAGGAGGAGCTCTCTCTACTTATTTATTTGTTGTTCTCCATACTTTCTTGACTTTGCTTTGCTCTGTCATTTTTTTAGGTATGAAGCTGCAAATAGTACTTAAAGAAGTTCTTGCTTATCATGTGCATAATTTTCTACTCATTCTTTCCTTTTAATCATGGTCATTGAATTATGAGTTAACCATAAGATAATATCACATTAGGCAAAGTGATAGGAGAAAAAATTGCTTAGCACACATTGCTACTGCTCCTCTTCCAAACAATTTTTTTTGTCATTTGGAAAAATATACACAGTATAAAAGCAGCAGATAAATCTTTGCTGCTTGTCAGTGCCTCACCAGATATGCTGGCTTTCAGCCAGGCCAATTTAATTGGAATTCAATTAGCATCTTTGACACTTTAAAGCAGTTATTTTTCTACTTTTATTGGCAACTGATTCCCTGTGAGTTTAGCTGCACAGGAATGAAGATGTCTATCAATTTTTCAACTTAATGAATGGCTTTCAGGAGAGGATGAAAATCAGCGTGGTATTGGAGGCGAAAATGGACAAGTTTGTGTATAACAAATAGCAATATTTCAGAATGTCAATAATATATAAATTTTACAAAGTATAAATCATAGGAATAGCCATTAGGAAATCCATCATATCCTCTGCTAAGGAAGAATATCAACATTGTTTTTCCTGAATTCTTAACGAGTGTCAGGGAACAGGAATGCATTGCAATGTAGGCATTTGAATGAGGTAAAAAAGGGGAAAAAAGATGAAATTGAAACTATAAAGGGTAGGGAGAGCTGAAAGAAAATACACAAAAAAAACCCCAATCCACACAAAGATATTTCCCACAGACAATTTACCCATACAATGAAGAATTTTGGTTTGGGGAATCAAACCCACAGTCCCGCTTCTAGATCTTCAGGTGAAAATTGTTTCCTTCAAAGGATCACCAAACCTAGTGAGAGGTTAGGTTGTGCAGCTTTTGACTGTTACAATAAACCAGGAGTTCAGGAAGAGACTGAGAAGCATCTGAGCAAAGAAAATGAACATCTTTCTGGGATACTTGGATAGCTGCCAGCTCACACATTAAGCTCTTTTTTCCAAACCAATTGTTCTGTTGTTTCAAGTGAAAATAGTCTTCATCCTCTGCCTGGACTGCTTGTTTTCCACAAAATGAATTTGCCAGCCTAAATATGTGGGGTTTTTTTTCTATAACTTCCTGATATATCAGCATTTACTGTGGTATATGCATTGATATAATTTATATAAACAGGAGATGATGATGATGGTAGGTAAGCATTACAGAGCTACTGGAAGATACTCAGAAAATGCTGTTTGATCATGTTTTTTGCTTTTTTTGTTGTTGTTTTTGTTTATTAAATGCTACTTTACAATAAACAAAACAGCTATTAATTATTAGCTAATATTTATAGCACTGGACTCTGTTTCAAGGCTAAATGCTGCTAAATGCTGTGAAATCTACAATATAAATGCCCAGAATTAAAGCTATTAGCCAATATGAAAGCTGTAATTATACTATTAATTGTTCATGTCCTGGAAAATGTTTGCAACAGATGTCAAAGGTGGGATTAGGTACATGCCAGTAAAGTCTCACTTATGGATGGTTTTCAAATGCTGTGAATTACTTTATGATTATCAAAAGGATACACATACGAGAAAATGTGTGAATGAGCTTGAGTTTTTCAGCCAAATAAGAAATATGGAAATTGCTTTACTAGATCAGACCTACAGTTAAAGCACAACATCCAGTACCTGACTTCCACTTTAATTCTCTCTTCTCATGGTTTCTCCAGTAACAAGGACCTGAATTTCAAATAGGCTGTTTCCTGTACTTCTGAATATTGCCTCTCTGCAGTTAAGCAGGATAAATAGATTAGGCGAGTGTGTCATGGTTGTTTCTGTGATTCTAATCACTGACTTTACTTAGGATTTTGTCAATTACTCTTGTAGTTATAGAGAGTTTATGTCAACAGGAGCTAGAATGATGATCACTGACCTTTGCTTTTGTGCTTTTATTGGAGCCGAAAGAACTGAGATGGAAGAGGAACGAGAAATATGTTCTTCCTCTCAGCTTCATCAAACTACTTATGATCTTTTGTCCTCATTGAACCTCTATCCATTCTGTGTTCAGAAACTTTTTTGAGTATTTGAAAACATGCCAGTTCTGAATGTTTATGAGAAGAGATGTGAGATCTGTTGTACACAGAAAAGATTTTAATTTTTTTAGCCACTCATCTATTGAATATGAGAATAGATGCTAGCCTATGTACATTGAAGTTAATACCTTAATGAACTTGGGAGCACTGAACATAGTAACAGTAAAAATGAATAGCTCATAGCCAACAATTTTCTCAGGTAGTCTGATGGAGCGGTGGTAATTTGATCCACTGGTTTTTAATGTTTTCTACACATGTATAGACAGATACATTGAAAATATCTGTGTTTCTTAAAGCTGTAGGTGGTAATGTTCATTCTGTAAGTTTTGTGCAAAACATTAGCCACAAGTCTTTGGGTTTCCGCTTCTCTTGTGGGTGCCATGTCATGGTGACCCAGTTACAGATAAGCATTACTAGCTGGAACCAGCTCTGACTCCACTAGGCTAAGTCAAAGTCCTCCACTGTTTTTGGATTCACACACTCAGCTGCAACTTGACATTAGGGAAAAGAGGAGATAAGCAACTACAGGAGGGAAAGTGAGAGGAGGAAACACGTGTGATAGAACTGCTTGTCTCAGAGTGTTTGTGGAGGGCAGTTTGGTCAGATTTGGTACTTTTTGCTTTGTTTTGGCTCAACTGGTTTGCACTGTTGCTATATATACTGCTGCATTCTCTGGCTTTCTGCACCACTGATGAAAAATGGAACCTTGTTTTTTCAAAAGGCTGTCCTGTGGGTCAGATCTGTGCATGGGCTTTTAGAAGGAAAAGCTGAGCACTTGGATTTTAACTAAAAAAATACAGATGCTACTTCTTTCATTTGAGATAAATTTTCTTTGCTCCTGTAACGAGATGTTGTGGTAACTGTTATAAGTGTAGTTGCATGTATAATGCTACCTCCCGTTATTTATTTCTGGGGAAGATGTATTTCTCCATTCATGCTGGCTCCAGAGACATTACTATGCCCACCTAGAGCTGCTCACCGCCAGTGTAATTTCAACTGAAATGTCAGAAAGTTAGTTTGCAAGTTCTTGAATTTGAGTAGTTGAAGGGGAGGATTGAGAGGGGGTGGTGTTGATTGTTTCTTTTCAGAGACAGGTGCTTGTGGTTTTGTTTGTTTCATTGGGTTTTTTTGTAGGGGGAGTTATTTTGGTTTTGTTTCATGGGTTTTTTTGTTTTATTTTGGTTTTTGCTTATATAGATATATAGTCACTCTTTTTTACCAAAGATAATCTGTTCCTATAAACATCTTAGTAAGACAGGGTTATCAATGATGCTGGTGAAAAGATCAGTAGTGGCTTTAATAGAGTGTGGTTAAAGACCTGTATAGAGAACATTGTGATAGGCTTCAGCTCATGTTAATATAAGGATTTTATTTTTTTAAGATATTAAATTCATCCCTATAGACAGCACTTTAGAACCTGATACAATAAAGGAGGCTTTTATTGGGTACACCCTCCATATCATGCCCAAACTTTTAGCTGAACACAGATCTCTGAAGATAAAAAGATGCTTTTCTCTGTCTGACTTTTGCTATGCTCAGTCCTTTCAGTCAGTAGTAAACAAAGGAAGAAAGGACTTTTCCAGATATTCATTTAATCTAAAATGTTAACAGTAGCAGTCTTTCTGCTAAGGAGAAATCGTGGTATTCATTTAGCTCAACAGGGAATGATAAAGGTAAAAATATAAACAGAATTACCTTTTTTTTTTCTTTTGTATTTGTGACAACAGATGTGACTGGACCATCATGATCCTGAGAACACTGAAATACTGACCATAATACTAGTTTTCATACCCTTTTAGCCTTTCTGGGTGGGGAAATGCAGATGTTATTTCTCTGTCATCAAGGGAAAAGAGACTGACACTTCTTAATGTTAAGACAAGGCTGTCAGACTCCACTGGAAATAACGAAGTTTGACAGTTCCTGGGTTAATACTGCAAGTACCAATCCTGTAAATTTCAATTAGCCCTGACAGCAGTAGGGCTTAACGTGATGTTTATGTGAAGTGGTATGTTGGTAGCTTTCCTTCACACTTAGGAGGAAAAGGATGTCTCTCTCCTCCCTTCTCTTGCTCTCTCTCTCCCTCCCTGCCCCCTCTCCCTCTGACACACACACACAAACAGAGTAAGATTCAGCCTTCGTCCTATTCATCTTAATTATTTCTTGAGATGTCATGAAGATACTTTAACTGTCTCAGACTGTCTCTGTGTGGACAGACTCAGGAATCCAGCTATTCAGAACATATATATTAAGCATGGGTGCCTAAATCTTGCCACAAAATATCCTAATTTTAGCATTTAAAATCTTCACAAGTGCTCTACCTGAGCTCTGTGGAGTTCTGGTAAAGGCAAGACACAAACCTGATGCACACCTTCCTCATAAACCAGGTTCTGGTGTAGTCCTGCTGTTGCTTTCCCCTCTGGAAAATGCAGCTTTGACCAGGAGCAGCTTTGCCAGCTGACAATGTTTCATCCCTCCTCTCCTTTCCTCTGTGGTATAAGCCAGTGAAGAGGTACCTCTGTGATACAATGTGATCACAGGTGTGCACCCACTTGGTTTAGATCGTTATTGATGTCCAACTTCTATCAACAAAACACTTCTTTTTGCTATATTTTGTGTCAGTTTCCTGAATGAAATTAGCTTTCAAAGGCAAGAAGTAGTTTTTTAGCTGTGTCCGTGCTAGCACCCTTGCTGATGTTAGCGATGCTGCATGAAAATCACACCTCTAACCAACTCCGCGCTGCACACTGCTTTACCAGCAAAAGTTTCTGGTGCCATCCTGCTGTCATGTAGTCCTCCATGTCATTTTGGTGCTAAATATAGGTGTTATGTGTGAAAATTTTGGCCTACCCGCTGTTCTTAAGAGAAGTCAACAATACACCTCGGTTGGGTAGAGGTTCCTCTAGCAAAGCACAAACATATTACCAACAAAAAGACATCATATCTATGCTTGAAATGACTGCAGGTATTATTTTTTTAAACAAGTAAATGTGACACATATGAAACTGTGGGACAAATAACATGTAGATGGACTGAGAAAGTACTGAGCAGTGAACTTCTGTCAGTGGCTTCCTTGTTAGCTGTCAGGACAGACATTATGTGCATGGGATCTCAGAGATTCCATCAGAACAGATTTCCCTCTGCTCCCACTGAGACAGGTGGGAAATGAAGGTGTTGAGTACATTGGAAAAAAGAAAAATATCTCTGGGGCTGAGTTCTCTCTTATCAATTAAAGACAGCAAAAATGTATTATAAAAACATGTGTTAAAGATAGCAAGAGCCTGAAAAGGACACCTAATTTTTAAGTTCTATAATAAGACTAAAGCTGACCTATTGGCACCCTTTCCACCCTGCACTACCTCTGGTTCTCTCCTGATCCCATACTGCAGTGGTTGAACTTGCTGAACCAATAGATCATTATGCAGCAAAAGTATGAACAACTTAGTGCTGAATTTGCTGAATTTTGAGCTGCTGCCATAGAGTGGAAGTGTAAGGCTGGAAGAAGTGATAGTGGAATGTGCTGGTAGGGGTAGAGCAAGAGGGAAGCAGATCTCTCCTTTAAGGTGATGGCAAGTTGTTAGACATGAGATCTGTCTGTAATTTCAGCAATCTTGTATTTAATTCTGCTCAAATCTTTTTTCAGCATGCAATCTTATCAGTCACAAAACCAGAGAGGTATGCTTAAAATACATAATATTTTTGATAATACAATAAATTTTGGCAATGTTATGTTTTTTCATTGGTCTTGGGCACCAAATGCAGCAGTCAGAAGAAAGATATTTGAGTTGGTCAGCAAGTTGAATTTTTATTTAGCTGAAAATCTTGCCATTCTAGAATGATTCCTGTATAGATGTAAGATGATCAGAATGAGATATCTTTAAGGAACATATTCTGAAAAGTCACAAATTTGAATAAGCAGGAAATGTAAAATTTTGGATTTGAAATGAAGTTATCTGATGTTAAAATAAAAATTAATTTTAAGGCTAACATGGAGCATTTTTTTATTTTAATCTACAGAGTTGGAAAGGTGGAAAAATTAATGAAAATCACTGCTTGCCTGTGGAAACTGTTAAAGAAATGCATTCTTCCATTGGGAAAAAATCAAATAGCTTAAATATTGCTGTACATATTCATTGTGGTATTCTGTGTATGCTTTAATTTATCCTATAGTCTGTCTGTCTTGTATCCTTCCGTTCTTCCTCTTCCCACCTCCCTTGTTACTTGTTAGGTGATTTGCTTAACACTTTGCAAGTGCCTCTTCTGTGCCATGCATATTCAATTTATCAGAGCTTCTTAGAACAGGTGTCCTCAGGAGAGGAAGTCTTTTTCCCTCCTGGCCACACTTTCTCTATACAAAGAGCAAGCTGCAGTAATTGTCTCAAGAATTTAGAGTCAAACAGCAAAGGCAAAGACCCTCTTTTTTGCCTTGTCTAGCAAATGTGCTGATTCACTGGCATTACCTACTTCAGAGAGCTAGTTCCTCTTCAGAAGTTAGAAAATTAAAGTTCCTCACTTGAAATAAGGAAAGACGCTTTTTTTTCCCTCGCTCTTTGATTGGGGACTCCTACTGTCCTGGAAGTCTTTAAGTTGCATTTCTTTTGAGAATCAAATTTGTGGAAGGACACAGTCCTGTTATAGCTTTGCTCTGCTGAATTATTGAAGGTTTTATAATAGCTTTAGTGGGATAAAATCAAACCAACAATGGATACAGTGCAAAATCCAATCCTGTATCTTTTGTAGTTTTATTGTTGTTTTCATGTATTTCACATCCCATCTCCATTTTCACAGACTATCTTCAGGAAGAGACAACCATCAGACAGTGAAGTCGTAGTTAAGTGTGGGGGGAGTGTTCAAGTCAGAAGGAAATTTCCCTCTCTTTGCTTTCACCAGTTCAAAGGTTTTCAAGCCTCTTGCATCCACACTATGCTGCTTTGATGTGCCAATATTTTTTCATTACTCTTCCATGTTTGTGCTTTTGCTTCTGTCTATGGCATGACATAATGGAACATATGACAAAATAACTCCTGTAGGTTCCTGACTCAGATAAGCTTAATCTTCCACCATTTGATTCCAAAGAGTCCTGTGAGTAATCTTGTGTGAAAGCAAGAGTACTCTCTGTTGCTTACTCAGGAGTTTTTGACATGGTTTAACTTTAGATGCCACTGTGATGTCATCCAATTCAAAGCTTTTATACTTTTAGATATTTGCATAGTACAGGAATTCACTGTTCCTCTCCTTTACCTTTTATTTTTCTTCCATAATTCCTTTTCATATTTTCTTGCACATTGAAAACAAAGGAAAAAAGGTATATGAATAGCTAGCATGATGGAAATCAGTTGCAAGTTTTACACCGTAACATTGTCTTGCTTTTCATGCAAGAATATTTTAGTACAAAATAAATCTTACAGGAGGAGAACAAGCCTGGAATTTGTTATATTGGGTCATTTTATAAGAAATCTCTGGTAGCTCACAAACCCCATATATACCCTCTTTCCAAATAATTTCAGGTACTTGTTAGAGCCCTATAGTTAGCCTCATGAGCTGTTCTCTTGTTTGTTCAACTCAGAGTGTCACCTCATCTTAGGCACCAAAGACACTTAACAATGCTGCTTTGAGAACACACTACAGTAGTGCAAAATGTGTGTGCATGTGCTTAGCTTGGCAGAGCGTGAGTTTGATTCTGCGAAGCAATGAATGCTGCTCCTGGCCCAAGTAGCCTTGTCCTCAAGCATGTGTGTTGGTAACATACTTGTTATATATGTGTAGGCTGAGGGCTTCATTCTGGGTGGATGTCTGCACTGAAAATGGGACATGGTAGGCTACAGGATTTATGTAGCTCATGGTTCTTCTCAGAGCTGCAGTGCATGAACAGTTTTGAGAAACCAATCTCCATTTCCATGCAAAAATTTAGTCAGCAAAAATTAGAGACCACTTGTGAAATCATGAACCTTGACAATGCTGTGATTCTCAGTGTGCTCTCAGAGCCTACTAGAAAAGTGCATTTTACATACTGCAAAAGAAATCAGATGTTTCCAAACTCACAGAAACTTCTAAAGGGAATTCCTTATCATAACCAGAAAGCATTTAAAGTAAAAATTGGTTACATTTTCTCTTAGTGATGACCTTTACTTAGAAACAAAAATTGAAAGTAGCATAACTTGTGAACCTTCACTGAAGGCAGGGAAGTTGTTAAGAAAAGAGAGGATATGGCAAAATTTTGAGACCTTTTGAGAGGTGGGCTCTAATGGATTTATTTACAGTGATTCAAGACACTATTGAGCCAAACAACCACTCTACTCTTTGGCTGGAGTTTATATCTTCATTTGTAAGTGACAGACAAAAGTCCTTCCTTGTACATCAGCTCCCTTGGATCTCATTTCAGTTTATGAGTGCCAGCCCACCTCTTCTGGTAAGAGAATAAATGGGAAAGAATAGGGGAAGACTGAGAGAGGTGATAGGTATGAAGGAAAGTAATTAAAGTCAGTACTGTCCTACACCTGTCAAAAAGAAATAGAACAATTATGTGCTGTGAAGATCAAGAAAAATGTGTACTTAGTAATTTTCTTTCAGCATTCAGGGTCAATATTCTTCAAAGTGTAAATGAGCAGTTTAATGGAGAGAATTAAATGAAAGGCCAAGTCCTGTAACACAGCATTATTCTTTCACTTTACCATAACCTGGTTTTAAAGGTAGATGAGTCAGTGCCACCCAGATCTACTGGACTGTTGCCAGCCTTTACTGGTAAGGAACCAGCTTGGTGCTTTCTGTTGCATTCAGTCAGTCTTACAGCCAGTCTTACAGCAAGGAGAAACTGGTGTGATTGGGAATCAGGGCAGTTGCTGCAGTGACTGTCAGCCCCATTTCTGGCCTGTATGGCTGTAGAAGCAGAGCAAGAAGCTCACCAGGACTGTAAATTTTCATGGAAACCGTTCTGCATGAGAAGCACCCAAAAACCAAGTCAAGTGGCATGGTTGTCATGATCAAATGTTCTTTAAAAATACTTTTTTAAAGAAGTGCATAGAAGTTCCCAGGGCAGGAACACATCTAGCTATTTGTTCATTGAGGAAAAATAAGATGCAGTAGAGTGCCTATTTTGTTATGCAACTGTTGATCATGACAGAAATTTAGGAATTATTCCTCTGACAGTATTATGTAGAGACAGACTGAAGGAGGAAGGGCTAAGAATGGGTGGTAAAGTGAGTGACCTGAAATTTCACATTAATGTGAGAGCCAACCTTCACTTTATTCTGTACAAAAGAAGACCAGAGGAATAGAAGCACTGAGGTTAATTTAATCATCCAGAGACGACAAGGAATGTTGAAAAGTTCATAACCCCTTCTCTGAATCACTGTCTCAAAACCCAGTACTCAAGACGTTGCAAGCCTTGAAAACAGGCAAACATTGGTCCTTTCTCATTTTGAGATTTTTTTAAACATAGAATCATAGAATTCTAAGGTTAGGAAAGACCTCTAAGATCAAGTCCAACCTCCTCCCTTTAACTTGTTCAAACTTAAGTGGGTTACACGGCTACCACTACATTTTTTTCTGTTAATGTTTTCTTCCTTTGATGTAGGCAGCTTTTCAGTTGTAAAGAATGAGAATCATTAAGTCATAGAATTACTTAGGTTGTAAAAGATTGTGAAGATCAACTGCCAGCCCAGCACTGCCAAGTCCACCACTAAACCATGTCCCCAAGTGCCACATCTACACATCTTTTAAATACCCCCAGGGATGGCAACGCTGCCATTTGCTGAGTGGCCTGTTCCAATGCTTGGCAACCCTTTCAGTGAAGAAATTCTTCTTAATATCCAATCTAAGCTTCGCCTATCACAATTTGAGAGCATTTCCTCTTGGTCTGTCATTTGTTACTTGGTAGGGGAGATTGACCCCCACCTGGCTACAGCCTCCTTCCAGGTAGTTGCAATAAGGTCATCCCTGAGCTTCTTTTTCTCTGGGCTGAATAACCCCAGCTCCCTCAGCTGCTCCTCATCAAGTTTGTGCTTCAGACCCTTCATCAGCTCTGTTGCCTTTCTGTGGACACACTTCAGCCCCTCAATATCTTTTTCGTAGTGAGGGACCCAAAACTGAACACAGGATTTGAGGCGCAGCGTTTTTTTTTTTTCTTAAAATAGTAGGATTTTTATACAGTGAAATAAAAACCTTTGAGCTTTAGTTCAAAACCTTTCAAATCAGCTAATATGGTGGGAATGGAAACATTCATGTCACCCTTTGGCACCTTTGGTGCCACTTAGGTTCAGATCAACATGTGGCATGGAGACCTTTGGAACTGTGATATGTAACTTTGCCCTGGGCTACTTCAGTTTTCCTTCTGGTCCTTTGATAAGGATGTCATAGAGATGACACCTTTATATAAAAATTGTACAAGTCTCTCTGAGCAGGTAACTCAAGGCAAATTATTTGCTTATGCAAGTGAAATAAAATACCCTCTTCTTTGTCAGTTAAGTTCATCCCATCCACAAATGCTTGTCACTTTATGTCCTGATCTGTGAGTTTTGTTTCTACTCTGCAAACATGTTGATGCAAAAGTTCCTCCTGACACTGTTCAGTCCCACTTGTTTCAGTCTGTGCTGCATGAAAGAGACATTTTCCAGCACCTGTGTTCTCACTGGTGCCTTCAGCAAAGCCCTGCAGATGAACCATTAGAAATACATGCTGACCTTAACAAAGAAGGAGCCGACATACTTCACTCATAAGACCCAGAGAGCAATCAGACAGCATCCCAGTGACATTCATCACAGCTGCTGGCAACAGCCTTTAATTCATCTGGTATTTAACCAGGGTGAAATACCCTGTAGCTATATCATGTTTGTTGGTGTTAGATGAACCCAGCTCATCACCCGCTCACTAAAGTTCAGGATTTAACACCAATCTGTGGTCTGCAGGCAGTTCATCTCCTGCACAAAATACTTGTATCCTCTTTGTCCTTTATTATATTTTCTGTTCACTGTAACCTGTTTTCTAAACTCTCCCCTGCTCACCTGCAACGTGTAATTGAATTCCATTTGCCTGGATTTGGGAGCTGTTCTACATTCTAGCAAAAGTCAGAGATGCAGCCCATCAATGACATCATGAAGCCCAGATTATAGGCAAATTTTCCAGTTTTCATTGTTAAAAGTTAAGAATACTCAAGTGGTGAAAACTGTGAGTGTTTTAGTGTTTGAACACTAAAATGATGTGCCTGCAGCATCCTTTTAAAAAGATGGGTGGGAATGGGACATAATTAGGAACAATAGCTCAGATAATGAATAGTTATGTGTCTCATATGCGTTCACTACTGAGTCTTTAAAGGAATTAATTGGACTTCTTTCAATGTGATTCTGATCAAGGGAAGTCAATGAAAACTAATCAGTCATTGGGGGCTAGAGCAAATCTAGTGGGTATTAAACATGGCCTGGTGCAGTTCTATAGTATGACTTCTCTTGATTTTATGATACACCCTTCTGCATACAGGATGTGTTCTAACTGAATGCTCTAATGCTGTAAAGTGGGAAAAGTAAAACTTTCTGGATTGAATGCTGGTTCCATTGAAGTGTAGAGGCTTCTAATGATTTTTATGAGGCTGGTTGCATGCCCTGTGTAAGTCTAGGTACAAACCAAATTATTGTTCAGATAAATTTTTAGGGGGAAAAAAACGTGTAGCCTAATTTTGAACACTCCGCTTATACAGTTCCATCTGTTTTGAATCTAATTTAGCACTCAATATATCTAAAAGACCTTAACAATTTTTTTTTCTTAAAATTAACCATCTGAGTAAAAAAATATTGACTTCTACTTCCTCCAAAGGCCAGCTTCACCAACTTCATTAGGCTAACTGGAAGCCCTAGACAAGTAATCTTCTTGACCTTGGAAACAAGAACAGGAACACAATACCTGTATAGAAAACACAAGGAGGGACTGGTGAATCTTACATGAATGATGCTAGAGGCAGAAGAAAATCCACATCACTCAGAAGAGGATCAATTATTCCAGGCTATCTAAAATGTTAAAAACAGTAAAGTACATTTTTTTTGGTTCTCAGCCCCCAAATAAGTAGATTTATACAGTAAAATTTGACTACTTTTTAAGGCAATGGCAAGATTTGGTTTCTGTTTCCAAGTTTTTCATCACAGTGTCAAAGGGTGGAAATATTCTCTTCCTATTTTTTTTTCCCCCAGATTAAAGAATATCGAGGTTCCTGTCTGATCATTTGACATTGGGAATTCAGTACATTGACAGAACATCAGGTACAGTGAGATTTTTGTTAAAACCATAATAAAAAATTAACATTGTTAAAAACATGCATTAAATTTGGCAATGTGCCAGCACTGGTGCAAGGTGTTTAATTCTGTGTTCATCAACACTGAGCAATCATCTGACAGTGCTGAATCAGGCATTCTTACTCTTGGGCTGAATTAACTGGAATGCAAGAGATGGAATTCACACTATTCATGGACATGCAGGACTTAATACTGGGTGCCCTAAAATCCCATGTATTGTTTTGTGACCACTCACTTGGACTGTGTTGAGGCAAGAGGATTTCCAGCACTGGGTTGGTCTTTGTATACAGCAATATAACCAAGGCCAAAACAAGCAGTTTATAAACTGTCCATGTGAGATACTTACCTGAATATATTGTCATTATCCGTAAAATTCTTGTGATATAAATGTATCTTTGTGTAGTGCTAAAGGCCCTGAGTCACTTTTCAGGGGTGAAAGTGTTGTTACCTTTCTCTTCATATCTGCTGAAGACATGGATAACAGAGCAGAAATAGCACAACAGGGCTTGCTCCCCAGCCAAATTCACAGCCTGGTAGTTAACCTGAAGCAAAACCAAGGATGCATTACATAAATACTGCAGCACCTGTTCCTCAGGTGCTGTAATCACAGACAAGTAATTACAAATTACTGTTCCTAAGGCGCAAATCATTGACACCCATGGGAAGGGCTCTGTGACCTCTGACAGGAGGGGCATGTGGGCCAATGGGGCACAAAAACTGCTGTAGCTGATCCACCAGAGATAGAGACAACACCATTTGGGCCTCTGCCCTTTAGTTGGAGCCCTCTCTCTCCCCTACACTCAGCAAACACAGATCATTCAGCATATCTATAGCAAGGAAAGATGGTGGTGTTGCAGGCAAACTCTTTGCATCTATGGATTGGTATATTCAAATAGTCCTCTGTGTGACACCTACACAGACAAGTTCAAGCTGGTTTGAGTCATCAGATATAATTATTTAACATTGTGAACATAGAACAGATAAAGCAGTTCTTTGCTAGTATCAGCCCTCCACTGTCTGTGTGTTGACACTTCCCACACTCCAGGATCAATGTTTTATTACTGTGATTTTTTTCTCAGTCTTGGTGTTCTGAAATGACCCTTTTAAATCTGATTGGTACTGCATAAAACAGTACTGAAAGTATAGTGAATTTCAAACACACACATTTATTCTCGTGTGTGCCTGATAGGTAAATTCAGGATGAGAGAGAAGTACCTTCTTAAAATATCTTTAAGTGCACATGTGAAAAGTATGTCTAGAACATGCATTTAGGTCCTGTGGTGTTTCCTAGGCATTTGACAACATGTATGAATATTCTGAAGGCATCATTCACATAAATGAGTGGGATGTGATTGCAATGAAAGATGCAGTTTTCATGGAGATTTAATGTAGTAAAGTGTTGAGTGAAACAATGAAAAAACCCTAAAATGTCACAGCACCCATTTGGAGTTTCTGAAGCTGTATTTGACATTTAAACCAGAATTGGTGCTGGAGTTTCATTTTTAAGAACCAGGACACAGAATGTTAGAAGGAGTTTGTGTAGGTGGTTCATTGGAAGTTCATGTTAAGACCAGCTTCACAACTGTCCTGCTTTCTCTTTGTATTGAAAGGCAAATTGTGTGGTTTTGCAATACCAAGAATTATGGATGATATATTAGTTTGAAGGACATTACAAGGGATAGCAACAGAAGACATAATCATTACACTGGTCATCTTATTGTGATTATAGTCATAACATTTATTCCATGTTCTGATGTATTGACACATAACATTTGCCATTAATTGCTCCTGTTTAATTTTCCAGTTTAACTGCTGTAGTTGCTTTGAGTTTTCTCCCACACAGATGAGTCTGTAGGTCCAGTCATTGCAATGGTGCAGAAAAGCCTACAGTCCCCGCTCCCATCAAACACACACAGAGAACCAGTTAAATTCAGCACTAGTCAGGGATGTTTCCCCTCTGTCTGTCTGCTCTGGTGCAAAACACAGAACGATGCCAGCCCCCATGTCAGTGTGCAGCCACGCAGTCCAGCTTGGCAGCGTGCATCCCGCTGTGGCTGGCCCTGAGCAGGCAGCGCTGTCACTGCTGCCACATCAGCTCTGATCTAGTCTGTTTCAGCCTGCTGCTACAGAGTCACTTGAGGGGATCCTTGTGGGGATCCCAGAGCAAAAACACTTTTTGCTTCTAGGATGAATATTTCTATTTTGGACACAAGAATCTCTCCTTTCCTTTTGTGGGATTTGGAGCAAAGACCACTGGCAGTTGTACCACCTGCTGGATGGAGCTACTGGAGGGTGTCATCTCCCCAGATCCCCTTTTGTGCAGTTCTACTTACAGTCTGGTAAAATATATATACACGCACCAGATGTGTTCTCACAAAACAACAAAATACTACACATCATTACAAAAAAGCAACACTCTACTTCCTGCAAAGAAAGTTGGCCAGGTTGTTCCATTATTTAGGAAGCACTCTTTTTAACCCAGGTGCAGCACATGAATAAATTTTGCCCAAATGCCAGACACATGATGCTTCCTACATTCTTGCAAGATATCCTCCATTTCTTCCCACTGTACTGGAATGCTGAGCAACAGCAGCAGCATGAATCTACCAAGGTGAAAATGATCCAACAAAGCTGAAGCTTGCACACCACAGCTGCTTCACACTATTAAAACATAGATATATATAGATTAAATTGACAGTTGCCTAAGTTTCCTAACTTTGGATGCAGACTTCATCCCTGGGACTACATTAGTTGTTGTGCATTTTACAATAGCAGAAAAAACTGTGGGAACATGCCACTTCAAAAATTGGTAATTTGTAAGGTTAAACTTTAGGCATTCTCCTGTAAATTGTGATCCTGTTAAAATATCAGGGCAAGGGAATTGGATTTGATCATTCTGTTACCTTTTTGTTTGGTGGTAAACAAGAAGGTATGCATGACTTAACAGTTCAAAGTTTGTTTTTCCCAGATGGATGTGCCTCCAAGGATGGACATTGCCTTTGAGTTAGATTTCGCAATTGTCATTGACTGCATCCTTGATTACTGAAATTAAGAATGGCTCAGACTCTTATCTAAGAAGTGCAGGGCGGAGAGCTAGGTAAGTGTTTCTTCCCTTGTCCTATCTCCATGTTGGAACAGGGAGGGGTTTGTTTGCCTAATCAGTCTGTAATCTGCGGGTTTGTTTTGCAAAGGAGCATGTGGGGCTGGTGTCCTTGGGTTCCCAAGCCTGAGGCAGTAGTGCTGGGAAAAATGTAATTGGGGCCCATCCTTAATATGTATAAAGAGGACATAGAACTTTTTCTAAAGCTAGTCATGAAGCAAAGCAAAAGTAAGACAGAAATAAGTGTTTTATTTATAACTCAGTGCACTAAAAACCAGCCAAACAACCCCAAATATAGTCCAGTTCAACCTTTGTTTTATGTCACCATGTTGTACTTGCTCTTCCTTTTCTCAAAATGACAGTTCTGGGATCTTGATGTCGACCTGTGGAAGAGTGATTCCCAGACAGAGCATCTGGCTCCTTGTATGAGTCCTGAGGCAGTTGGTTGTGTTGGGGGCCATGGAGTTGCCTCTGGCTCTGACATGTGGTTGTGTGAGTTGCTTGATGGGGCTCAGTGGTGACTCTGTCCTGCTGAATGCTGCCTTGTTTTGACTTTCCCATCTCAGTCAGTTTGCACTTCTTAATTATTTTTGTAGCGACCATTCCCTTTAGGAGGTATTGCCCTTCCCTCCCAGCTTTTTCTATTCCTACAGCTGGGTGCAGTAAGAGCAATGCTGTAAACATCAGACTCAGCCTGCTGAGGGACACAGCCTTTCCCAGTGCTACGTCTGATAGAATTACTTTGTTTTGCCTTCATTTTGCAACTTAAAACACAATACTTATGGCTCCTTCTTGTCTGAGGAATTTTGAGGAACTACACACAGGAGTAAGGATATGGATGTTGAAGGCATGAGGTTGCAGGGGGGTTTTGCACAAGTAATGCAAGGAGGATTCAAGGATTTGACTCCTGAAGAAGCTTTAGTTGCTAGCAAGGCCAGAAGAAGGAAACGGTGTGCTCTGGGTGTCCTGACTTCTGCTGATCTGGTGTGGGAGTGGTACACAGCACTGTGCAGAACTGAGCCCCTCTGGCCTCAGGACTGGGCACTGCAGATACATCCATACTGGCACAGAATTAAATACAGGACTTCCCTTTAGTAACTGGTGTACAACAGGTTTATGTGCTAATTAGAGTCAAGTCAATGATTTATTTTTCACTTATAGACAGGTCCTAGATGCAAGAACAGGTCCAAGAACAGAAATTTTAATCCCCTTCCCCATCCATCCATTTTCCTAGATCAGAGCCATTAAAGCTGCAAATGCACAAGGAAGGTATGTAACTCAATTACAGGTGAGAAGACTATACCCAGCTGCAACTGATGTGGAAATTGGGTATGGCTACTGCAAATCACTGTGGAATTATACAAGCTGGCATTGAACAAGCAGCAGGTCAAATTAGCCCTGCACTGAGCTGCATGCTGCTGTGCTTACACAGCTACTGACTGAACATGTCTAAATGCAGCACAGCTATCTCTACACATCGGTGCATTTTGCTTGTGGCTAAATCCAGTGGGTACCAAAGTATAGGAATTGCTTAAAATATCTGGTCTGCCTTTCTGCAAGTTTATCATCTCACATCTCAAAGCCCAAGAGACTATTCTGAAGCAGGAGAAAGTCCTGTTTGTAATTAGCCAGCCCTGGCTTGTGTCCCCAAGGCCACTTTACTGCAGACTAGTTCCCTGGAGCTAGAGCCAAACAGTGCTGCATTTGTGCTTTGAGATGGGGCATGCTGTGGTTTCAAATCCTGTATGTTTAATTGCTGAAGGCCATGCAGCACTGCCCCATGAGTATTAGCATGGGACCCAGGAAGAGGCAAGAATTTCTTGGCTTGGGTTCAATTCCATGCTGTGAGGCTGGTACATGCAGAGAGTACAAAAGATGAACAAGAGGCAGCTGGAGGAAGGTTAGGGATGCAGAAGAGAAAAAGGGTTTACAGGCAAAAGCACCTTTATAAAAACAAGAGAAGTATTAAAATAAAACAGTGTAGTAGGTACTTTTAACAAGAAGGACATAAACTAAGTCGGCACCCATTTTCCCTGAGAGAATACCTATCTTTTCATAATGCATAGCCTTGATGTCTCTTTTTGGCAATGCAGCACAGATGTACTGAACATTTTTTAGAAATTATACCCAAAACACTAAATGTAGGGTCTTCCAATTAGGTGTAGACCAGCAAAGCCTGTTTGGTAGAAGTCACAACTAACATTAAAAGTCTGTTAATAGCAAAGCTTCTCTCCCTGCTGTAATTAGCACTGTGTGATTTTGCCTTTTGCTCCTTTCTCAAAAATCAGTTATTTCAGAAGCAGTTATAAAGGTCAAAATATAAAAAAAGATCTAATGGTCTTTCTGTGTGACTATAATTGCTGGCAAGTGGCTTGAAACTTAGATACACAAAGACTTTTTCAGGCAGCTACTCTGGGGTGGGCTTTAAAAATGTATATTGTAAAACCTCATGGTTTCTTTGTCAAATGATTCATTTTCATACCATTTTTGACTGAGCAGAGAGAGACCATCTTTAAGGGGCTGGATTGCCCACCTGGGGTCAGTGCTAAAGAATGGAACAGATTTTTTTATAATTATTTATAAGATGTCTGCTTTCATAATGCTGTTCCTTGAGTGTCAGACGACCTCAGGGGCCCTTGGCCACCCCCCTCCATGTGTTGGCCATCAGTAATGATTCATTCCTTGAAAAGCATGGAGCAACTCTTAAATCAGTATATGTTCCGCTCCCTCTCCATGTTGTCCATCTTCTTTTGGTATGCTCCAAGCAAACTGCTAAGGGCATGGAATTTAAGACTTGAGGTTATCAGGAGCACAGCATTTCTTCAGGTCTCCCTAGATATCATGTATACACTATCAGACTCAGATGCTGTTTTCAATGGAAACATCATTGGCAATATATTTGCGATGGTTCTTTTGATCCTACAGCCTCATCCTGCCAAAAAACTCAAAGGTGCACTCTGCGCATTGATATTACCTCACTCACAGTCTAGTGACTGCTCCCTTCTGCCATAATTCTTATTCATAGTTTGGTAACTCTAGTGGCCCCAATCATTGTGCAAGGTGCTGCACAAATCCCTAGGGTTTATCTAGAAAACATTCTACATTCCAGTTTAAATGGCTTGGCTGATTGACTGATAGTGTAACAATATACTAGGCTGGACAGACCATTGATCCTCATTCCAGGACTCAAATGTTATTGTCACTCTTTACATTTACTGTAAATGCTCCAGAAATGTTTGTGCTCTGGGAAAAAAAAAAAAAAAAAAGAGAAGTGCAGTGTCTACCTCTTTCAAATATATTGGGAACAACAATCTCAGCTAAAAATGTAATCTGAACTGCCAACCTAGCTGTGTCTTCCAAGGACTGATAAGGTTTATAGTCTAAGACCACAGTGAAAGGTCCTCTTGCAAGACTACCTAAAGTAGTTTAAGCATCACCCCATCTTTTCATTAAAAAACTGGATTTGAACAAGCAACTGAACCAGCACTCCTGTTTCACAGTGCCAGCAGAACCAGGTTCATCTGAAGAGCCTCTCTCCTCTGTAACTTCTTGACTTCCTACAGCTGTACTTGCAAGAGAACATCTCACCATGGCTGGGATAGACAAGACAGGATCAGAAACAGCCATAAAATGACTGGTGGCTTTGTCTTGGGTTTTGACCATGGATCCTAAAACTAGCAATTAAGCTGTTCCAAGAATCTAAAGCAGTTTCCCCATAAGGGAGGAAGAGCTGCTTGCTGAGCATGTCCTGGTGAATGGCACCAGCCTACACTAGTTGAATGGGGGTGGAATTTTTGGCATTTTGCCCACTGTCATAAAGTAGTAGCAAGTTAAACACTGGACAAATGTGTCAGACTGCTCTATATATGCCTTTGCAGCTAGAACTGTAAATACTTTAAACTGCAGTCTGCTCTGTACTGCTTGGAGTGGATAAATGCATTGCTTTGGTTATACCATTTTTCAGCTGATCTACAGAAAAACAGGGACAGACAATCCCACCCAAGCAGTGACCTGTAACAGGGACTTGTTGAAAATTTTCCATCAACTTCCCAACTTTTTCATTAAAGGTGTTTTGGCTGGTTGGTACTGTCTGAAGATCTCTCGAAACCTGTCTTTTTCACAGAGCAGAAAGGCTTGTTCACCATCCTTGGCAAAGTCAGCACATTTTTTTAGGTTGTTGGAGAGTGCTTGGAAGGGAATGGGTAGGAAAAGAGAATGAATGCTTGTCAAGGAAGACTGAGATTGACAGGAAAATGCATTCTTATCTGAAACCTGGAGGTGATGTCACATTTGGTCAAGTTGGAGGCACTTTTTTCTATCAGGAGGCCTACTGATTGGAAAGGTCAACAAGCCTGGAATAAGGCTATCTGATTCAATGTCATGGCACAAGTTGGCTTTACACAGAACTGAGGTTGTACATGCTATCTTCTCTCTTTTCTGGCTGCTCTCTGCTTTGGCTCCCTTCTGCAGATCGCTGTGGAGGAAAGCACACGGAGTTCCAGGTGGAAGCAGCCTCAGGGCACAGCAGCAGAAATTTGAAATAAATACACCACTAGAGGGCAACTGCTCGTTCTCACAGCTGGAATGGAATCTTGCTCACAACTGCAAAATGTCAGCACAGCATTTACAGCTAAAAGTATAAGGTCCTGGAGCTCAGACTGTTTTTTTCTTTAATGAACAGATCCTTGTGCTTTGTGTCCTCAAAAGAAGAATACACTGAAATGCATTAATCAGCAAAGCTTAAGATGGTATGTCAAACTCTGCAGGTAACCATGCTATAAGGTTTGAAAAAGATCATCCTAAATGAACAGAAATGAATGTTTGCTTAGTTTTCTGTGGGTTCAGAGAGAGCAAATGGGATTTGAGAGAAAGAGGGAGGAACTAAGTTTGCCTTCTGCCCATATGAGTACACTTGGAATTAATGTGTATAGAGATGCTGAAGGAAGTCAGGAGAATGTTTTCACTGTCTAATACAGTGGCCTTTTTTTGCTATGCTCTAGGTCTTCCTGAGAACTAAAGAATTACATAATTTTAAAATTTTAATTTAGATGTGCTCACTTCATGGGTTTTGTTGACTGTCTTTGCTTTTCTAAGTACTGCATGTGGCTGTGGCTTCACCATGGTACCCTAGGTTTTATGAGCCCTGGGGAGCTCATGTGGTAGCTGCAGAGCATTCTCTGAGCCACACTGCAGCAGGAAGACCTGCACACAACTGGCTGGAGGTTAGTCGGGCACATCCCACAACACATCAGTGTGGCTATTGATTCACCCATGTTCAGTTGTTTTCCCTTGTGTGTAGACTTTCTCTCCTCCTCTGAAAGAGGTCCCAGCGCAAGGTATCTCAGTCCTTCTCATCAACACTGCCATCTCCAGAGAGGAGTGAAAGGATTTTATTTCATCTCTAAAATAAAACTCCAATGGTCTCCACCTGACAGATCTGATTCCAGGTTAAAGATAATCCAAACTCTCCTGTCCAGTCCTCTCCAGGCTTGCTTTCTGCATGTAAGGGATGATAGTCTTGCACTAGTGCAGGCTAAGATTCATCCCTTCCTCCACCCTTTCTGAGCAGAAATCCTCAGATGTGCCATACTGTGCCAAATCCTTTACAGTGGTTTTGTGATGTGAGCTAGTATCTGCTGGAGATGCTGAGCTGAGACGTGAACTCGTTTCACAGCGGGCTCGACCTGAATTCCCCGAAGTGAAAGTCTCGTCCTTTTACTCACTGAACTCCCTCTTTTTGTACTTAATCAAATCCTAAATCCTCTGAAGTGAAAAAATGCACATTTTGTTTTCAATGACTTGCTGAAGCTGAATGCTTCTCACAACCAGCAAGGCCTATGAAACTAGTATTTATTAAGGATGAGTGATTTCTCACACTTATTCTGTTTCTATCCAAGACTGCCGACTTGGTCCACCTGGGTTTCAGAACTGAGATATCACATTTCCCACGTCTCATGCCTTCTCTATACTTGTCCTGCATTATTTATTAAGGCACTGAGTGCTCCTGGGCTTCGCTGTCAGGCAGGGTCAGACTCCTTTGGGCTCACCTCTGCTGCAGCAGTTTTGGAAGACTGCTGCAGCAGCCAGTTTATTGAGCGGAGTGGTCCTGCAGCTGGTGCTGCAAATGGGAACTTAAAAGTTACTCAGTGGAGAAACTCAGAGGAAACTGGGAATGAAAACAGAAGTGAGGAGCTGGGGTCTGGCTCTGCAGGAAGATAAGTGATAGATTAATTAGTGTCTCCCTCAGAGCTGTTTTGGCTATCAATTCTTTCAGGGCAGGCAAGGTTGCAATATCTCTGCTGGCAGCAACACTCTTGATGACTGAGTTGATCAAATCAGTGTCAAACATTTGGACCTTTCTTGCAAGGTTGGGCTTGTAAAAGAGTTTCAGCAACTTTTCCATCGAGGCATACCAAACTGGCTCAGATGGAGGGAAAATGCTATTTAGCATTAAAGATTTGTTGCTATTTCTAAGCTGCTAATTGGATGCCCTTCTGAATCATACCAGATCAAACATGTATGCGGTTAATTAAGGCTGTAATTTGGAAATTTCTTGTGCTACTTTTTGTCCCAGTGAAAAAGAGTTGTAGTGGCGAGGCATGCATGGACACTGTTTTCCCTACAACTGTGTTATTTCTGTAGCTTAGGAGGAGCAGTGGCTGATTACAAGAGGAGAAAAGGGTAAACAGGCATTAGTGATTTGGAGGAAAAAGGCTCTAGAAAAGATTACAGAGCTGTTAATTTTCATGGTTTCTTTATTTTCCAAGAGATAGGCAGTGTAGCCCAAATCTCCCTGAGCTGGTGAGGAGAGTGAGTGCTCCATTAAAGCCAGTGTTTGGATAAGATCATACTACTTATCCAAACATATCCTTTTTTTGCTATGCTCTAATTCTTCCTGAGAACTAAAGGCCCTACTACACCAAACTGCTGCCGGTGGCAAAAGAAAATGCATACATGTGGTTCATCCTTGGACTGCAGAAGAGGGGAAGACACTTACTAGATCTTGCAAGTCAGGTTTCATATTTTAAAATTCTGGGTCATTTCATTAATTAAAAAGTTATGTTTTTAAAATTGTTTCTAATCAAATGCGCTGTGACACTGGGAGCTGGAGTGTTTTTTGTCTGAAGCCAATATCATCTATCAAAACGTGCTTCATGAAAACAGCTGGATCTCATGTTTGAGTCTTCATAACTGAACTGAATGTTTAGACTGTCTTTTTCCATCAAATGTGTGATTTAACAGTGCAGAAGTGGATGAATCTAGGACAGTTTCTGAATTGCAGATTTCTGTACTAACTGTCTGTGAAGCAGGAAGAGAAAGAAAAGACAGACTGCCAGCAGAAAAGTACAATACTATTACAGCAAGCATACACTGCATTCCATTTGATGGACAGCAGAGTCAATTCCCATAGAAAAGGGCTGGGATTCATGTGGATTACTTCCTCATGAAATGTGCATAGAAATCCAAATATTCTCTTCTCAAACATGTTGGTTGCCCTTCTGTTTTCTTCTAGTCACTTACTAATATTAGAAGCCAAAAACTGTGAAACCAAAGTTGCAGGAAAGGCATTGTGCATTTGCAAAAAGAAAACAAATTCAGCCTATGCAGGTCCATCCTACAGTCTTTCCTCCTGCAAAGCTTCCCGTGGCCCTGTGTGTGTCCGTGTGCATGCCCACGTGCGTGGGTTCCTGTTTGCTACAAATGGCTCTGTCCCTTTTCTTCAGGATCTGTCAGAATGAGCGTCTGTACAGTGTTCAGCTCTGCGCTTGACTGAAAGCTTGAGAAGTTAAAAGCTTTTAGAACAGTCTCAAAAAAAAAAAAAATCAACAACATGCACATATAACTAAAAACACATGAGAGATGAGAAAAAGAGAAATAATGCAGCATGAAGTAACATTTGGAACCTTTCTCTCTTTTTAGCAGTTATCAGAGAGGCTCAGCAAGAAGGGGACCCCTGGAATCCACAGGGTCCCTCTCAGAAACACAACAACAGCTGAACAGTGCATGAGAGCTGAGGCTTCAGGGAAAAGCTCCATGAAAAATAAAAGGAAGGGAAGGAAAAAAGGAAAAAAAAAAAAACCAACCTGTTTTTTTTTAAAGCTTTGTACAGATGCAGTGACAATTTGATGAGTCCTTCTGCTTTTTTTGCTGTCATGCAAATTGATAGCCTGCTCTTGGGAAAGGTCTACAGTGGTTGTGAGGATCTTATTGTCTGCTTGAAGTTACAAGCTGGCTGAATAAGCTACAAAAAGCAGCATTGTGGAAAAGCGAAAAGGTGTTTGACAGTGTCAGGAATTCTGTGTTGCTGGTGGCACAGGCACTCAGAACTAAGGCTCATAGGCAAATTCACAGCATTAAGCAAAATTTCAGTGGAACCAATGTAATGCCAGTGCCAAACACACAAAAAGACACTAAATTTTGCCTCACATGATGGTGAGAGTATTATAATACTGCATGGTTTTTTCAGGCAACGATGTGCTGGTTTGATTTGCTTTCTGGTTTTTTAACTGCTGTGGGTTGTGTTCTCACGGTTTGCCCTGCAACCACAGGGATACTTTTTGTATTCTTTAGATGAAAGCTGTCCCTTCAGCTTCTTCAAGAAGAAAATTGAGAGTGTGGCCTTTAAGAAAATGATCAAATGTGACAAGTGTTGCAGTAAAGTCGCAAACAGTGAACCAATTTTTATTATGATGATTTGGCTTCTTATGGATAAGAACACTGTTGCACTTCTCTTTTGCTTGCTCTCTAAGGACTTATGTGTATAAACCCTGCCTTCCTCTGTCATACCAGCTCTTCTCTGACCTCAAAGAGGACAGCTAGACTTCTCAGGCATGGTTTGCTAGTGTTGCCTCTCTTGCCTTACCACCTGTCAATATGGGAATAGATTCACTGCAGCATTAATGTGGATGAACATCTGAGCTTAAGCTGCTGTAGAGGGTGAGCAGTCACAGTGCAAAACCAGTTACAGCCACTGCGAGGGCGTATGAGGATTTGTCCCCTGAAATTTCTGAGTATGGTAAGCTGAAGTGCTTTGTGACCCTTTCCTAGTCCATCATGAAAGGGTTTCTCTTTCCTTCCCATCTTGTCACAGAATGCTAGGGAAGATGTTGGAAGACTCTGACTATCTGGAACAGTTTTGTCTTCATTGCAAAGTGAGAGGGTTAAGAGACTCCTTACTGAAGGTTTTACCAGGGAGTTCAAAGCCTAAGGTAGGCCAGGGAGGCTGGACTGAATTACCCCATGTGTAACCTGGTAGTAACTTTCTTGGCAAAGGAGCATGCAAAATTAGAGTGTGAGTTAATTCTGCAGCTAATACATGCACCTATGAAAAAGTGGTGGTGACCATATTTTACACTTTATTTATGTGGCTTCTCTTTTGGGGAATTACTGTATTAGTAGCAAAATGGTGAGAAATTTATAGGGAAATACCTTGGTTTGTTGGACTTGAGTACTTTGAACCTGGCTGAACACCAAAGTATTTTCATCTGCATGTTTTGGTCCAGAGCATGTTGGGTCTGAACTTCCATTGTCCTGAAACAAAAGCAGTTTTTTACTGCTATGACAAGTAAATAAAAGAGGGTGTAAGACAGGACTGCTCTCATGTGGTAACATTTCACACCCACAGGTGTGACAGGTGTAAGTGACTGTACAAGATGCAGGACCAGGGAAAACCAGGCTGGTTGTTATTAGGTCAAAGCCACAACCCATATCAAGGCTCTGAGCTTGTCTCCCCTTGAAAACATTAACTGTTAGAAGTGTACAATAAAGCCTCAGTGGAAACTCAGCTTATATAAGCAAAAAAGTTCCATTACAAAACAGCCTCTTTGCAAGAGTTCAGTTTACATATAGGAACATAAGAATGAATTTGGTTTGGGCACCTGAAACGGTGGCCTATGCTGATCAAGTGAAATATTTTGAGGCCATGAATTAATCTGCTGCTAGGTTTCTCCTATAAGCTCTCTAGGGATGGACAGTGCAGGGTATGACTGGCAGTTTTCTAGTACAGAAGGCAGATGAAGTGTAGATAATGTTTGCAAGAGAGTTCCCTTGGGACTTTAGATGGCCACATTAAATAAATAAGCTATGATGGCAAAAGGTTGGAAGTTCTGCCCTTTTATTTTCTAGCTTTTTGCCAGCATGGGTTTTTCAACTCTGAGCCAGCACAGCTACACCAGGAAAACATTTCAGAGGAACCCAGATGCATTTTCTTAGCCTATGTAGGTAAGACATCAGAGTAAGGCTTGCAATATTTTGATTTCAGTACAGCAATCTGAAAGTTCACAAGGTGAGGAGCACTTCTCACCAAGAATATACACTGCAAACTGTATTTGGAAATAACATTTTTAATTAAAAACAACATTTCTGATCCTGTTGGCAGTAGCTATGGGGCATAAGTGAGGATATATAATCTGACAGGAGATGTTTGGAATCTTGATGCAAGAGACTGCAAACCAGTCTCAAGCCTGCTTGAATAATCAAATTAAGAACTTCCCTTCTTAGGCATACATTTCTGAAGTGGCACGTGCAGGTCTAGCACAGAGCACTCATTATTGCCGATAAAAGCTGACCTCAAAGGCTTTCCTGTTATGAAAATTTGTAAATATGCAAATATAGACCCTTTATGTAGATCCTTTGTGTAGGTCCTGGCTGTAGTTTCACAATATACCATTTTTGGTGGCACAACCATCTTTAAAAGTTCTGGTTCCTTCTGGTTCCCAGAGCTTGTTCTTGTCTTTGTGCTGCAGTTATCTCTCTGTGGTGTTGCTACATTACTTGAGGATCCAGGAGAAAAACAAACCAAACACTTTTGTTTTTAGTTGGGATTATTTTACAGATCTACTTTGCAGCACAGTGATAAGATGTGTGGCAAACTGCAGCGTGAAGGTGGCAATACTTCATTAAGACGTGTATTGGGAGTGGGATTGGATGTGGGTGGGATTGCCTTCCACCATCTTTGTGATGGAGGCAGGGTCTTGAGAGACTGCACAGTATTGAGGAAAGTCTGTCACTGCAAGTCCCACCATAATCTCCTTGACTCTAGGGCTTGCAACCCCAGCCCTGGAAACCTGCATAGGAGTGCCTTGCTTGGCCATCCCCAACTGCAACCCCATTCTATCCAATCTGAGAAAATGGACTTTGGATCCATTTTTTATGCTCTTTCTATGAATTCGAGGACCCATGGGCTGCCAGGCCTTTCCAGTATAGCTCCTGCTTCTGTTGGGCTCACAGCATCACGTCCAACGGAAGCAGTGGCACTCCTGCTATGGGCACTGCACAGTCATCACTGCTTTTTGAGATTGCAGCCCAGCTTTGGGTATTGCCTGCACTGATCATACTACACAGAGCCTCACACTATAAAAAAGAGGGGACCTGTGTAAGATTTGAGGCAGAGACTCATGCAATGTAAGACTGGACCAGCCCATGGGCAGGGCTTGTATTTCTTATAGTGACCGGTGGGAAGTAAGGGACCAGGACAAGAATCTCTTCCCCATCCACTGAGGCATGTGGCTCATCATGTTCCTGCTCCAGGGAATTTTGAATAGGAGGCAGTGGGGTGTCTCTCTGGTGCAATGCAACACCAGAGGAAGGGACAATTCTTGGGGAAAGGGCTTGTCCAAGTCGCAGTCAATTATCCCACACATCCCAGCCAGTACAGGGGGCAGGGAGACATCAGGATCAGGCTGCTCCACCAGTGCCATTGAGCAAAACATGCGTGATACAGCCTCAGCCCTTGGTCCCCCACACGGCCCCTTTGATGAAGAGACATTTGTTTGCTCACCCTCCCAGCGCTTGCATGCTCACTTGGTGACTTCACTGCCCAAGTACCTGGCAGCAGGCATGCCCCCCTCTGGCCTGTGTCCCAAGAAAAGGCCATCCAGGCCTCCCTGTGCATCAGGCAGGCAGCTCCAGAAGGAAAAGACATTTTACATCCTTGACAGTGTGACTGCAATTTATTTTAATGTTGCTGGTTTGTCTCATTACTTGTCATGCACCACACAGCACAGTGAAAACTAGAAAGCAAGCTGAGTGCAGTAAGTAAAGGCAGTAAAGCAGGATCTTGCACATTGAACTTGGTTCCTCATTGATCTTAGTGCATCTTGCCTTGCCAAAACTAAAGCAAAACACAGTTCTGAGTGGCTCTGAATGAGCTACCAGCATTTTGCCTCTACAGAGATTTTAATCTCTAAAGGGACATGCAGCATTAGGAAGGGGTAATATAAGTGGCCCCCAGTTTAAAGGCATTTTTGGTTCTTTTTTCATCACTCACTCCAGCAGTATTCACCAGTGGAACAACTGGGTCTGCTGCTCTCATTCAATGTTACCATCTTTATTGAGTATTCATCTCACTTCTGTCACTGTAAATTAGAGGCTGGTTTATTCCATTCAGCTTCCTATGCCTGATTCAGAAAAGCTACAAGAGTCACAGAGAAATCTGAAGCTCTCTTAGCTCCTTTGGAGTGTGTCACCATAAATCACCCCAGCTAAAAGGCCCTGTGCCACTTTGTGCTGCCCTCTCTCAGTTAATAAAATGCGTTAGATCTTAATGCCTTGGGGCGAAAGGATGAGTCTAACGGATCATGCTTTATCTATTTCAAGACACCAGGTAAACTGATAGTTCTGCATTAATGATGATTCCTCTAGCTTAGTTCACACTAAAGAGCCACTGAAGAAATAGTTACAGTATTTTTCATGGCTGTTCAATGCCTTCAGCCAGTATTTTTCATGGCTGTTCAATGCCTTCAGCCTCTGCCTCAAAAATGCATAAGAAAGGAGGACAGTAAGTTAAAAATCACATTTTGTAAATGCATAAGCAGACATCTTCCACACATATTTACAAACCTCAGAGGAGTATTTCCCTTGGCTTTTTTAGGCTTTCACATTCACCTTTTCTAGCTATCCTTGCAAAAGGTAGAAAAGATATTTCATTGCAAAGATCAAAAGAGGACCAAAATCTCCATTTGATCATAGGACTTGAAAAATCTGTACTAACAGATAACTTCTAAACTCATTAATTAATACTAGAGATAAAAATTGCAAGGTTTGGCAAAACTGATAAATAATGTAAAATATTTTTTACATTTTCATTCTGAAAGGCTATCAGGTCAGACCTCATTTCTGTTGGATGCTATGAAAATATCAAAGAAAGCTGTTGACAATTTAAAAGATTCTCCTAAAAGAGATAGAAAATGTTATTTTTGGCATCATTTAAGCAGCTCTCTAGAAAGGCAATCCAGTGTACAGAAGTGTTCACAGATAAGACTTCTCTTTTTATATTTTATACAGTTTTATATTTTGCACAGAAGGCAAAGTGCAAATTAATATATATTCTCCTGACAGGTTTAAACAAGTATCTTTCTTATAGCAATAAGCTCATTTTGCCCCTGAACTGTTAACCAAAATAAGTGACAGAGAACAATTAAACCATTCATCTCAATTTAGGGTCCTAATGCACACCCATGGTTAGAAGAACCCAAGTCTTTAATTTTCATCAGCACTCATTTTTAAACGGTTTAATGCTCCCTCAAGTGCTAAAGTATGAATCTTCACACTTGTGAGTCACTGATGTAACTAAACTGTGACTTTGGCATCAGAGAGTTTCCTGGGAGTAATGCAAGCTGGGGCCATGAAAACATCTGAGTCACGATTTCCAGGGTAATTCTAGCCCACCTTTGTAAAAACTGAACAAACTCCCACGTTCTCCCTCTTTGCCTCACCAACAACCCCCAGCAGCTCCCTTTGGTGGTGACTGGGTGGTTGACGACTCGCTTTGGGGTTTTTTGTCAGAGTGAAAATTACTCACTGCTCCTGCCTCTTCTGACAGCATCAACACTGGCTTCCATAAAGGTGTTAAAATACGTGTCTTCCTGAGATAGGCAAATTCCTCTTGACAGAACATCCTCAACCAGTGGATGTACAGGTGAGTGGAAATAGGAACAGGTACAGTTTTGCTTCAGGTCTTAGGCCTGATAGCTGTGAACACCTTGTGTCTCACACTCCCTCAGATAGATATGTGATGTAAAGGGCTGTAGCTACAGCCTCAGCTGGACATTTTTAGAAGCAAATGTCTGTAAATAAGAAAAGATGGAAGCTCTAAATCAGTACATTAAAAATATTGTCTCTGGCATCAGTGTAATGAGCTAACTACTCATTTTCTCCCAGTAATAGGGAAGAAAATGAGGGGGTATTTTGTCCCATTGAAACAAACAATAAAAACATCTTTCATCCATGCTCTTCAAATTTAGAAAAAAAAAACCCCAAACCATCATCAGTAAAGTTGAAGGAAACAGCTTTCCTTTCTTTTGATTTTTCTCAAGTTGCAGTTTCTGGAGTCTTCTTGGATTACCTGGGTTAAAGAGATGACTATCTAGGCTTTGTAGTGGGGTTTTTCTTTGCATCAGAGGTGTGGGAAACAAACCACAAGGAAGAAGGAGATAGGAAGTCTAGGTGCAAGAAGGTGAATATTGTCCTCCCAATGGCACATCAAACCTCACAACTGGGATGCAGCACATCCTTGGCTGTTCACACTTTCTCCAGAAAATTGTTTTTCTGGAACAACTGCTGTTAGCAGCAGCTGGGACTGAAGCCCTAAGGTCCTGTCTGGAAGCAGAGAAAACTGTGGTCCACAACTGCCTTGGGAGCCATGGCACTTCTAGCCCAGGAGGTATTACCAGGAGCAGACAACAGCACCCCATTTTCCCACTCCTTCCAGCAAATCACAAGTTCCTCAAGGGGTTACTCACCCAGATCCAGCTCTCACTGGAAGTTTTCCTTTGGAAAGGTAGATTTGAAACATTCACTCTCTGACTGGCACTCTTGTGTTCAGACTCTGTTTCTTGACAGGGCTATGGCTGCAGCCTGGCAAAATAATGTTCCTATCAAGTATGAAAATTAGGGAGGAAAATGCTCTTGAAATAACTTCTCCTCTCAACTAAAGATATGTAATTGTCATTAGCAATTGTAGAACTAGTCACTGTATATGTTACATCCGTTATTTCCTCCATTTTTTCACACTTATATTAAATATATCTGCTTATGAAAAGATAACGAGCCTAATCTCTCCCACTTTCTGTCAGAAAGTCAGGCATAGCACAATTATATTGTACCAAATCTATACAAATAATTGTGCAGTTCAGGTTATTAGCAATAGTTTTTGTTTTGTTTTTTTTTTTACCAGAGCCTGAAAATTATTTTTGCTGCTTTCAGGAATGAACCAGTACTTAAACTCTCCTGAGGCTCTTCTGAAGGATTTAGCCTCAGTATTGTTGTTTTGGTTTGGGTTTTGCAGAATGAGTGACTAAAGAGATCAATCTAAAATTACGGTCAGATAAGAGAGTTCGTTATGAAAATAGTTCACAGAGTTATCTCGATCTGACAAAGAGTTACATACAGTCTTGATGACTTCAGTTGCACCATGTATGGGTACAGAGATCTGATTTTGCCATATTAACCATAAGGACCAAAGAGTTCAACCGAACTTTCTCCAAGAGCAATTTCTGAAGGACATAGGTAAGCCTGTTAATTGACTGGCTTTTTGCTTGCACTGAGGTCTTCACTGGCCTAAACAAATCCCCTTCCTTTCTAGGGATACCACTTAATTTTTTGGGTTTGTGTCCTTTTTGGCTGGGTTTTTTGATTTTTTTTAGTACTCAACTGCTTGCATTAGGTCAGTCAATTAATTTTTTAAAAAGCACACAATGAACAAACCCACACAAACAACAAAATATCTAAAGGAAACAATTATTCTGGGAGATGCCCTTAACATTTTCCATGGTCTGACATCTAGACAGTGGCTGGGCAAAGTACACAAGTAAATTTTTTTTATTAATACTGAACAAAATTGATGTCCAACATTAAAGCATTTATTTCTCTGCAAGGGCTAGCCATACAGAATTGTACTTTGTGTTTTGATTGATGGCAAATTCCACAACAAATAGCTTAATAGCACAATAAAATTGATTGCACAACTAAAATAAAGCAAAACGTTGGTTCTCTATAGGCTGCAAATGAAGTTAATCAGAATCTTCTGTGGACTTCAGGTGGGGACCCGAATTTGCCAGAGAGTTAAAAATCTTTGGATGGAGATGTTGGCATTTGGCTACAATCAAAAGTGGTGCAGAACACCTGGAGACCAGTAGCAGCAGCTTTATCTTACACCAGGTAGCTCATTTGCCTTTCTGACTAGGATGAATGAGGTGGTCTCACAGAAAAATAAGAGACAGCATTTATTCCACTGAACCTTTTCCCGTGATTAGCACGGCGAACTGCATGAAAAATAAGCCTGCTTACAGTGCTGCTGGGGGAAAAAGAAGTTATGCATGGTGTCTTGGCTGATGCTTGCATGTAGCAGTGCCTCCTGTGGGACTGTACCATTCGTGCCTGCTCAGCCTCCCTTGAGAGTTACTTGCATTTAAATGGTCCTAGCGTGGCTTTGAAAATAATATTTCTTTGAAGAGAATTATATACTTATGTCTTCAGTTGTTTGTAAGACTACCTTAGTAAGGCAGTAGAACTTGAGTAGTTTTATTTGGGCAGTAATAACCCGCAGGACTTCTACCAGCCTCCTCTGTTTTCCAAGTCCTGTGCAAATACAGGCTGATTAATCACACTGATGAGCGCCCGATAGGCCATAGTGTTGGGGAAAGAGTGTTTTGTTCTGTAGGTGAAAAAGAAGAAAAAAGAAAAGAACAAGGTAATGAGCCATTAAAAACACAATGTCCATTTACTCCCCCAGTGTCTAAATAGACTGAACCTTCAAATAACTTACAGGCACACCCAAATCTGCATACATCGGTGATTCAATGAGTTTTGTTCCCTCTCCCGGTACCTTCAATCTCAGTTAATTTTTCCTCATTGTCTTTACATTTCCTAGTATCTGAAAACTTCAAGGGTGTGGAGAAAAATAACAGCCCAGGAATTCAACTTCTTTTCCACCTGGCTGTTAAGGTAATCACCGTGCTGTTGTTTCGAGAGGAGAGCCAGACGGGCTGGAACAATAGCGTGTATAAACTTTCCCCATTCACCTCAAAGAGCTTCTGTCCTAACACCTCATTAAGATGATTTAAATGCTAAAGCTGCCGTTTTGTTGTTGATTATCATATCTGAAACCTTCACCTAACGTATTTAATTAGTACAGCTGCAAGCCCTGGCATGTCTTCATGGGGGAGTAGGTTTCAAGTTTAAGCTATCTAAAGACTGGAATCACAAGTCAAGTACTCCTTAAGACTGGTGGTCCACAGCTGGCTTTGTCAATGCCTATAGTCTTTTTTTTCTACTTTTCTTTTTTCATTCTTGTTCCATAGACATAATTTTGTTTTAGCCCATGTTGAATTTGTACCCACATAACACTTATCATTAAGATCACAGCTGTATCCTCGCAAGAGATAGTAGTTAACGCTTTCATGCAATTCAGTGTGATGTATAATTTTGAAGAGTGAATTTCTTCCTCTCTCTTTCCCTCCAAAGACGCAGTGTAATAGGCACTGCTAACTTCCTCCTCCACATCTTGTTAGTGTGATTCGAGCTCAGTTAAAATGAGGGTTTATTGGCATGACAAGCTACACAAGTGTCACCAAAGTGTTAGGGAGAAAACAATCATGCTGCTCTGAACATGAACCAATGGCAAGTGCTTCATAATACAACCATCAAAACCAATACAAACGTATCAAAATACAACCATCACTCAGAAAAAGGAGGGATGATGACAAAGGAAAGACTCAGGAGCTGAGCCCTGAGTCCCAGCTCTGTGGATTTGCTGGGAACCCACCGAGGGCAGCTCTTTGTGAGTGTTGAACTGTGACTACCACTATTGGGATCTAAGGGGGCCAGGGGAAGGGATGTGTAACACCTGCACTGTAGTTTATGAATTCCCAAATTGCAGTCAAATGCCATCTATGCCAGCATGCTAAAAATACCTAGCTGAGGCAGTTTAGGAGACTGAAATTCATTAGCTGTCTTTAAATAAGCAGATGGACAGATAAGATCTTTACCACACTCAATTTTCCTGTCCTATAAGCACTTTCTTGCTGGATACTCTGACCATCTGCATTTCTAAAAAACAGCACAACTAAGGTAGCATGTGTATGCTGTCTGAGAGAAACTACTTGTGATAATTCCAGATGTTTACTTCAATACCTTGCCCTTTTGGCCCCTTGCATCCCCAAATTGTTTAGTTTGCATTTAAATATGCATAGCACATTACCTCTACCTGCAAATGGCACTTTACTGAAATTCAAACATAGCTCCTCTGGCTCAGAGAGTCCCTGCACTTCTCATTGCTGGAGAAAAGACGGATGTTTTGAGATGCGTCACTGCTACAGTTGGAGAGGGACAGTGGGCTTGGTGAACTTAGGTTTGAGCTGGCAAGACCATTCTTACACTTTGTGTAACAGTGACAAGCACAGGTGAATTTCCTGCTGCGACTGAGTTCATTCACGTTTGCCTAATCCCAGTTTGACTGTGCCAGATGCTGCCTAGGCTGAAGTTTGAAACAATGGTTTAGCACAGCTTCTTGAGGTTGTGCTCCAGCATAAGGTTTTCCTCATCTATAGGTACTGTGGCCACCTGTTGTTAGCACTGGCCAGTTTATCTAGTGTAAACAGAAAGTAATTCTATTCAATCTAATTGTCAGCTTGTCTGTTGACCATTGCTAACAGACAAACAAAATAGTGTCAGTGACCAAGAAGAATATTTTTAAGAGAGAGAAGTGGAAGGGGGAGGAATGAAGCAGATTTATTAGGCTCTATATAGGGACCAGTAATTCCTCTGACATTGTACACAACCAAATCTTCAAATACAAATGATCTTGTATGTAGCTGTTTTCTTACAGTGAAAGACTTCTTCATGACTAGGTTATCTCATCTTTCTCTTCCCACAGGGACCATGTCAACCAACCCCAAAAGAAATAAGCTAGCTGTTGTCATGGTCTTATAGCGATCTTTTCCATTTTTCCAGCTCACAATGACAGACTCTAGCCTGGAGTTTAAGCAATGAACCACACATGATTGATTTCACATGGCTGTGAAAGCTTGTAGCATGTACCACTGACATGACTCTCCTTTGAATTGAGTAATGTGGTAGCTGCAGTGCTGATATGATCTCTGCTGAGCTCTTTTATTGTCCTCCTTGAAAATGCTCCTTCAAGCTCACCCTTATCTACCGTGCAGTTTTCTCGGCAGTGTAAGATATATTTTTACCTACTGGACTTGAGAAGTAAAACATTTCAGTGGGAGCAGCTTACTTCAAGCATAAAGCAAATTTAGAAAAAGCCCAGACAAACCAAGAAACTTGGTTTGTTTAGTCAGCTGCTGTCACATAGGTTGAAGTTCACCTATGACAGCAGTAGTTGAGGAATAACCCAGGAGGATTTTTCTTAAGACTGTTTTCACTTAACTCCCACAGATCTTGAAAGAGAATTAAAAAGGAATGAGCACTTTAAAATAAGAGTTTAATCCTGAGGGTTTTTTTAGGATGGACCCAAAGTATGGTAAAACCATGCTTAGGCTAGTTCCTAGTCATTAACACATTAGGTACAAATTTCTAGTCCTCACTTGTGTTGGGGACCATCTGTGTGAGTAATACCTTGTTTGACTAGAAGTGGTCCTTGGGTGACTCAGTTTTCATCAGTATGACTAAGAATCAGGTCCCCAAGCACTGAGGAAAGAATTTCTTGTGTGCACAACCTTTATTGAATTAAAGATCACCAATTGCTAGTCCTGCAACAAGAAGAGGTTCCACTATGTAGGTGATTTTTAAGGAATTGCTTCTCTTCTGGGGAATTTCCATTTCCCCATGCACTAACATATGATTTTCTTAGACTAATCTGAGAAGAAAAGCTGGTCCAGGAAGATTCAGACTACCACATTTGTTTATAACCTAAGAACAAAGCAGGAAGTACAGACCAGTATAAAGTGCAGAAAAGGGATTTAAGGTACATCTTTTATGGTATAGAATGTAATTAAGAAGTAGGTAATTTTAGAGATATGGTTTTTTAAGGGAAGGAGTAAATCAGGGGAGGAGAAAGATCTTTACATCTCACATTTCTTAAATAATTATTTCCTGTAAAAGAGAGGAAAAGACTAAATTTACAAAGAAACAAAAGAGAAACTAGAGTGGGCAACAAGATGGGGAGGAAGGAGAGCTTTGTGGTTATAACACGCAACAAGGACCAGCTCAGTAGATCAGGGTTCACTTTCTTGATCTCCCAGAGCTTTCTCATCTTTAAGCAAGTCACATCTCTGTACTTCAATTCTCCTTTTATGCGAAACAGTGGAAAGCTTCATTTGGGCTGAAATCTCTTCTGGGCTGGGCTTCTTCTTCACCTATGTGTACCTATTACACACAGCACAGTTATTTTACAAATAATACATTCTAACATCCATAAATAGTTTTGTTGAACTTGTATGTGCTTTTGTGGAATTCTTGTTATAGACTGGCTTTTGATCATCCTGTAACAACCTGATGGTGTCATTTTTCCTAAGCCCTCAGTAAACTCTCTCATGAAAGTGGAGAACTTCCACAGAAACGGATGAGGAAATACAGGAGGAAGTGCAATTACAAACACATCAGCAAACATATCCAGTTTTTGCAAGATAGGGATCATTTATTTCTCTCCTGCACCTCCTGGAGTAGTTTTTCTAGGTACCAATTAAACCTTATCATTATAAGAGCTGCAGCTCAGCCTTATAACACCTGTCAAGGTATAGAAAGGGAAAGCAACACCCTCCATTAGTGAACAGGTGGAACTGAAGCACAGGCTGAATTCAAACTCAATTTACCTGGGAACTTAGCAAAAAAACCCCAGGAATAAGTCTAACTCTCTTCAGTCTGTGCATTCCTTTACTCTATAGAAGTCTACTTCAGCTCACCTAACTTTAGATGAAAAAACACAGATGCAATAGCAACTCCCTGTGAATGATGGAAGGAGTAATTTACACTAACATCAAAATCGCCATCACTGGAGGAATGTCTATTTTTTCACTGAATATACAAAGAACCTCAATGAGATGTTTGAAATTATGTAAGTAATTTGCTATACCATTTAATTTTTTTTTGTTGCATAATTCTTTCTTCCTCAGAAACATTCTTTGCTACAGGGCAGTGGTGTTAAATGCCACAATTTTGACTTAGACATTGATGGTATTACTTTCATTTTAGTAGTTTAAATCACTGATATAATTAGATGATTTGTCAAATCCCAGACCAGATATATTCTGAGCTTGGGATGCTAGACAAGTGAAGGAAAAGACCTTGAAATACTTGATTTTTTCCCTTCCCCATGAATCATAAAATATTCTGTTATGTAAGTTGGAAATTTTAAACATGTTGTTGATTTTGTGAAGCTACTTTAAAATTCATTAATAATTAACTAAAATAAGGTGGCAGGAAAAACGTAAGAGTCAGAGAGAGAAGACTTGACCTGATGTTACCAATATCGGGGAAAAAATTTAGCTGTGTGCCATGCACTGCCTCACACATCCACTGTGTTCTATAGAGGTCTCTTGGTTTTAAGGTAGTCTAGTGCTGATAATTCCCATTTTCTGTTTATTTATTTGTTTTTCTTACAATTATTTTATCTAAGCTACAGTCCCCCTGCTATCAGAAGCATTTACTTTCATTTTCACTTCACGGCACTTTGAAACAGGCATTAAAAATGTCTGAATCACTGCAGGTACATGTGGCTTGCTTTCAGTAGTGTGTAGCTGCTCTGTTAAAAGGAGAAAAAAATAAGGTGCTATAGTTTTGTATCTTAGTGTATCCCTTGATGTAGTTTTTCATCTTCCACCAGACTGGTTTTACTGTTGTTGATATCCCTATGCAAAATGTAAGATGGAATAAGCTCACTGTGGAAATAATGGCATTAAATAGAAAAGCTTCTTGTAAATGGAGAAAATTCCTCATAAGGGAGACTTGAAATATTTTAAGAGTGTTTCTTGGAACAGCAAACTGATGATATTAAAAAAAAAAAAGGAAAAGCAGAAAACAAATAACTGGGGGGAGGAAGAACAGTGAAAACTGGGCAGCACTCTATATACATAGATGTATAGTATATTTCCAATGACAGAAACTTTAGGTGTTAGTTAAGATAAGAGTTAATAAAACAGCACAACTCCATTTTATGTTTAATACAGAGAATTTTATGCTTTATTAAACAGAGATTTTTCTAATAAATGCTGATGATCAAAGTAGTAGCCAGTAAGACAGCACATTCATCTCTATATTGATACTACAAAACAAGAGGCAGCCTAAAACATTTTAGCTTCGATGAATTTTCACTACATTTAATCCCTTTAGGCAACAGCACTTTCTCCAGCTTATATTTGTGTTTCAGCACAGGCTGTCAGGAAATAGCCATTTGAATGCATTTCTGATAGATCATCTCTAAGTGCATCTCTAACAAGATTCATTTACTGCTAATTCTAACTGAAAACCCTTCTCCAGATTCTATATAATGTTTATAAACAACATGCCTTTCATTTTTTAATGAACAATCTCCTAGTTGTCCCAAGTGTAGCTTCATAGTGCAGCTAACCATGCGCACCTGGGATCTTAGTCTGGGCAGTGGGCTCCATGCTGCTCATGTAGGAATACTCCCACTAAAAAAAACTGGACGAAGAAGTTGCTCCTCCTTGGTATAGTTTGGTCCTGTGGGGCTTCACCCAGATTTCCTGGCCCTGCAGGAACCTGGTCTGCTCTGGGAGACTTTGCTAACAAACTGGTATAAAACATGCCTGGTGTTGACCCGCAGGGAAAGTCATGGACAGGTGCTGGAGGAATTCCAGTGGGCTGGCAGGCAGGTTTACTGCAAAGTGAGCAAGTTGTTGACTTGAGTGAGAAAATGAAAGCAAACTCTTAAGTTCTTCAGTGGTATTGTTAGCTGAAAACACCAAAAACATAGCTAAGCTCAGGTCACAGGTTTCTGTGTGCTAATGGGGCTGCATGGGGGACAACTATAGAGAACTAGACTTGTTTAGCTCTGCAACCAAAACATGTAAATAATGGTCAGCAAAACCCCTGAACTCTGTTCTTAAAGCATTTTCTGCCCCCCACCCCCCAACAGTACCACAACAAAAACTGCAAATCCAAAAGTTTAAACTAAAGACATGAGAAAGATAAAAAGGGAAACAAAATTACTCTACAAATACTGCCACGTGATAAATCTAGTGAAATCAGTGTGCCGTGTCAGTGCTTTGCTTAATTAAAGAGATAAAAGACCTGATGAAAACTTTTGGACTCTGAATTGTGTAATCCAGTGCTTCTAGTCCTCTGTTGCTAGAGTTGACTTATCTTGGTTTATGTCTAAACATGTTTCTCATATGAACCTGATCAGCATGAACCTGATTTCTGGGTTTTTCTTTGAGAAAATTGTTAATCAAATGCTATTAATGAATCTGGCTTTGTTAGACTCTGATTCCAAAGGACAGCCACAAGGTTCCTAGTACAAGTGTTGTGTTTACTCTGCAAGGTTTAATTTTTTCAAAGAAGTGGTGAAGGTAACTTCATCCTGGCAGGCTTTTCACTGGATCAGGTATTGTCTATCATGTTGTGAGCAATCACAGCCAACACAGCAATGTACCACATATCCCGGCATCCTTTGAATTTGAATGGGGTAAGGTTATGGATATGTACAAATGGTGGGGACTAGCTGGTGATTTTTAGGTTCACACTATATTATGGGCACACTATTTCATTTGTCCATGTCCTGTATATTACAATGTGTTATTTACGTGTCCATACACCAAAGTGGGAACTACTCTGGTTAAAGTCAAGAGATTAATTTTAACAGATTTAGTTAAAAAGATGTGCATTATATAGATCCTGCCTTAAGGAAGGGATATTTTAGGTTGGTGGAAATTGATGAGAAGCAAATTTGCCTCCAAATACAGCATAAGCATACCCCCTACTAGAATACGGTACAATATTCTGCTGCCTGCATGTAGACAATGCAAAGGAGGCTGTTGATAGCACCTTCCAGTGAAGCACTTTTTAATCAATTCTTTAACAAAAGAAAAGTCAAGAGCTACTTTGTTGTCATGTGTATATGTACAAGTCCTTAACCTAACAAGCAAACAGCTAAAAAGATTCAGCACTTGAAAAGGAAAGCTAAGTAAATTCAAGATGGAAGATAAGAAACACATAAGATGTGTTTCTTAGTTGGTTAAATCGTGAGGAGAATAAATGATTGGTGGAAATCTCTGGCAGCAGTTTTAGACTTTCAACTCCTTAGTGTCTTTATATCAAGGCGTCTCTTTAGAAGATTTGCTTAATCAAGCGAGTGTTCCTGGGGTGAATTTAGATGTAATTCTGTGAGACTCTGAGTAATATATATAAATAATATATAGGAACTTGTCAGCTGGATGAATAGCCTCATACTAACTTTTGCATAGTGTGGAACCAGGTTTTTGGACAATTTGGTTGCATCTGTTTGGAAAGACCACCTGACATTTACTTCAGTGAGGGATTTGACCCATGCCCCTCTGCAGCTCTGCCACAACTGAATCCAAATTCTTATCTAGAGCATGAAAACTTAAACTCTGGCTTGGAACAGGCAGAGATTTAGTATGGTCCTGTTTGTGTAGATGTAACTGTTTGAAGACCCTGTGAATATTAGGGTAAAAGTGAGAATCAACATCTGATCTATTTGATTGACAGATGTATCACGATTTGCTGTGACTACACAGGGCCATTCCTGGTCATTTTGCTTACAGTGATGCCTTGGAATTGCCTTCTGCTTTGACAGGAACATGCCATTACAACCTGGGGTATCCCACTGTACACAGCCTATATGGAGCTGCATCCCCATAGGCACTGTATTGGCCAGGATGCAGGCTGTGCATCAGCTCTGGCCTGTGCTGTATTGGCAAATAAGGGCGTACAGTTTGTCTCTGGGACAGAAATATTTTGACTTCATATGCACCAAGGTCTTATCCACTACTGTTGATGTATTGATCAACACAAAATGTTGTGTAATGAGGAACAAGGGCCAGGTGTTTGAACTGGGCATTGAAGAGGGGGAAAATTTTGTTTCCAGGGAGTAGCTCAAAATAGAAGTGAGGCTACTCTGCTTGGCCATATCACTTGCCCACTGCTGTGCCTTGAGCAGATGAAGGTACAGGTCCTTAATGCAAGCTGGGGACTTGTGTTCATCGCTTCTTAATCATCTTATTCTTTCTGTTCCATACTAGACAAAGTGAACATTATTCTTATTTTATCATACTTCTTGTGCCTTGAGAAAGCAAACTCCTGGAAAAGGCCATGGAGATGGAAAATTACAATAATCATGCCTGGAGAAGACAAAAGTGTAAATAAGACTTTCAGCAGAAGTGTGACTGAGATAGTGTTGAATATAGGGCAATACAGTGAAAGTGTTAATAAGCAGATTTACAAAGATAGGAAATGTGAGAAGCAAAGGTAAGCTCAGGATCAAAAAGAGCAGATGCGTTTTGTTCTTCAGACACAAAATGGCATCGAAGACTTAAAACTGCCAGCACACAAGTTAATGACTTTTCCAGAGTGGCCATCACTAGGGTGAAATGGAAAACACAAGTCAGAATTATAGTAAGATTGATCCTTGCAACAAGGCAAGCAGAATCTTCTTAACTTGAATTAATATACTGCTAATGGATATACACCTGTATATAATAGATATTAACAAAGACTTCTGAGTGATGATAGAATAGAAAGTTTCACTAACCCAGCAGAGGATCCCCATAAAGAATTTGGTGTCCTGCAATGAGACATTTTCTTAAAAAAGTTCTTGATTGGCTCTGTTTTCTGGATTTTAAAATATCACTGTATTTTCTGATCACTTTGCACTGCTTCAGGTCATAGTGAAGCTGCTGCAATGTCTAGGGGTGTTGATAAGGGCAGCCTGCACCTTCAGCAGAAGAGACATCAAATCCCTGTGCTTGGAATTATGCTGGTATGACTTTGTGTGCAGGAACACAGTTGCCTGCACAAGGTCCCAACACAACCAGTATAGCATTTTTTTTCCTGTAGGATCAGTTTCCCAGTCTGTTTCATGACCTTACAAAGAGTATGTCGGCTTAGGTGATTGAGGAGAGTTATGAATAGTATTTCTGGATTTCTAGCCTTTGCTGAAGCAATTGCTTCTCCGAGCCTCCATACATTTCCAGTGGGTATTTGTAATAAGGCTTTTGATGGGGTCCCCTAAAACATCCTTCTCTCTAAATTGGAGAGAGATGGATCTGATGGCTGGACTGTTTTGTGCACAAGGAATTGGCTGGATGATCTCATTCAAGGGCTGTAGTCAACCTCTCAGTGCCCAGATGGAGATAGGTGGGTCCAAATGGTGTCCCTCGGGGATCTGTATTGGAACCAGTGTGGCTTAATATCTTCATCAATGACACAGACAGTGGGATCAAGTTTGCCCACAGCACCAAGGGACATGGTGGTTTTGACATGCCTGAGGGACAGAGTGCCATCCGGATGGAAATGAAAAAGCATGAGAAGTAGGCCTACATGAATATTTCAAGGTTCAAGGCTGACTGCAGGATCCTGCACCTGGGTCAAGGCAGGCTCTGGTATCAACACAGGCTGAAGAATGAACATATTGAGAACAGCCCTGCTGAGAAGGACTTGGAGGACTGGTGGATGAAGAGCTGGACATGATCCGGCAGTGTGTGCTCTCAGCTGAGAAGGCCAACCATGTCTTGTCCTGCCTCCAAAGCAGCAGGGCAAGGGAGGGGATTCTGCCTCTCCACTTGAGTGAGATCCAACCTGGAACACTGCATCCAGCTCTGGGGCCCCCAACATAAGGACATGGACCTCCTGAAGTGAGTCCACAAAGATGATCTGAGGGCTGGAACACCTTTGCTATGAGGCCAGGCTGACAGGGCTGTTCAGCCTGGAGAAGAGCAGGCTTCAGGGAGACCTCATTCCAAGCTTCCAGTACTGAAATGGGACCTTTAAGAAAGATGGGGAGAGAAACTTTTTACCTAATCCTGTTGTAATAGGACAAGGCACAACGGTTTTAAACTAAAACAATGTCAATTTAGACTAGATATTAGGAAGGAGTTTTTTATGGTGAGGACAGTGAAACACTGGAACAGGTTGCCCAGAGAGGTGGTGCATGCCACATCCTTGGAGGTGTTCAAGGCCAGGTAGCATGGGCCTCTGAGTAACCTTTTCTAGTTTAAGATATTCCAGCTCATTGCCAGCTGGTTGGAATAGGTGACCTGTAAAGGTCCCTTCCAATATAAACTATTCTATTTTTCTGCATCTAACCAGATATATCTGACTTTTTTTTTCACCTAGCAGCAGTGCTACCCAGTATATTCAGGCTAACCAAAACTGATATGTAGCTACTTTTATAGGCTAAAGTTGTGCTTTAAGATCTGGCTTATGAGTGGGTCAGATGGCTCAGCAAACAGTGGTATGTAGTGCACTATTGAAAAAAAAGCCAGCCCTAGCTAAGCTGCCCAATATCTGACATTATTCTCAGAGAGGGATCTGTTCCCCAAGGGTCCTTTTAACTGTGGTCATGGTTAGGCTATTAAATTGCATAAATTGGTTAGGACATGAAAGGCTTCCGGGATACCCCAGATTTCCTTTAACAGGGCAACTGAATGTGGAAAAAGATTCAGAAGACGGTCATTACAAAATTAAATTATATGTTATATTGGAGATTGCTTTTAGTCTCTGAGTATCACCTGTCGAGGGTGGGAGTTTGACAGTCACATTTTCCTATTTTTAATACATTTTTCTCTCCCCTATGTGAAGCCACACTAATGGTGGGCAAAGCTGACAGAGCAGCCAGGATGGGGGAACTTGAACTTGTCAGTACACAAAGCACTGCCAGATGCACGCACAAATGGAAACCTTGCTTCTAACAGTCCCCCCTGCTGAGACTCATATTCAGTATTGCCTTTTATTGCCATGAGTACAGACTTGCCTGATAGAAAGTGAGCTTCAGGTTTTCACAGCACTTTTTTTTTCAAGTGGCTTGGGTGGAGATCACAGAGGAAGTATGTGACCCCCTTCAACCTTATTACCACAAGGTATCAACTGAGATAAAACCTAAAAAGGGTTGTGCCAAGCTTCCCCAAGATTCTCATACAGAACAAGACTTTCAAATTTAGAAAAGGGACTTTCAGCTCGGAAAGCAATGAATGAGGAGCATTACTCCACCACAGCCCTTTCCACCCCCTACCTACCCGAGCAAAGAGGCACAGGCAATTCTTGAGGTCCCAGAGCTGTAGTATATCAGAGGAAGAGTGAGTGAATTGTGGTTGGACAAAGTAAGAATGAGATAAACCTACAAGGGTGTTGTACAAATTATGTTTGTCTTTGAGTTTAATCATAATGCTAGTACCTGTAGAGGACTAACTTGAAGAAACATTTTCTTTTAAAAGAGGCAAGGAAAGGCCAGTACCTTGCTGGGGTCAGTGCAAGGTGGGCAGCACCATTTCCCACAGATTCCTCTCAAAATGTTGTCATTTGAGACCCAACTCCATATCCACACAAATCACATATTTCTCAGTGCCCTTTTTGCAGGCTCCTGATCTCAGGGGCAGAATGCATCTGTGGTGCTATTCTGTCCCTTCTAACTTCCAAGCTGCAACATTCCCACAAGTGCTGTGTACCAAACTTGCTGTGTGTGGACAAATTGAGAATAAATACATATTTTCTGACTCCCTAGGCTTGATTCTTCCCCCCATGGATTTTTGATAACTCTGTCTTAGAATGACTATGACAAAAAAAAAAAAAAAGTAATTGCTGTGAGAGTTACTTGCGAAGAAAATACTTAAAGTGAAGGCAAGCTCTAGGCTTGCTCCTGGAGGTCCCCCTTTGGAAGCCTTCTTCCCTACTTGAGAGTAACAACAAGGGCAGTGCAGTAACCAAGGCTTTGTAGCTGGTCCTGACTTCATACAAACCCCTGGATGCAAAACAGGAGTGTATTTTCTTGGTGTGGTTTTTACCTGGACCACTGGCATATCACCTCCCAATTCCGTCTGTCTAAGTTGTGCTTCATCAGTTTCCCATTAGTTTATCAGTTATTTCTGCACTATAGATGTGGGATATGCAGCCTGAGCCAACAGGCAAATAGAAATGCTGTTTCCTGTTGAGTTTAGCTCAACATAAGTATGACCACAAAAATGTCTGCATTCTACACCAAAATAGTAACATTGAGTTTCCTATCTAACCCACAGAAGCCAGGAAATTCATGACCTATTCTAGGTTAAGCATAAAAAGGGGATTGTAAAAAACCATTAAAAATAAAGAAGAAAAAGAAGGAAAAGAAACAGGCACTACAAATACCAGCATCCGAATGCCAGGACAGAATTTTAGATGAATTGTATTAACAATAATTAAGGAGGGTAGAGGGGAGGAGGAAGCCTTTCCAATAGCTGTCCCTGAAACCTGAAAGATAGTCCCAGGGCTGCATCGGGACACCCCAGGGGAAGGCTGGGACAGCTTTGCTCACTAAACTCTTAAAGAGGCACAGTCAACACTTAGCTCCCACTTCTGTCTGTTATTTGTTTGGTTTTGACATTTTGTTGTTACAAGAGCTTAAAGAATTTTTTTCTGTCTTTCCAATTCTTTCTGTGGGACTGCTGACAGCCTTTGGTGCATACACATTTCCATTGTTTTCTCTGCTTAAGCACTTAGTCAGATTTGCCCATTTGTTTGTGGGTTCTTCAACTGGCAACAAAAAAGATAATTTTAATATCTTTTTTTTAACGTAGGAAAATGTGATGCAAAACCACAAACATTGTTGGGGGGATTCAGGGACAGGTGTAGTGACTAGGACTGCTGTTAAGATTTTGAAATGGCCTAGATTTCAGCTGTTTCTCTGTTAAGTGTTGCTTTAGAGTATGAACAACAGGGAAGACAAGTAATTGCTTTCCACTTTCTAATGATAAATAATGAACAAAATTCACTAGAGATGAGCAGGAAAAGTATGAGGCAGAAGAGAAGAGGAAAAGACAGCCATTGCCCTCTCTTTCCAGCAGAGGTGGAGATTTCCATGAGGGTGGTTCTTCCAGCTCAGTGCCTCCCACAGGTTTCACTGGGAGTGCTGAGCTGTCCCTGGACTGATCCTGTGTAGACACTGCAGGGTTTGTGTTTCGGGGTGGAACAGTGCCTGGAGACACCTGCCAGTGCTGGTTAAAGATAGTGTTGGGTGAATGTGAGATGGTCTTGGAAGAAAACCTACACAAGCTGGCTGACACTGCTGTGAGAGAGAGCCTTGACCTGCATCTCCCTTGGCTTGTGCAGCTGCAGCCCCCACCTGATCTGCCTGTTAGAGAGGAGTAGCTCACCATCACATGGATCCTCTGCGTGCAGAGGCTCTGAAGAAAATACTGCATTCAGATCGTAGTTTCCTCAGTGACAGCTGGAATATCCGCAGCGAGTGACACTGAGGTCGTAGGAGGTCAAAGAGTATCTCACCCAGAGAATTTCGACAAAAGTGAGACCAGGGCTTTGGGACAGTGGCAGAGGCACGCAGCAGATTGAGAACAGTGACCACTTTATTGTATGAAGATGACTGCACTGGCAGAATGACTGAGCGTGCCCTGAATTGTCTTGCTTTTGTTTGCTGGTTCTCAGACTGTGCAGAGCTCAGACAGGCCAAGGCATTAAGCCTCTGAGTCTCTGATTTCTCAGTTGTGCAGAGCTTTCCATACTGATAATATTCAGAAGACAACACAGGGAAATCCATCCCTTTAATACAGGTATATACATATGTTTGGGTGGTTTTGCCTTTGTGAACATACATCAGGCACAAGTAAACTCAACACAAATTTAAGGGAACCTCTATTAACACACATTCCATTTTATATTTAATCATGCTAGATAAATATTGTGGGACTATTCAGACAAACACCAAAATTAATGCTGTATTTGGACTTGCACATGCTGAAATAAAACCACATGGACAACCACATCCATTAGCTAAAATATGCAGAAGAGATTGCTACAGAAGCAAGTGACCTCTGTGCAAGAATGCTGGCTCTGTGTCTACCAGCATACAACACAAAGCAAGGAGGGAATAAGCAGCAGAAGTACCAGGGGCGTACACAGTCATACGTTCCTCTTTTTAACCTCAGTAACCTCTTTTCTCCCACTCGTACCTCCACCCTCACCCTGAACACCCAATGAGTATATGAAATAAAAACCATATTTGTTGGTTATATGGTTCATGATGACTAATGGAGACTTGGTTGAATAAACTAGTGGGGTTTCATTTTTTTTTAATTTGTGGTAAAACTATATTAAAAATTACTCACAAGCTGCAAATGGGCACTGTTTGAACCTAATATTGGAGAAATTAAATTTATGTGAATGGGTGAGCCAAAATTAAAATGATCACTTGAAATCAGTTTTAATAAGCAGAATTTAGGTCTGAAGGGCTGTAAGGTATGTTGAATGAGAGCTCAGATATAATGTGGGACACTGGTTCTCAGAAGGAGAGTGGGCAGGGAGAAATAGACAAATGGGGAAAAAATAATACAACAAAAATAATTCATTTTAAAAAAGCAATAAAATCATGCACAGAAATATGCAGTGCTTTTAGGTGAATTATTCATTTATGTTTGTGTAAAAGCACCATGCCCTTTTTTTGTACATGTTGCCATCATTTTTCATGTAAATAATAATCAATATTCCCTGGAAAACAAGTATAAAATATATACACAACGAAGAGAAATTGTTGAAACAGCATCAGATTTTTGGTTTGACTTTTCCACCTTCTCCACCGGATCTCAATTTTTTTCCAAGTTGGTTTTGACTTTTTGCCATTGATAAATTTGGCAACATAAATCACAGAAACCAAGGTTCAAGACCTACACTGACTGTGTTATAAAAATCTGTGTGGCCTGTTTGATTAGCATGAGGGAATGTGGATCTGCTTGATTTGCTTTTTGTCCTAAAAAAAAAAAAAATACAAACAACATAAAAAAAGAAAGCAGCCAAGAACCTGAGCTTGTCATTAAATGACGTGATTATAGAATGCAGACCTTTAGGGAAGGTGACACATTCATGAGTCATATGATAATACATATGATAATCTGTACAGGCTAACAATGCTTTAAGTCAGCAGACACCGATTGTGATATGTAGACCCTTATGGTCTAAGCTGCTTATTTCCAAATTTAGGTTCATTATCAAAGTACATGGCATTTGTCCCTAAAACAGTGCTTAGATTAATGGGAAACCATAGTAATGTGAACATTTGCTTCTAGTACCTCATAATCAGGTGAAAAAGTACCCCTTGTCTGAAGCCCATACCACAGGGGCCATTAGCTGTTTTCCTTGAAGTCCTAAAAATGTTGATTATCTTGTGTACTGACTGAACATTTTGATTTAAAGTCTTCCTCCTGGTCTGGAAGTGGAAACATTGATGTATGTTGAAAAGAAGTCTTCTCACAGTGTTTCCTGCCTCTCTAGCAGCTACAGCTCGGAGATCACATTCTCTTCTTTGGGCTTCATGTGTTGCTTAGAAGCTGTGAGAGGTTGGGGTAGCCCGTTGAACCCCAGTACTCAGTCAGACCAGCATTAACTCCTAATCTCATTAACCTTGACTATCATATCTTCAGTGTTGCATGAGAGAAGAACAAATGTTTTTCTACTTAGTCAAAAACATTGTCCTTGTGCTTTTTTTTTTTTTTCCTCCAAAGGAAATGCTTGCAGGAAAAGGAGGTGGGATGCCTCAGAAACAAGTGCAACCAGTGGACTTTGCATTTCATTTTTCAGTATTGCAGTGGTGAATGAATTGCATTAATTGCACAGACCTAATGGTATTCAGCTGAAGAGCTTTGGTTGTCAAATTGTCATTGAATAAAAAGTGACCTTAGGTTCTTACATACCACTTCGAAGTGTTGACCTGGGGAGCACAGTGCTCAGCTATGTCTTCAACTTTTGAGGCTTGGAGTCACGTTTTCATTTATTCCTCAGATGCTGGGCTTATCTGGAAACAGTCAGCATTTCTGGAAACCAAGCGGTGGCTGTGGGGGCAAGGAACTTGCTGACTCATTTCTGGGTAACTCGTGTTAACCCTCGTGTCACATCCAGCTCCCCGGGAAGGAGGAGGAGGAGATGGTGGCGGTGGTGTTGCACGGGCAAGAGCTGACAGTGGAGGGTTGAGATTGCAGCAGAGAGAGGTACTGAACTCTTGGCAAGGAGGCCGGTGGTAGATGCAGCTTTGGCATAGCCAGGGCGGTCTGCAAGCAAGGATGGGCTCCATACGTGCTAGACAAAAGGGATGGCGGGTGGCCAGGGGCTCTGCGAGGCAGCAGCATGTGCTTGTTGTTGGGGGTGAGTGTCCTTGGCACAGGGCCGGAGGGGCCCTGCCATTGTCAGCCTCCTCTTGATTGCTCTGCGGGCCTGGAGGGGGATCTGTTGTGTGTTTTGTTTGTCATCTTTTGTTTGCAACTTGAAGCAATCCGGCAGAGGGTAATTGCGCTGTTTGTTTCTGACAGCCCTAGCAGAGCATCCTCTGTTGTTTGTCAGGCCTTACGAGCTGTGCGGGTGGGAACCTGCGGAGGGAGGACCAGACAGCCACGGCTCTCTTTGTCCAGTGCATCCGCAGCCCGGCGGTGGGCCTGGGCCACGGGGAGGTGGGGCAATGGCTGACCCTGGCTGTGCCATCTGCCAAAGCACCACTCTGGAGCTGGCTCCTTCCCTGAGACCACCTTGCTGGGTGATCCCTGGAAATGGCAGGGTGGGATCCTGTCAGCCGGGAGCAGAGGAGCCCAAGCTGCTGCGGGAGGTGCCAGAGTACCCAGAGGTTCAGTAGCCCAGGGGGAGGATGCAGGTCAGCACCCCAGCGTCATCACCGAACATACCATACCATGAAATCATGGTGAAGCTGAGGTCACCTCAGGAGGTGAAGCTGAGGCCTAGCTCTGGGTTACCTTTCAGGGCTGAGCCTTTGCAGTGCCTCTGCTCATCCCTGACTTCCTGAGCAGACAAGGGACATATTCCTGCTGCAAGTAACTTCTGGGGAAGAAAGCACAGTGGAAAAAGCCAACACTTCCATTAGCCCAAATGGCATGCACTGGCACCCTAGGCCTGCTGAGGGACCACACCATCCTGCTGCATGTCCCTGGTGTGCTACAGCCCTGCCTGAAATATGAGTGGTCCTGAGGTCACCATCCACAGTCAAAAAAGTGCATCTCCTGAACATCTTCTCATTGCTGGCAAGCAGGAGAGCCACCAGCCTGTCGGGCACTGTGTGGTGGAAAGCTCGTGCTGGATTGCTGCATGTCACTGCATGTTACTGCAGAGCCCACTGCAGAGCCCACTGCAGTCAGGTGGCTGTGGGGTTGGTGCTGGCTGTGTCAATTGGCAGAGATCCGTATCTCAGGCTCATGTAGGAAATGTGCTGACCTGCAACAGGGTCAAAATCAGTCATGCCCTGAGAAGTACAAGCCACTTTCCAGTTAGCAAGCAGCAGGGTCCCCTTGGTGGTTTGCACCTCTCTGATTATCTTAAAAAACATTTTGATACACTGCCAGTTTTAAAGAGAAGTGCTGTCAGCTGCTTGCTATTTTGAACAAAAGTATTTTCAACATATTGATGTATAAATTATTTGCATTTTGATTTAATTATTTTTTTCTTCCTTTCTCTCCACCTTGATTTTGCCTTGCCTGTTTGGCAAAGGACAGTGCAGGTTTCTGTCACACACGTGGCCCTTGTGGCTTTTGTTCTGCATGGAAGGCATGAGGAGCATTGCTGACTTGCTCGTTGAAGGGGTTCTTGGGCACTGCTTGGTTAATGCAAGGACTGTGCAGGTCTAGTCCTGTTCACATCACCTGGTCACAAAGACTAAAGCTAATTCAGAGACATCGGGGAGAAACATACCCATCACCTACAGCAATTGGAAATCCCTTTTGAGCCTAATTTTCCTGCAATAGAGCTCACTACTTTCTTTTTTTCTTTCTTTTTTTTTTTTTTTTTTCTTTTTTTCTTTCTTTTTATTCTGGTGTGCTTATCTCCATCCCATAAAAATCAGCTGTGAAGATCTGAGCTTTGTGGTCTGTGTCACTGCTGTGCGACTTGAAGCTTTCTCGATTTTCACATTGCCTTTTTCTCTACAGAAAGCCTGAGGATGCTCTGGTTTTATTTGAAAACAGGTTTTACTGTGTCTCACCTTAAAGTGTTTGAATTGGTGCATTTCTAAGAATGATGACCCTTCTCTGAAGTGCTAATCTAGAATTAAAGCTGCATAAGTATCAAGACATGCTAGACTGCAGACTTTATATTTAAGGTCCCATCCACAGAAGTCAGGTCTCTCTTTCTCCTGTGTCTTCTGCATGAATTATAGCAATTTTCTAGCCTCAAGGACTAGAAAAAGTGGGTTTTATATGCAGACAACAATCAGAAGCCTTACTGTTTTCCTTTACGTGTATGTTTTAATTTTTAAAACCCCTCAGGCACTCTCTATCGATAAAGCTACATCTTTCATAGGGTATATTAAGAAAGTACCTGACCACAACTAAAACTATGTTTGTAATTTAACTGTCAAAAAATTAAAAGGTAAAAGAAGAATAATAGGAAACTGCTGCGATACATTAATTTACATTAATTGAATTTAATTAATTTAAATTAATTTACATTAATTTAAAACAATTAGAGTACATATGAGATCTTAACTATTATATCAAACCATATTCCAGATCGCTAAGTGGTAAAAAAGCAGAATGTATTTTGAAAAAAATATGATATTATTACTGATAATCTTATATTCTATATGATACAACATAATCTAATTACTTTAAACTTATTTTAAATACCTGTGGAGATTTTTATGTTCCTGATTTTGTTGTGGAAAAAGTCACACTTCTGGCATGGTCTGTATGTAAACTGGACAGAGACAAACCAAGAACCAGTGCTCTGAACTACTTCAGCTTTTGAAGCATTGCCTCTACGAGAAAGGGGCAAACTGGTTTTGAAACTTTCAAACCGTTGAGGAATATTAAGAATCTACTTTGGTTTAAATTCCTGTAGACTGACAGTACTGACAATGGGTTATTTTACTGGTTTAATTCTATTTCCACATCTGTTTAGATCATGTTTTGAAGTTTCTGGGAGCTGAAAACACTCTAAAACAACTGTTGTATTTTTTTTACTGTGGTTTTGATTCTGTTTAAACATTAAAAAAAAAAAAAAAAAAAAGAAGAAAATCAAACAAACCCCAAACCAAAAATTTCGCAGGTTTTCCTTGAGATACAGACTTCATCTTGACTTAAATTGGCTTTGTCTTGACTGAAATAGTTTTCATGTTGCATTTCTGTTTTCCAAGGCAACTACTTTTCTGGTTTCACTGCTTTTTGAGTCTGAAAGCTTGTAGGAACAGCTGATTCCTAGCCCCAACATGCAGGTTCAATCCCTGTATGGAATTCATTTAAGAGCTGAACTCGATGATTCTTATGGGTCCCTTTCAGATGAGAATATTCTGTGACAACTAATTTTTTGAATGCAGATTCTAATTTAACGTCAGTCCTGGTATCCTTGCAGTCTGTCATCATGTTTCATTTTGCCTGTGTGTGCTTTCTGAACATCCTTGTATCTTTGAGGAGGGGCTGATGATTGAAGATATACATAGTTCTGAAGAGCTTTTGTAATGCCATTAAAGCTTTGTTTTCTTTTGATAAAACCTTCACTTTGGTACAAAAGCAACCTGTTCAGACATAATTGAGGAAACTTCTACTAAGCAGCTAAAGGAGAAGTCATGGGACATGGAAAGATGACTTTTGAAATAATTAAATGCTTGCTATTGTGCCAACCCATCATTGTGCTTGATGCCATCAGAAAGTGTTTTATTTTGTCATGGAGCTCAGAGTTTGCAAGGGGAAGGTGGGGATAAGCCAAGGAGAATTGCTGGGACTTACCCAGAGAAGTGAGCAGAACCCAATGCAAATTATCTTGAAGAGAAGGGAGGGCTCAAATCTGTCCTTTTGCTTCACCTCCACTTCATTGCTTGTCTTTTTCCAGTACTACTCTTTTACAGCTCTAAAATTATTACAAGTTTCAGAATTTTCTATTAAGCAATGTATTCCTACTGGTTATTGCTAGGCTGAATAACAAATGAAAATGAAAAAGACAAACTTTACTTAAATCTAAATTCTTAAGTTTACTTAAATCTAAGTTTTACACCCACTCGTAACCTTATGACTAATAACATAACCTCTGAAAAATCCTGCTGTGTGCGTGTGCCTCCATGCCACCCCACACACATTGCTGGGGTAATCCAACTTCTAAACTCTCTGCAGGTAATTTTGTCCAGTCTTCAAACACACTTCACCTTTGTGCTGAGCTCTTGGTTAGAAGTCAAGTTCAGCAATTAGTCTGGAAAGGGCTGAGAGTGACCTAAAATGGGGAAAATCATATGTCAACTGTCCAGTTTCTTCTGAAGGAGCAAGTTAGAGCAGCACTATGCTAATTGCACTTCACATGCACTGCCAAGGAAGCAGGATGGACCTCCTCAGTCATCACCTGCAAGTTCTCAGTTGATTTTTTTTTAAGACTTCTTCAACAAATACATTTTCATTGTTGCATTAACTGGTCTAGCTTAAGAACAGTAAGATTTCCCTATACCTGCCAGTTACCTTTGGATTATTAGATGGATGTTAGATAGATAGACAACAGAAGGACATTAATTTGAGGATATTTCTAATATCTGTTTGAACTAGATCATATTTTTCAGGTGTGTTTGATTTAAAGCTTTGAGAAGAAAAACTTTAAGGAGAAAAACTGAGCACACTTTCAGTTCATCACTTCTCCTATTGTGAGGTGCAATAATTAAATTGAGGTCTATCCTGAATCATTTTGTCTATTGCCTGGAGAAAAAAAGAAGGCACAACCCCAAAATCTGACTTAAGTGCTGCCTCTTCACCCTGTTTTTCACTAGTGGCTTCTACCCCCTCAGATAGCATGTGACTGTGCAGTCAGTTGAAGTAGGATTTGGCACATCTGAGGGAGCAGAAACATCTGCTGCAGCAGTGGGATCTGCCTCCACCAGACCAGCTGGGGCTGGAGTACAAAACCTCCTCCATGGGCAGCAGATCTGATGTAGACCCCACACTCTATCCTCAGCTCTAAAAGGGAAACAGAGGGGAGCACATGGCCAGAGGAATCTTAAAACTATGATAAATTAGCAAATGAAGCATACTGTGAAAGGGGACATTGGTAGTCCAGTCCTGTTTACTGAGTATTTCCAAAAGCACTGTCCCTCAGCTGCTAGCCATAGCATGGTGTCGTGCCTTTGCAAGCTAAATAAAGAGCCCTCTACTGCTAAAAATCTACTTGACAAGGTGCTTAAGCTGCTGAAGTGTATCAAGGATAGTAAGTAATACTCCTCCCTGCAGAGGCTCAGGTCAGATTAAAGGCTATAATGATTTTGTAGCAGCTCTGGTTGAGGAAGGGAAATAACATGCCTGTCATAAGGTGCATTTGTATTGATATACCTGCACTTGCATGTGATATCTTCCTGACACATCTGTCTGTGAAGAGCAAGGCTCCTCTCCAGTATGGTTACCACTTCCAGGTTTAGAACAGACTTTACAGGAACAGAGACCTGGCTGCATGGGCTGTTGTACATGTCACACTGAAGGACATTGACCTGTTAGAGTGAGTCCAGAGGAGGGCCACCAAGTTGATTGGAGGGATGAAGAAGTTCACATACGAGGAAAGGCTGAGAGAATTGGGTTTGTTCAGCCTGGAGAAGAGAAGGCTTCAGGATGACCAAATTGCAACCCTCCAATACCTGAAGGGAGCCTACAAGAAAGATGGAGAGGGACTTTTTACAAGGACAGGTAGTGACAGGACAGCGGGTGCTGGCTTTAGAGTGAAAGACAGTAGATTTAGACTGGATGTTAGAAAAAATACTTTACTGTGAGGGCAATGAGGCACTGGAATAGGGTGCCCAGAGAAACTGTGAATGCCCCATTCCTGGGAGTGTTCAAGGCCAGGTTGGATGGGGCATTGGGCAACTTGGTCTAGTAAAAGATGTCCCTGTCTGTGGCAGGAGGTTGGAACTAGATGATCTTTAAGGTCCCTTCCAACCCAGGAAATTTGATGATCCTATGTCACCATCTGTCTCTAGGTCATTTTACTACTGGGTTTTGTTTTCTTTTTCCCTACATTGAATGTCCTTGTAACAAAAGGGCCTTAAACAACAGTGAAATAACTTCTATTAAAACTATGTGAGCGTACAGCACAGTGTTAGTTTCAGGATGCTTATTTTTTTGCAAATCACCCAAACTAGCTCCATCAGTCTAGACTTAGGATGAGCTGTGGCCTTATTGCAGCTTGCCAGTGCTGACAGACAATGCTTTTGACATTTGTAGTTACTTAATCTACTCAGGGCCAGGCTGTTGCTCCTCTGTGCTTTAAGTTATGCCACCAGAGTTCAAAAGGCACACTTATGACAAAATAGCTTAAACCAGAGCTGTTGTGGTGACTCACATTACTAATCTGCTGCCTCTGAAACCTAGTGGATGGTATCCTCACCTGAGGCAAAATAAAGGGAAACCTGTCACCTGCCACCATGGGTGCTTAAGGCGAAGAGTTTAACTTAAATCAGGAATAAAAGCAAAATACATTCCCAGTAATGTCTCCCAGGAGTTGTGTCGGTACCTATTGAAGCTCAGGGGCTGCTGCTGTCAGGTGGAGACCAAGGAAAGCAGCTGAGACAGAGCTCCAAGGCTGCTTCATGTCTGCTAGGGGCTGTCAGACTGCTTTAGCTCTGTTAGTAACACATTATAGTTTAAAGCTTCTTGCTTGTGCCTTTTAAATGTCATATCTGAAATCCTCTCCCCACTAACTGGAAGCAGTCTCAGTGGCTTCAATACACAACAGTGATGCCAAATTTTGAGGTGGCCATATGTTATCTCTGTATCTGCACTTCTGTCTTTGCTGCTGTTTGTCAGTGCCTGTACACACAAGGGATGAAGGGCAGCACCTGACTGCAGTATTTCACCAGGACACATGACAACAGTTAAATACATATCAAAAAGTATTTCTCCTTTTGTCCAAGAAGATGAGAGAGTTGCAGACAAAGGTAAATCTGTAAAAATGCAGGTTAATACCCCGTTCCTAAACATACGACTATCTTTAGTCAAAATATGGTGTGGATAACAGAGCTATGTACAGGTTTTGTCTGAGGGATGTGAATCATGCTGTGCAGGGCAGGAGGAGGACATGGGAGAGAATCCAAAGGAAGTTTCTTGATGTTGCTCACAAATGCAGTATGTGTCCTGAGTGGTGTCTGCCTTCACATTCCTCTTCCATCTCTTTTGCATGAGAGGATAATCTGTTTAGAACAGCACAAAAGCCACTGTGGTCCTGCAGTGAGTTTGAAGACACAGCCCAAGGAAGGATGTTTGCAGGTGTGTCATCCCAGTGGCGACTTCCCTGAGATGTGACTGATTGATGGTGCAGTCTGTCTCATCCACTCCAATATTAATGAATGGTGAAGGAGCACTGCAACCAGTGAAACAAATAAAGTGCAGAAGGAAACCAAAGAATACCTTAAATTGGGTTCCATTTTGCCTCTTATTAAGGCTGAACCATTCTTAGCACACAAATATGGATGTGCCCTTGCATTTAGAACTCACTTAAATTCATCTGTGGTTGTGACCATGGGTTTCCAAGAACACAGAAAAACAACTTGTACCATGCAGTTAACTTTTCAAGCAATGTATGAGAAGCACCCCCCAAAAGAGAAGTTTCAGCACACATGTGGCCTAATTCCTTTGTTTCCTGTAAGAAATCTGTAAAAGCCAGTGATAGTTAGGAAGCTGATTGGATCTGATATGCCTTCAGGATAAACCTGAGACCACTGATGACTTGATTGAATAGCCCCATCACTGTACATCAGTGGTGGTTGAGAGTCCATTTTGCTTTTGCCTTTTAAGTCATTTAAGTGACTTAAGATAAATTGTTTCTCTGATGCCCTCTGTAGACAGTGAGGAGCCTGAGAATCTTTGGAAAACCTTCCAGCCATGTCCTTCATTCTGTTTCTCTGCACATGCATCTAATGGTCTTGTTCCCCAATAGAACAGAGACTTTGTGGATAAACCTAGAAGTTATTTCCTATTTGACTCTGAAAAACCTTTTGAGGGATAAGGAGATATGGAGAACACAAGAGTGAATCTATTACATGTGTATATGTGACAATTAAAAAATCCATCTGTATAAGTATATAAAGCAAACTTCCTTGAGAAAGTTCAGTGTTCCTGCCTTCCCCTAAGAAGTGTCCATTTTGCCTTTTCTCTCAACTCTTCATTGAAAGCTCCCAGGCAAAAACCAGAAGCATGGCACTTCCCCTCATATGCACGGAGAGCAGTGAGAGCCTCCAGTCCTGCTGAGAGAACCTAAGGTGTCTAGACTTAAGCCCTTATTACAGCAGAAAAAAAAGGAGAGCAAGGGGAGGCTGAGGAATCCTGTCATTGAGTAAGTAAGAGCTCAACTCTTAGTCTGCTCAATGCTAAACATAAGAGAAGTTTCCTGTAGTTCACTGATACATTCAGACTTTTAGGATATACAAAAATTTGGTCTAACAACCTTCAGAACAGAAGTACAGCAGCTAATTCAGTTTGAGAATATTATGCTGCTCTTGGTTTTGTATGGTGCAAACAACCAACCATGTCCTGAGAGGGGAATCATTGTATTCAGAAGGTATTTATTTTTTACTGTGAGAATCTTTAAACATGCAGTGTTTATTTATCTCTTAAACTGCGAGTGCATCTCTCCTTCCCAGCTAAAAATTGTCCACGTGACATTGTAATTTAGCACTTCCAACAGTACTGATAATACAGTACATCTGTCTTGAATAGAATTACAATTTGGTTTTACACCTCAGTCTCCTCTTAATTCTTTAACAATAACAAAATCACAAATTCTGGGCAGAATACAGATGTATTTATATTTTCTGAACATTCAAGATATTTCATAGCTCCCTAAAATCCCAGCATGAGAGCAAGAACCTTATCAAGAGATAATAAAGCACCCATCTTGAATTAATTCTGATCTAATCAAATCTAATTTGATCTGATCTAATCTAATCTCAGTCTGTCCAACCAGTAGGACTTTGTTATCTGCAGACATGATGCTCACACAATAGGTTGGGAAGTTACTCCCTGCTTTAGCCATGGGTATTTTAATAGCTGGACTGCTTAGTCCTCAAATTCTGAATTCATGGGATTATGCCATGGAAAGGGAGGCAGATTGTTCTGGTGCTGGTATGAAGTGTTTGCATCATATCTAGAAGCAGCAAGTGTGATTCTTTTAGGTGAGCCACTCCTCTGCAGAGAGGGAGAGTAATTTTAATAGTAACAGCTAGGCTAGACTAAGGAAAGTAACAAGGAGAAGGCAATTTGTGTTCCTAGCTCAAGTGACAGTTGGAAGAAAGGGATAAGCTTTCAGAAATACTTATTTTAAAAAATTATTTTCTTTAAAGTCTGTTATTTCCAGCTTTCTTAATTGCTCTAGTAAAAGTCATTATTTACCTCTGGAGAGCTTTCCTTGCTTTTGTATTCTTCTGTGGTTTCTTCATTTCCTCATCTCTAAAGAGCTGACAACTCACTGAGAAATGTGTCAAGTCACTGGGAGGCTATGACAGGCCTACAGGGACACCATCTTCATGCTCAAAGTGAGCAGGTTCTGGTTAAATACGGTGTGGACATCATGATGACTGCCACACATATGCTGCAAAGCTGCAGGAGGCATCCAGAGGACCTGCATTTTCTACTGGTCTTCCACTTTGCTCTGGAAAAGCACAGAAACAGGACTTCTTTATCCCAGATTTTAGCTGACTCATAGCCAAGCATGCATATAAATGCTTTGCTGAACTGTTCTTTGTGAAGACTGCTGACCCAAACCTATGAAGTCCTAAACCTTCTGTGCAATAACGTAAGCAAAGATCTTCAGCACATGTTGCAGTCTGTGCAGACGCCTTGTCTGCGTCCATCTGAGTCAAAAAACAGCGGCAGGGAAAATCCCTGGGACGGGAACTCGGTCATCTGTGCTGCTACCCGCTCCAAGCAGGCAGCAGTCCTCTCAGCAGGTCGCAGGCAGTGCTTGGGAGCCAGCGTGGGCCATTCCCAGTGACCAGACCGGAGGCAGGTTTTGGAAAAGGAGAGCAGCCGGTAGCATAGACACAGGCCATACTGTGCTGGCTAGCCTCGATGGCCAAAAGCAGTCTGTGGCAGGCTGAATTTAAAGCTGTATAGGTGCAGGTTCAATTTGTATCTATACAGGTACAGCTTTAAAGCTGAAATGTCTTTGGGTGACAGTGGGATGCCAAATAGTTTCCTCGTGCCAAATATTGATGGGTGTTTAATACACACTTTGGGCACATGCTGTGACCAGGGAAGATTGCCTAGTGATGTTGTGTGAGTGCTCCTGACTCCTGCAGTGCTGTGGTGCAGGATGAGCACGACAGAGGAGAATCACAAGTGTAAAGTGCTTTAAAGATCACACTCCAGCAACTCTTACCAGAAAAATACTCTTGACTTGAAGTGTGATTTTTTTAACAGCAGTTCTATACTACCAAAAGCCTTTTGTGGATGCAGTTACACAGAGGGGAAAAGCAAAAGCTTTAACTAGTACAACTTACTTAGTTTGGGGTATCCTAGTGAGCTGCACTGTCAGAACCCTGGTGCTGTAGGCAGAAGCAGTTTTCCAGGTGGAGGGCCCAGCCAATGTTACCTGGTCTTCTTCATCTAGTGCACATTTATCCACCCTTTGCAGCACTACTGAATTCTTGGTTATAAGCCATTTTTACATCAATTTCCATGAGTAGCTGTAAAGAGTTGTCTGTTCCCAAACTGGTGACAATTCCCATGACCCTTCCTGCCAACAGCAGGGATGGGTATGGTCTGAGCACAGGAAGGTGTTGAGGACTGCCTCCTGCCTCTCCATGCCTTATCTCATGACCCTTGCCACTTGGCCACATGGTGGTATCCCTCTTCCCCAGGTGGACAGGATCAAATTCCTCACTAAGCCTGCCCCAGGAGGTCAGTTACTCTGAGTTTGCATTGCAGCAAAATTACATTGCTTGATTTTTCACTCTAAACTCAAGAATAGTAATTATTCTGAAATCAGCCTGGAGTGAAGACAGAAGTAAACCAAGTTTAGAGCACTTCATAAAGAGAATTTAAGGCAGGCAGCTTAGAAGTCTCAAGAAGATGCCTAAAATCAAGTGGATAAATCCCTCTTCTTCTCCAAGGAAATCTTGCATGCTGTGTAAGTACTTCTGGAAATGCACTATATGTTGTAAGAAAAGGCAAAGGCAAATCCAAAGTGACACAATGACTGACTGGCACTATATTCCATTATGGATTACATAGGGTTTACTGTGCAAGTATCATCCATTTGTACACATGCACACTCCCTTGTGCTTCTGGTGTTAGCAGCAGAAACTCACATGCTCATACATATTTCTAGTACAAAGCACATGGGGCTTAAGAGGAAAACTTGTCTTTGAACAAATTGGGCAGTGTTTGGATTGCACATTAACAGTGATGTAGGGCCATCAGTAGGTAGGTGGTCCCAGGAAGAAAAATAACACATCCATTATATTTCCTGTTTCTGAAAGGAGGAACTGATACCCCAGTGCCAACACACCACTGCCTCAAGCTGGCAAATGTCTCTACATGTGCAGGAGATAGGGCACAGCAGGGAACTGTGATGCTGGCACTTAGTGGATTGCATGTCAGCCTCCTCTCAGTGGGCTTTGTAAGCCTATCAAGGGCACAGATAGAAGAGAGGTGATTTGCCACTTACTGAGAGGCTGTCAGAGCAAAATGCAGCTACATGAATGCTTTTTTCCTCTGCAATAGACATGGTGTTTGAAAAGAATCTCAAGAGCAAAGGGTAATGGGAACCATTACCTGTCCCATGTAAAGTGTTCACCCTGCAGTGTAACAAAACATTTCAGAGAAGACTAGTTGAAGTGATTTGGGCAGAATTCTTTTTTTTTCTACACTCTCTCTGTATGAGATGAAATATTTCTATGTTTGCTCTCAGGTCAGGACTCCACTATACCAGCAGACTGGCAGATTCCCAATAGGAAGATACTCCCCACCCTGGAGAACTTGTGATCTGAAAGTCAGACAAGAAGCTCTGAACAGAGACACAGGTATGCCAAACAGTCAGAAACAGTGGGGTGTTTCTGCTCAGTACTCCAGCGGCAGACCTAATGAAGAAGTGTGGGTTGGGAATAACGTTGTTGCTTTTTGATGTAGTTTTGTGGAAATGCATCTCAGCAAAGCACAGAGTTAAGAATGATAAGGGTGAGTGAAGGGAATTAATTAACCTGGTCACACTTGTGTGGGATGCTAGGCACAAATCTCAGAGATTAAAGGATTACAAGCCCAGGGCAGGTGATGACATGTCTGTTGTGTGGTGGTCTCAAAGCTGGGCTGGATTTGTTTCTAGCATTTAATGTGGCTTACATGTATCCTTGAGCTGGACATGGTGAGGGAAGATGGCTCTTGAGTAAGAGCCATTGCCTTTGAGATCAAGTCTTGGCCACAAAACCTGTCAGTGAAACAGCAAATTAGAGAAGATGTAGCTGCCACTCTAGTCCAAAGAAGGCTGCTTATCTGCATGGCTACAAGCAGATGATGCAGAGAACTGAATGAGCTGCATAAGCCTCTGCATGGCAGGTCTGCAGTGCTGCAAGTACAGCGAGCTGCACTTGCTCTCACTTTTCCTGGCCATAAACACCTAAAGTCTGATTCTTCTGGCTCTGCACTCTGCACAGTCATTAACACTGCTTTGAAGAGTTGGGTTAGTGGGTGTAAAATACTACCATTTAGTAAGGCATCATTTTACCACCTATTCACAGCACTGTAAAATGAGAATCTAGGCAATGGAGCAGCAAAAACCTGAGCCCCAAATATTCACCTCATTAGAGAATTCTTTACTATGTGAATGGGAAATAACATGGGTAAATCCATCTGTCTTGAAATTACATAAGCTGCCTGAGTTTGGTCAGAGATTTTAATGGAAGACCAGAGCAATAGAATAGAAAAATTATTAAATTAATATGTAGTGCTAGTAGATTTGAAGCAGGGACTGAATTTCACTTCCTATTTTCCTGCTTTTCCATGAAACTTCAAGCAATACCCTCTCCATTGCATTTAAAATAATTTGTATAAATATAAAATAGATGCATAGACATACATGTGTGTAGATAGGTAGTGTAAATACATATTTGGAGATGAGACTGTTCTCAATGTGTTTTACAGCTAAATTCTTCTTGGGAAAAAAAAAATTTGCTCTTTCATGTGGATTCTCACACTCTTTGCATGTGTCTTGCCTATGGAAGGTAAGTACTTAATTATTTTCTTCTTTCTTAGTTTAGTTTGCATGCTCTTTTTTTTTTTTTTTTTTTTAGGTTTTCTTTGCCATAGGCCCTGAAAACAATAATAAAAAAAGACTGTGGCAGTTGCTTCCATGTGGCTTGCCGAAGGGGTGTTAAGAAATTTTTCTTGGTGTTCTGTATGTGTGAGCTGCAAAGAGGTGATAAATTGCTGAAGGAAATTAAAGCAGGGGGTTGAAGCTCAAGTTTTGTACTCTTCTGATTCGGGCAGTCTTGGATTACAAGCTGCTGGTTTTGTTAGAAATCAAAAGTTTACTTGGTTTACTTGCTCTAAACCCAGGAGTGCTTCAAAGACAGATTAATAGGTAAAAACATCATGCAGCCTCTGATGCTCTCTGCGCTTGGTTTACTCGGGTGCTGGACAAAGGCACTGCAGTATATCAGAGAGGAGCAGCTGAAGGGGTAGGCGTAATGCTTTGGCCAAGCACTCATTTCTAATCATGGTGATTCCCAGAGCAGGGCTCCGTGCTGCTCTCCCCTTGCTGCCGTGTGGAGGCACCCAGCCCATGTGCCCATCCTGTAGGATGCCAGCTACTCCTGTGCCACTGCCTGGCTGGCAGCAAAGGAGGTTGGCTGTCAGATCAAAATTTGTTTCTTGGATTCTTTCAGGGCCATTAAGCCACTGCTGCCCCTCAGTCAATGAAGCTTTGCTGTGAGTGGGAAAGTTGTGGCTGCCTTACAGTGGTCTCAGCATGCCCACCCTTTCCAAAATTAAGAGCTTTTTCATTTATACATTCAGCTGTGGTGCTGGCATGAGTCCAGATTAAGAGGTTTTCTTTCCTCCTCTCATTTCCCCAAGTTCCAAGTTGTTGCAGCTTTACCTTCAGCATTATCAGCTGAACACCAGTAACCTGGCTCATAGCCAGGGCTTTGGGTCCAAACATTTTTCAACGTTCCATGAAGGAAGGGAAGTTTTATGGACTCTGGGTTGCAGTTGGGAACAGCAAGGCATGGGGCTGTGGCAGGCTGCTGCATTATCCAGTAACAAGCAAGGAAGCCTGGCCAGGCTGGATGATGGCTAAGAGCAGCATGCAGTTACACTGCTGGCCGGGACCTTCAGTCATCACTACACCGTCTTGCTTTAAACCTGTCTGAAACTTGCTTCAGCCCCAGCTCTGACACGGCCTGAGAACTGCCCACAGCAGTGTGTGGGGTTGCACAGGCTGCTGCTGTCCTGCTCTGCTGCTCTAGCTGGCTCCTTGCCCCAGCAGCACTAGGTTGAGACCAGTATCTGCAGCCACAGTTCACACCCCATCCCCCTTCTGCAAGCTGGTTTTTTCCTTCCTCAGTGGCTGTAACTTGGGAGCTGGTGAGGTGTGAGTCAGCATCTGCTGCCTGCTTTTGGGGTGAGAGCAGAAAGGCAGGGGCAGTAACACCTACAACACCCAGTGTGCCTCAGATGACTGTAATTCCCAGAGGTCCAGCTTACACATGTTTTCCTGGACTTGCTGCAACTGTGAGGACCCCAGAGGAGAGTGCAGTGTGCCTGTTGAGATCAGCTGCAAGTAGAGATCCACGGGGCAGGGACTCTCCAGGCTGATAGACCGGAGCTGCAGTGTTGATATCCCAAGTCTGCCACTTCCTTGTGACACTATCACTGCTTGAAAGAACCCTACTTTTTGTTCATTTGGAAGGCTGTGAAAATACATGCACAAACACATATCCAGGATGAGGCAGAAGTGAGATATCAGTGCTCAGGTTCCTACAGATGCATGTGAGGCTCAGGCACTGCCTTACCTGTGTGCAGCCTGTATGGTATATGGCAGCACTGCCCGCCAAACACTGCTGGGCAAGGAGTCTCAGCCACTTTGGGCCAGCTTCAGCACATGCAAAAGCATTTACTACCTGGCTGCAGAGAGGCTGCATGAAAGAGGAAAGGATTGAGTCTGTCCTTTGTCCCTCATATGCCTTGGCTCCATGAAACACCTCACAGTCCTACTACCTGGTGAGGAGTAGGCTGAAGGCCCTGTGTCGCAGACTGTGATGTCCAGCAGGTCAGGAATTGCCCATAGAAAGTTTAGGCTCCAACACAGAAGCAGGCATCTCCTCCTTTCCTCCAGGAAACAGGAGTTAAAAGTGGAGGATTCTGCTTTTGACCTATTTGCCCCAAACCCTTTTGTTAAAATAAATATTGCCATTTGTCAAAGAAAAGCAATCCGTTAAGGCAAGCTTGCAAAGCCCTTCAAAGCAGCAATGTTAAAACATTAAAACTGAAAGTAACAGCATATTGCCATCAAATTGCATCTTTTGGCATTCACTTCTGAGCAATGGGACCCCACAAAATACTAGCAGCTTGAGGGGAACCCTGTGGGGCAGGATGGGAATTTCTGTGAGCACAGATGGTGGCACACTGCTGCATCTGCTACACTAGTACTGGGCAGAACTGATGCCTTGAGAGGCCACATGAAAACAGACTAGACAAGAATAAGGGAGTAAAGGTAGGTATTTATTTGAAAGGCCTTCAAAGGTATACCCTGATATAGCCAGAGGCTACTGCCAAGATTAACCCCAAGATGGATGACAGGTCATGAATTCTTTACACTTTTATACATTTGCTTCATTTGCATATCAGGGTTAATTCTCCAATTAAAACTTCAGTTAATGATGTAATTTCCCTAAGTTCACCTCCCTCTAAAGATGTTGGCTTACACATTTTGAGTCTAGGACAGTCTGAGTGTCCATGGAGAGCAGGCCTGGAAAGGCTTTGTTATGTCTACCTAGCATGAGAGAGCAGAAGTGAACAGGCTACAAGAAACTTCAGAGTTATACACTAGGCAGTACAGGATTTGAAAAATATGAAAGCTAAAACCTAAGGCATCACGATCATGGTCTATCTTCAAGGGTCTAGGAAGACACGTCCAGCTATGGAATGTGATAAAAAGAGAAGTGAACAAAATGTGACTATGTCCAATTGCATGGTGTTGGGTCATTCAGTGAGAGTTTTAAGTACATGTGTAACCAGTCTACTGACAAGCCAGAGCTTACATCTTGCCCACAATGTGATTTATCTTACAGTTTCAAGCAGTAAACCAATATAACCATAATGAAGTTGTTCCTTCACAGAAAGAAGGGAAAGAAGCTTTGTTTTCTCAATACTGTGTCAGGAATATTGCCCTCTGCCCTCACACAATGCAGTGTAAACTTGCTTGTAATTTGTGCTGGAGGGGGGAAGTCAGCTCTCTGTCTTTCATTGTAAACTTACACTTAAAATCCTTTCCTGGCATTGATCCCAGCTTTGATATGCATTAGTAAACATTCATGACACCGACATTAATCCAGAGTGAGCTTATAGCCATTTCTTATATTAGACACTAAAAAACAGTCACGAGGCCATGATTTGATAGTGTTATCTCAACACCTTGCGTACAGATGCAAGGCTGATTTGGTGACATATCATCCTTGACACATGACACATAGAGACCATGCTTCAATCAACACGCCATGCCTCTGGGCAGTGTGGTGTTACAGCCTCTGCAGGGGAATGCCACTGCCTGCGAAACCACCTCTCCTGCAACTAGTGGTGATGGCAGGGCTGCAGAGACTAGGAAGCAAGAAATCGAGCCTGGTATTCGAAAATCAAATACACCAAAATGTAACAAGTCTCCTGTATGTTAATGATGTTTCATTATTTGCAGACATGTCTAAGCAAGAACCTGCTTTTCTTATAATTACTTATTCTGCAGATAAATTCAGGAGTAATGATCTTAGTATCTCAATTGACCCTAGATCTAGCCATAAACCCATCATAATTTGTATAATTTAATTTGAATTCTGCCCTAAATCACTCTGTTTATTTAAACTGTAGTCATCCTGATTTACTTGAGCATGATGTGCCCATGTGATGCACCTGAAAATATATGATGGTCATGACCAATGGGTTGCAAATGGAGTTGCATCCTCAATGGGGAAATGTGGTGACCAATACAATTTTCCAGGTATGAAAAAAAAATCGAGTGTTGTCATTTGTTTAGAAGTGTAATCAGGGTGCGTTTTCTTTAACAGTAGCAATCTGGTTTTGCTGTGAGCAGGATCTGGCCTTAGCTGTCCATGGGCAAAGAAACAGCAGGTTTCATGGCTGCCTCACACTCATGTCTGTCTTCCAAGAGGGAGAAGAGGTTGTGGCAAACCTTTCCTGGTGGTGAGTGCAACTGGTTGTGATGTGACAGTGGCAGAAAATACAAGTAAAAGTGCTTCTTTAAACAACTAGACTTCACACGCAAGCTCCTTCTCAATCCTGTGTTTTAGTGATGTGGATGTGCCTGCTGTATGAGGTAAGTGCTGACTTTTGGCTGTACTAGTGGTAACGAAGGGTTACAGAAATGCTGAAACTCAAAAATCCAAACATAAATGCCAGGCCTCCGGCCCATCCACTGGGCATTTCTATTTGTCAGGTGAATGGATGAGAACTGTTGTGATAAATGTCATGTATCTTTTGGGTTGTTACACAACAGTGATAAAGAAAAAGGCAAGACACGGAAAAGAGAAAGCTAGGGCTGCATGTCTCTAGTGGGAAATAACAAGCTCTTCATTAGAAATATCTTTAAAAATGTTATCCGGAATTTGTAAGATGGCATGCTAAGTTCTGAAAAGACTGAGTTTTGAAGCATGGTGAATATTATGTTGCTGCCCGGGCTTTGCACACACTGACACTCAGGCTCAGTGGCAGACAAGCAAAAGCACAGGTAAAAGCTGGACAGATGAGAAAGTGCTTCCGTGCTCAGCCCATACCAGTTGCTGCTGTCAAAATGGCTTTCTGTCCTTGCAGGCACCAGTGGGCTTCAGTTTAGGGTCCCTGATGTTTAATTGCCAAAATGAAAACCATATATGTATGGTTTACTGGATTGCTCAGAATACTATTGCCAAGGGTCAGGAATACTAAGATGGGATTGACTGCGATTTAATTTTTCAGGTTGAAAATTGTGGTTGCAAAGGCTTGCATACAAATCCCACTTCTCCTAATGCCTGTATGTACAGACATACAACAATGAACCTCCTAAATTGCCACAGAGGGACTTACAGGAGATAACAAGTCCTCAAGGATGTATAGTGCAATATTCAGACAATAGAGTTTGCAGAAACATCATTGATCCTGCTAGGAGAGTTAAATTAGTACTTTGGTCCTATCTCATTATTTACTTTCATAAGAAAACTTGCACACATGTACTTTTTCTACCTTTGTGGCTATTCACATGGCCATTTTGAGGGAGGCTCTTCCAAATGTCTTCTTTCATGTCTCTTGCTAACTCAGGGTGGCAAAAATGACCCCATGCCATGTCATTAGTTCTGATCATAGCTTGGTGTTTGAGTTCAGGCTTTGATTAGGTACAGGGACTGGTAAATGACAGCAGTTTTGCTAGCACTGTGCTACTGTGTACATGATGTGGGAGTTACTGTGGGTTATTGCTGAAATTTGCGGTGTCATGGGTAGTACGTAGGCATTCTTCAAAGCCTCGTGTACTCAGGAGAGTTTCAATGGTTTAACTTAAAACAAGTTTCACACTGGGGAAAACTGTACAAGTGCTTGGTTTCAGTTTAAACACAATTTATTTTAATGTCATCTCTTGAGGGAGGGTTAATTTTTCTTTTTGTACCAAAATAAGTGGAATGAAATGAAAGGTTTGTGCCTAGAAGCAAGGCACTGGAAGCCCTGGCACAGGTGTTGGGGCCCTTGATTTGCATAGAAGACATTGTTTTTCTTGAAAGCTTGTCAGTCAGTGTGGTCAGAGAGGAGTGCCAGACACATCCAGACACATCCTAACATCACAGTGTGAAGGACTTGTCTTGGGGAGCCAGAGCTGAGGCCACTGAGAGAGAAAGAGCTCTTAGCTGCACCTGACTTCTGAGGATGTGCAAAAACTCTTGGTCAAAAGCTCTGACTCTCTATCTTCAGCTTGGGCATCTTAAATTAAACCTTCTCCTTTTTGTGTCTAAATTGTTTGCTTTGCTTTTGCCATGAAGCATTGACTCAGCAATACAATATTGCCAGGCTGCTGCTGCTGTGGCAAGAATAAACCACACTAAAAGGATGGACACGTTTGTGAGGAAAGTCTCAAGTACTTCCCACATAGGTGATGATTTATTCCCATGTCCAGTATTGTCTTACCTGTATTTTCAGCATTTTTCACTTAAGAAGATAAACTATTCGACGTGCAAAACACCATACAGTGAGTTAAGGACTTCCACCCAGTCAGGGATTTGTTCCTCTAAACTTTGACCCTGTGTTCAAGCCAGTGTCTTTATAATATATATTTTAAAAACATATGGGCTAGCATCTTATATCTTAATATATTGAGACTCATTCTACAACATACACAGTAATTGCTTTTCAGTGAGGTCCTAGACACATAAAAAATTTTTGAAAAAGTAACACTTTTCACTTATGGCAAATTTTAAAAAAATTTAAGCTGACTTATTACTTGAAGGAGAGAAAAGGCCATGAAACAGGTATTTTTACTCAGCAAAAGAGAAAATTTTTAGCTTCTAAATGTGCAGAGACACTAAATCAACTATCACAAATGTGTGCTGGTGATGCAGCCAACAACACTTAATTATCAGTTCTACAGGAAAATTAGGTGAGAAAATTACTTGTCTTTTTATATTTATTTTATTTATAAAAGAACCCAAAGACAATGACAATTCCCTCACTACAGCACTTAGACAAAGATGGCTTGTCTGTCCTTTTCTTCTCCCTTGGTGATACAGATTGATAAATTCCTGCAATGTACACAATTTATTTTGTGTTACTCTTTTTCAAAGTTGGGGTTTCTTCTGCAGTGTTGAAGGAAGCTGTTTTTGTAGAGATGAAGCAGGCTCATCTCTTATAGGGTCTTAGATAAGAAATATTTGAGATATGGAGACAAGAGCCCTATTTGGTCTGGTACATTGACCTTCTATGCAATGTGTGTGCCATTGTTTTTGTGTGTAGATATTATTTGCATATACGTCTTACTTCTTTCTTCCTCATAAATCACTTGGTTCAGTAAGCAACATCTAGGCATGAAGATGGTCATATTAGCATGGCTTGATGTGTCCTCTGACATCCCAGCCTGATTACTTCTTCCCAGTGTATAGGCAGAAATCAGCAGCCACAGCTGGAGGGAAGAGGAAGGCAGAGCCACAGATGAGACTCCAGAAATACCACAAGCCTGTTTTGTGGCCAAACATTTTGTATCATAAAATCACAGTCCCATGGAGCATGGAAACAACAGGACGTGCTCAGTGTTTTCAGGAGTAGACCTAAATTTTATCAATTATTTGATTTGGGCTATGCTAGCCCTGGAGCATGCAAGAAAAATTCCACACTTTGAAGATGCCTTAATATGTGATTAGCTTTTTGTTCCAGATCAGGATTTAATTCCTTCATGCCTGGGTGTGTAGTAAAATGGGAGTCTTCATAGACACACACTCTGTGTTTGGTCTGTGTTTGGTCCCATGTGGATGTCCTCCTCTCTTCCCAGATGGATGGAAGTGACCTAAAACTCACTGAAAGCTTTTGTACTAGCAAGACTAGCTTTCTCCCTAAGGAACTCTAGAGGACAGGATTTACTCTCTCTTATGTTTAAAAAGGTAACTTAACTGGTGATGGAATAATTGTCTCAGCCTGAAAAGGTACTGAAGCAGCTGGGGATGAATGATTCCATGGGTGTTTTCTTTCTCCCAACAGCAAAGTGGACTGAAGCAGTACTTGTTTCCCCTCTGGCTGCTTGTTCCTGCCCTGCAGCAGCTCCTAGTTGACTAAGCAGGGCTTTGATCACCCATCACCCATAAGGGTAATCTTTACCTTGGTTTTGCTTTGCTATATTTGAGCTGAATTGATTTCTCCATCTGCAAATGGATCCTTCATTCTAAAGCGTTTTTTAGAGGCACTGAGTTGTTGTTGGTTTATTTCTGCATTCCATTGGTCTTCAGTCGGCTGATTTCTTCCAGCTTGTATCTACCAACCATAAGAAAGCTAATTATATACAGATCATGTATAGGTGATAAGCAAAGTAAGCTGTTGTGTAGATTGCTTTTTACTGGAAAATCAGTAAGAATCTTGAAAATTCTGGCCACCTGTATTTCTTTCTGAGATGCAGGTGAGGCATAGCATGGTGATCTGTAGATTAAAAAGCCAGGGAGTTGACTGACTTTAAAATTACAGTTACAATTATGGTGTATCAAAGTGAATCTATGTTAAAAGTGGTCTACCATGGAGATCCCTTCCCTTGGCCTGTTGAATGCAAGTATATCTCAGGGTATGAGTTCTTCTCAAGATGAATTAAGGGAAGGTGGAAAAGCAGGAAGATAAATCATTCTCTCAACATTAGGGTAAGAAATAAATCATCAGGAACTAAACTGGTTGGGA